>CM053409.1:17788340-17812225 GCA_028644305.1 Xerus rutilus | reverse complement strand
TAAAAAAAATAAAAAAAATGTGCTTTTATTGTATGTAGTTTAGTTTTCAATCAACTTGATTTAGAAAATAAAACTTAGTTGATAATTATCTTACTTTAATTGTAAACTTCAAATTCTGGAAACTTGATTTTATCTAGAAGCTGGCTGACAAACTTAAGTTGAATCAAAAAGCTACTTATGGTTTTTCCACATCTGGCTGAGATGAAATAACAGAGACTGGATTTTTTTCCTCCTCTAGTCCAAAACAAACAATCGAAAAAAGGGTAAAAAAAAATGCATGAAAGGAAAGTTTTCAAGACTTTGGCTATCGAACAAGACAATGGATTTGTGGACAGTGATTCCTGAGACAGGGAAAAAAATCAGGGGATGGGCCTTTGGAATTGCCTCAGCTCACTTCCTTGAGGATGTTTCCAGAACAGGGAGTAAGAAGAGGGATGCCAGGCAGAGCCTAGGGGGCTTTCTGAGTTTAGGGTACAGAGCTGAAAGGCTTGGGAAACCAGGCAGATAGAGTTCATGAAACAGAAAAGAGCTAAATAAGGACAGCACCCTAATGATCTGCAGGAATCCC
This sequence comes from Xerus rutilus, assembly GCA_028644305.1. Classification (NCBI taxonomy): domain Eukaryota; kingdom Metazoa; phylum Chordata; class Mammalia; order Rodentia; family Sciuridae; genus Xerus; species Xerus rutilus. Next base: position 17,811,657 of record CM053409.1, on the reverse strand, counting down.
CCTGGGTTATTCAAGAGAACACTGATCAGCACATGCATGTGAAGAAGCTACCCAAGTCTAGAAAAAAACTGCCAGAAAGGACTAAAGAAAACAGTGTCTGATGTTCACATAGAGTCAGGAATCATAACTTCCCTACCAGCAAACCTGGAAAACATCATGATTCACAGCACGTAAGGCAGAGTCCTCACGGGGTGCTTGCCTCAGTGGTGGACATAATCACCCCTAGACTAAACACAGCTCTGGTCTCACTGAACAAATATGAAGAGCAAGAACCTAAACAATTAAATGGCTTCCAAGTAATTTAAATGCATCCCATAACAAAGATCAATAATATTTATAGGAATACCCAAATATTTAGCACCCAAGAAAGGATAAAGAAGGAATCAAAAGGTTATCAGCATACATTAATGAGCCTGTTTTTTTAATTCCAAATAGAACTTTAAAAAACATGAAGCAAAACCCGATAGAATTTCAAGGAAAAACAGACAAGTCACAACTTAGTGTTGGAGATCTCAATACTCCTCTATCAACACTTGATTGAAAAAGGAGACAGAAAATCGTTAAAGAATATGGAACTTCAACAGTATCAACCAACTTGACATAACTGGTATTTATAGACTAATCCCCACCCAGCAACAACAGAAAACAATTCTTTTCAAGTGTAAATGAAACATTTACCAAGATAACCTATATCTGGTGACATAAAACAAGTCTCAGGAAATTTAAAAGAATGCCATATATATAAGGTATATCTTCTGGCCAAAATTGAATTAGATTGTAAACTAATGACAGAAAAATCTCTGAAAAATCAACAAATGTTTGAAAACTGTTTATACTTCTAAATAATCTGTGAGTCAAAGAGGAAAAGTAAAAATGTAACTAAAATTATATTAAGGTGAAAATAAATGAAAAATCTGTGAGATGCTGCTAAGATTGTACTTAGTGGAAAATTTATAGCAAAAAAAAAGCCTATTTTAGAAGGACAAATCTTCATTCAGTGACCTGGGCATCTACCCTAACAAGCTGGACAAGGAAAAGAAATTACAACAAACATAAGCTGGAGAAAAGAAACAATAATTTTAAAAGTAAATATCAATGGAAAAGGAAGCAAATACAACATAGAAAAATGTAAAAACAATGGAAATAAAAGCTAGTTCTTGAGCAAATCAATAAACCTTTTGCCAGATTAATCAATAAAAAAGAAAACCATCAATAACAGTAATGAAGGAGGTAACATCACTACAAATTCTACAGATATTAAAAGAATTATAGGGTATATTATGAATAATCTCTTGATAATGTATTTGATAACTTGGGCAAAGGAGACAAAACTCTTGTAAGATAAAATTTATCAAAGCTTACTCATGAAGAAATAGTCTGAACAGTCACATATATACTAAATAATTATAGTTTAAAACACTCTAAAGAAAATCCAAGGATATATAGCTGATGAATTCTACCGAACACATTTGAGGAAAAAAAATGACTAGAAATAAAATAAGGTATAAAAACTTCCATGAGGCCAGCATTCACCCTAATACTAAAGGCAAAGATATTATAAGAAAATTCCAGGCTAACAGATCTTGTAAATATAGATGCAAATGTTTTCAACAAAATGTTAACAAATTAAATCCCAAAATATTCAAAAAGGATAATACAGTCTGACTAAGCATTGTCTATCCCAGAAAGGGTTGGCTGACTTAACATTAAAAAAATCAATATAAGTCTCCACGTTAACAAGCCAAAAATTAAAATTATATGATCATTTCAGTTAATGCAGAAAAAGCATTTGACAAAATTAAGCCTCCATTCCTGATGAAAAACCTCTCAGCAAATTATGAATAGAAAGGAACTTCCTTCACTTGATACAGGACAGATATGAAAATCTACTGCTAACATCATAATTGTGAAATACTGAATGTTTTACTTAGAATTGACAGTAAGATAAAGATATCCAGTCTCACTACACTTTTTCAGTGTTTTCCTAGGGGTTCTAGCCAGTTCTATAAGGTAAGAAGAAATAAAGACATTCAGATGGGAACAGAACTAAAACTATATTTATTCACAGATAACATGATCATTTACACAGAAAATTCAATGGATTCTACCTGCCAAAAGATATTAGAACTAATAAGTGAGTTGAGAAATTTTTAGGATATAAGATCAATATATAAAAATTAATCTTCTATTTTCTAGCAACAATCACAAATTGAAATTAAAAAGACAAAACCACATAGACTAGCATCAAAAATATTAACTATTTAGAGATAAATCTTACAAAAATGTTACAGGTCTATGTATAAGGTGAAAACTTTAAAATATTGCTGAGAGAAATTGAAGAGGAGCTAAATAAAGAGAAAGATATATTACTTGGATGTTAGGTTTCCCAAATTCATCTATAGGTTCAATGAAATCCCAATCAAATTCCAGCAGGCTTTCTTGGAGAAATTAACAAACTGGAATGGGGATGTGGCTCAGTGGTCGGGTACCCCTGAGTTCAATCTCTGGTACTACTACTACTACTACTACTACTAATAATAATAATAATAATAATAAAGCTTCAATGTGGCATGGGCCTCAAGATACACATCAGTAGAATATAATGGAGAATCCAAAATAGACTCAAACACGTATGAACAACCAATCATCAACAAAAGTGGAAAAGCCCTTCAGTGGAGAGAATCATCTTTCCAAAATAGTGTTAGGATAACTAGATATCTATAAGTAAAGAACCCCAAAAATAAAATACCAACATAAATTCAAAATGGATCACAGACCTAAATTTAAAGCCTATAAGACTTCTAAAAAAAAAATCATAAGAGAAAATCTTTGTCACCATGGATTAGGCAATGATTTCTTAGCTATGACACCAAAAACCCAATCCAAACAAAGAACAAAACGGTAAATTATATTTCATCAAAATTGAAACTCTGTTCTTCAAAGGATACTGTTAAAAGAATCCAAAGACAAGGTACAGACTGGTAGAAAATATTTGCAAAGCATATATTTGATAAAGGATTTGTATTCAGAATATAGATGCTCCTCAACTTGTGCTGGGGTGAACATCCTAATTGAAAATCACAAATTGAACATCACAAATTGAAAATGTTGTAAGAGAAGAATGCATTTAATACACCTAAACTACCAAATGTCACTGCTTAGCAGCACAGCTCACTGCAGAATGTGAGTTGGTTATCCACAGGATCTTATGGCTCACTGTTCCTCCCCAGGATCAGGATGGAGTATCATCGCTGCTGCCCAGTATTGCTGATATGAGAAAAGATCAAAATTCAAAGTTCTAGGGATGGTTTCTAATGACTGCACATTGCTTTTGCACCATCATAAAGCTGAAAAATTTTAAGTCACACCATCCGAAGTCAGGGATTGTCTGTATAAAAAGAACTCTCGAAACTCAGTAAGAGAAAATAGCTTAGTATTTCACATGGGCAAAGGGTTTGAATAAAGATCAACAAAGAAGTTATCCAGATAGCAAGTAAGTTCCTGAAAAGATGCTTAACATAATTTATCTAAGAGAAATGCATTTTCCAAACCACAATGAGATACAGTTTGAGTATCCTTGATCCAAAAGCCTACAGATATGAATTGCTTCAGATTTCAGATCTTTTTGGATTTGGGAATAAATATATAACCTTAGCAATGGTACTCAAGTCCAGACATGAAATTCATTTGTTTCATATACCTTGTACACATAGCCTGAAGGTGATTTTTAACAATATTTTTTGCATGCCTATGTTTTGACTAAATCCATCACATAAGATCAGGTGTGGAATTTTCCACATGTGGTTATGTGCTCTAAAGTTTCAGATTTTGGTGTGTTTTCAATTTTGGATTCTTATATTAGGAATGCTCGACTTACACTCCTACATACCTGTTTGAAGGGCTAAAGCTAAAAACACTGACCGTACTAAGTACTGTTGAGAACATGGAGCCAGTGGAATTCTATAGGTGGGAGGTAATACGGTCCAACAACTTGAGGAAACATCTTGGAATTTCAAAAGCTAACAATACACCAACTCTATGATCTAAACATTCTTCTAGGTATTTACCCAAGAGAAATGAAAGCACATGTCCATACAAAGACTTATAAACAAATGTTCATAGTGACTTTATTTGTAAAAGCCCCAAATGTTTATTAACAGGTAAATGAATGAAGTTCTAATACAGCCATACATGTTCAACATACATGTTCAACAATAATCAGGAATTAACTACTAATGAGACAACACTGATGAATTTCAAAATAATTATGCTAAGTTAAAGAAGCCAGTCACAAAAGAATACATGCTGCAATTGATTCTACTTACATAAATTTGGGAAAGTGTAAACTACGCTCTATTATGACATAAAGTACATCAGTGGTTCCTTGGACCACAGGAATAGACTCTACTCCTTTGGGGGAAACTTTCAGAGTTGATGAATATGTTCACTTTATTGTGCTAATGGTTTCTCTGGAGTACCCATGTATCCAAACTTATCAAATAGTTCATGTTAAAAATGTGCAATTTCATGTGCATTAAAATCATACACCAACAAAGCTATTAAAAACAAAACTTATAAAGTACAAAGGACCCAAAAATTTTGAAAAGAAAGAGCATAATTTTGTTTTTATTTTCTGGTGTTGGTGGGGTGAGGAGATTTTAAAAAAGATGTTATTGTTAAAGGATGAGAGAATCGTGGAAGTTCTTAGAGTGGGGGCGGGGGAGCTCCTGAAAACTACCTAAGAAGGATTCAGGAGTTGAGGAAATTCACATAGGCAGGCTCCATGCAGTAAAACAGAACTTCCTCCCTTTTGTCTGGAGGGAAGAGATGGCATAAACAAGTCACAAAGAGTAGTACCTGATGGCAGTTCAGGGAACGTACCTGACACTGCTTCTCAGAGCTGAAGAAGAGACTCAATTGCACTCAGGGAGGCTGAGACAGGAGAATCTCAAGTTCAAAGCCAGCCTCAGGAAAAGTGAGGTGCTAGCCGGGCGCGGTGGCTCAAGCCTGTAATCCCAGCACTTAGGGAGGCTGAGACAGGAGAATCGCGAGTTCAAAGCCAGCCTCAGCAATGGCGAGGCGCTAAGCAACTCAGTGAGACCCTGTCTCTACATAAAACACAAAATAGGGCTGGGGATGTGGCTCAGTGATCCAGGGCCCCTGAGTTCAATCCCCAGTACCAAAAAAAGTAAAGAGACTCAAATGTTGACAGTACTAGCCTAAAAGCTATTAGGAATTCGATAGTCTCCAGCTTTCCCTAAAATTCCAGGTCTTTAGGAGAACTCCAAGAGAAGCAAAGCTTTACAAATTTCTTAGATCAGTGGTCTTCAAATGATTTTGATTATAATCCCCCATGGTTAAAAAAAGAACCAGGGTTCGTGCCTTCTGCATAGGGACACTTACTAGTAGATCAGATGCATATTCTGTTCTATCAGTATATTAAGTTGATTTTTAATTGGAATTAAAAAGTAGAAATTATAAAAGTGTAAGACCAAAAAAAAAATAAGAATCAGAGTTTTAATTTGTTCCCACACTTGAGGTCACCTTGCATATTGGGTGACCACACCGCATTTTGGAGACAACCAAGTTAAGTAAAATATTTTAGTCATGACTAGTCAGCACTGAACAACTAAATGCAGACCTGGTAGGTTGTCAAAATTTTTAAGAAAAAAAAATATTTGTGACAGCCAAATATGAAATGGAAACTGTTAGGCATGTCCATAGGAGAATAAGTGGTCAAATTTATACCCATTGACAGACTACGCAGAAATTATTGAAAATGATGTTTTAAAAGAATATTCTCCAACATGTAACAATGTTCCTGATGTGGTAGTACATGAAAAAGAGTCAGTGTGTAATACTCAGGAAGATTCCAATTTGATTAGAATTATTAAAAAGGAAATCAGTAATGTATCATAGGAAAAAAAACTGGAAAGAAATGTATTGGGATGCAGTTAAATTGTGGATGAGTTTATATTTTTACTTTATCCTTTCTATATTCTCCAAATGCTCCACAATGAACATTTTCCACTATTTAATTATAAAAACACAATCATTTTGTAAAGAAAGCATTATAAATAACTCCATCGACTGTAAAAAACAGTAATACTGAGGAAACACAAATCTGGTGAGAGATTAAGAAGGTTAGAAATAAAACTTTTAAATAAAATATCAGAATGCTAAGCATCATATAAAGGGCTCTGGGATCTAGGTTCTCAGCAGTGACCAAAGGCAGGGACTTGAGAATACTCAGGATATCCATCCACGCAGTCCCTCCTCAGGGCTCCACCCCATACTGCTGATCCTCCGGCAAGCTCTGGGCAAGGCCCTGGGGATGGAAAGATGCTTCAGGTGCAGGGTCCTACCCCAGAGAATTTCTCCATTGTCCTGTGATCTCAAGCTGCATGGTCTGAAGCAGAAAGAAAAAATACTTCCTTTCCTTATATAAAACAGCCTTTTTTTGCTTTTATGTAAAACAGGATGGTTGAAAAGGTTCTAGCCATCACAACCCAGAAAGATACAAATAAAGATACTGAGAAGGACAAATAAACTGTATCATCAGAGAGGCTGAAGGTAAGTGTCTTCCTTCCATCTAAAGGCCAAGAGGAGAAGGGATCCAGAGTCCCCAAACCAAGAACACTCAATCCATAAGGCACAGGCTTACCAAATTCCAAAACTCTGTGACTAGGGGATATCCTGTGAAATGTGATCCCGGTTTAGTTCCAGACATAAAAGGAAGCAATTTTTCTCACAGTGAGTAATAAACGGATTGGAACTTATTGGAATTCATCACCCCCAAGAGGTGGTGCTGGCAGGAAATATAAATGCCTTCCAAAAAGGTTCAGACAAATTTATGAATGACAGAATTGTAAATGACCACTCTTGCTCACTTCCTCTTGCTGTCTCTAAAGCAGACAAGCTCTGTAGTGACTGAGCTGGGTTTTGCCCCAACAGATGCCTGCTGCCCAGGTTTCCCCTACCGACCAGGTAATGTCAAGGTCAAGGCCCCGGTTCTGTGCTCCCACAGCATCCTGTGTTCAGCTTGCCATGGTCTGGCACATGGTGTCACAGTGAACTCCCACTGATGTGCCTGTGTCCCACTAGGTAGTGACATCAACAAGAGCAGAGCCAGTATTGAGTAGGTACTCCATAAATGTGGATTGAAAGAAAGAATAGGGACTCTACTTGTCGTGCTTGTTAACAGGAACAGCCTAGAAATTATGCCAAGCGCTGCATCTAACCAAGGCCAAATCTTGAGAGTTTTTTCTACTGGCAGGGGTGTGCATTTCTCTCTGGTCTTCCCTCCCTATTTCCCCCACCCTCAAAACCATCTATTCACAGAGCAAAACGTCCGCTTAAATGGCAAGAAGCATCAGCTGCTTTGGCTATACTCTCGGGGGACACCACCAAGCGAAATTGTGCGAGAATGTCCCATCCGAGGAAATGCCCTTCAGAAACTTCTGGGCAACTACTGTCTAGTAGAGACTTTCATCCCTGGTCCTCTCGTCCCCCAATTGCTCAGACGACGGTTCCATCATCCACTGTTGTACGTTTCTGGGCTTTCATCTCCAAATCAATTCCCTGGGAATTTCATGATAAAGTACACTGAGCTCTGTTATGTATCAAGGACACAGTCTCCTCTATCTCCTCTCAAATCTCGTTTCATAACATTATTCTTATATATAAGTATGCCATGATTCTTTAGGTTGAGGATGTAGGGATTTTAATTTACTTTTCCACTAACAGTCAGCATGCATGAGATTATCAAACACTGCTTCCATAAATGCAGGACAATGCTGATTTTTAATGCAGATAAATAAGCAGAGTGTGCAATTCAGGGACACCTTTTGCCCCAGTAGGGCTCTTGCCAATCTCCTACATTTGGCTTAGGATGACACTTTATATTCTGTTCAGTTGCAGTGGTCAGATGGGGTACAGTTTCCCCATTCTTGGGAGGGCAGGAAGATAAATGAAAAGTAGATATCATAACACCACACAATTGTTCAAGTTGGAAAAGACATTAAGGGCTTTCTACTCAAATGCTTTTGTTTTACAAGTAGGAAAAATAGTCACAGATGGGAACATCTGGCCCATTGTAACAGAAATGGCAACCTGCGTGAGCTTCTCAGCAACATGAGGGATGACCACAGCCACAAAGAATCCTGTTTCTGAGTACGCACTTATCATTCAGGTGGTGGCATCCCAGCAGGACAGGCCATATGCCACAGAGATTCCTGGTCATAGGAAGTACTCGTTGTATAGATCCTCTGGGTATATTTAAATATGTCAGTTATTTACTCTGGCTTGGGGTTCCTAAAATACAGTGACCACAACTACACAAAACCTGTAGAAGTTAAAAACAAAAATTAGGTCATGCAGAGAATCCCAGGAAACCAGAGCCAGACTCTCATCAGGATTCAAATTCAGAGTAGGGACAGGAGATGCTATAGACATTAGGATCCTCTAGCAGAGAAAGGAATGGGCACAGAAAGACTCAAGATGGATTTGGTGACCATAATTATCCATCCAGAAGCCACAGAAACTGATGTTTCCGGGCAGTTAAGTGGGAGGATAAACCAGGGTCAGGGCACTGTCACTTCCTGAGCACAGTCCCCATAAGTGACATTTCTTGTTATTTTCAAGATAGTAAGTCAATATGATGGTTATGAAGGTTATGATGGGGAAACAAGAATAATTGTGGAAAGCCTATGTGAAATAGGATTGGACTCTCACTGGTCAGACTGTGAAATCTCTACAGAAATGGACTTCAAGTGATAGTTTCTGCATGTACTCACCTTGTCACCCCCAACCATGCCACCCCTGCCCTGTGAGAGTTGAGTTATCCTCTGGAGCTGGGGGTTGGGGATGGGCACAGGAGAATTCTGCTAATGTGATGGGGAAATTGACCTCAAAAGATCTCTACCACTGAGCCACAATCCCAGCCCGATCTCTTTGTTCTTGTTGGTTGGCAGGAATCAGCAAGACTTTGAAAACAGGAGAAAACACTCCAGCAGAACTGAGACAACTCTAACATGACATGCTATTTCAGGGAGATACAGAGAGCTCATCTTTTTAGAATAAGAACTGAAGGAGGAAATGAAAGAGAAAAAAAAATTCATTGAGTCCAATTTTTGTTGTAAGGGATATTGTCACATTTTCCGGACTGTACGTGAGTTTCTACTTTTCCTGATGTGTGTATAGCTTGAAAAAACAAAGAGAGAAAGGGGGGAAAAAAATCCCAGAAGCCCTGAGTTCTGGCTCTGGAAGACAGGAAAGGGACAGACTAGACTATGATTTGGTAACCAAGAAATGTGTGATTTCTAAATTCAGTGTTTCGAACTGTGAAAGTATAGAAACCCTGAGTAGATGGCCTTCTGTTTATGGGACATTTCAGTGGGTTTTGGATTTGAAAACTGGGCCCAGAGGTTTAGTTTGAGTGGAAGAGAGATGAACTGCCCTGTTTAAGAAAGTGATAGGAAGGTAACGATGAATCAAGTGCAGACATAGACTTAGCAAGGAGTACCGAGCCACTGTCATCCCATGCAAGGGGGCTGGAGCCAGGCTTTCAAGAGGCCTCCAAATACCCTCTACTCTGCATCCTTGGAAGGCTATAATTCTGACATTTTTATTCTCCCTGCTACACAAACTCCCCAGGATCCCTCCACGAAGCCTTGTTTTTCCTCAGGATCCCCCTTGCTCTTGGCTGCAGCCAGAAGATCTCAGCTACAAATCCTTTACCCTGGACACAGGCGGCACCTTCCACACTCATCCCAGACAAATGCTCTGTGAATTCTTGAGTAACCTGGCACACAAAGCAAGACTGAAAGAGAAAATGAAGATGAAGACAGAAAACTCACAGAGACCAAGACATCCAAGCCAGCAAACATCCCCCTTCCTGCACCAATTACAGAGCTATTCTTTCCTACCCTTTAAGATAAATGTGGAGGATACATTTAAGATTAATATAATGTGATATTTCCTTCTATTTGTCATAGTGAATGTCTGGAATGAAAAAGACTGTTCCACTGAAACACTGTTCCATTGTTTTACAATAGTAGCTTAGTAGAACGTCTCAGGAACAGAAAACTATTTTCGCAGGAGAGGCTTGCACTTCCTGTACCTACTGCAGAGTCTGCTAGGGAAAGGAGTCCATTTTTCTAACAACAGTATCTGCATATCAAACACCTTATCTGCATTCCTCAACTTGTTCTGATATATTAAGTACTACTTTATTTCTACAGATGCCAATCCCAATAAAGCTATTCTTGAGAAAAAAAAAATGAATAACTGGGAGTTTGGGGTTTGTACCTTGGGAGCCAGAAAATAGAATAGGAGGCTCTGGAGGAAGAAAGATGGCAAAAGGCCAAAGCCTATTGGGGACTGTGGCTAATTTTAGAATATAATGCCTGACACTCAATTTTAAGTGATTGTCTATAAACCCTATCCATTACCCACAGACAATCCTTAAAGCAGGAGTCTCTTGTGCACATAAAGTGTGTTAGTGCTAACTTGAGGTAGATTTAAGGAATTAGGGAGGTCTTCAGCTGGAAGCAAAGATGCATGGAAAATTAATGGTGGTCAAAGTAGGCAAGACAGAGAGCAGGCATCCAGAATTCAGAAAAGCAAAATTTGTATTAAAAGCTAAGCAGGAAAACCACCAGTATAATTTAATATGAAGATAAACTTTCATATGAAGATGAGATACTAGTTTGTATGGAACAAATGTGTGTGTCCTCTTAAAATTCATTTGTTGAGATTCTCTTCCTCTATGTGATGGTATTAGGAACTGGGGCTTTGGGGAGGTAGCTGGATCATGAGGGTAAAGCCTCTATGAATGGAATGAATGATCATCTAAGAGACCCCAGAGAGCTCCCTTTCTCTTCCACTATGTGAGAATACAATGAGAAGACAGAGTTTACAACCTAAAAGAGGGCCTCTCCATACCAGACCCAACTGTTCTGGCATTGTGTCTTCAACTTTCAACCCCTAGAACCATAAGGAATATTTTCTGTAACATAGTACTTTGTTAACCATAGTACTTAGTCCAAATTGACTAAGACATTTATATAAACAAAAATTAGATTTTAAAAAGAATTAATTTCAAAAGAGACTTATCTAAAAATCTAAAGCATAGTGAAGCAAACAAACCTAATTTAGTGGCATAACCACACAGAGAAACTATTTCAAGATATTTTAAAATACATCAGTCAACTTCACATCCTAAGCAGGATAAAGCCTAGAGTCTAAAAAAACTGCAAAAATATTCTAAACAGTCTGGATCCAATTATCATATTGTTGTTTTTACATTGTTGATTTTGCTATTCTGAGACTGTTTTGTGTATATTGAAGGATAGAATAAGTTAATGTTTATGTTGACATTTTTGAAGACTTGGATTTTTAATATGGGAAAAGGTATAAGATCACAAAGTTTAAATAGAGATCACATAATCTTGATTTTGAATTGAAAGTATCAGTATGAACTCATGGTGAATTTTATATTTTGAGAATATGAATATTTCCAGGATCTACATGCTGAAAAGTCTAGAAGCAATGACCAGTCCCGTGGTAATGAGTAGCCCTAGTATCCAGACTATGGTCTCAAAATAGTTCTCCCAAAAGGACTCTTCCTTGAAGAAATGGCTCATCCCAGTTCTGGCATAGGAAATGAATAAAATGAACCTGATTATACTAAACATCCAAGAGGTATTAAGGACAACTGGGTTTTGTCAAAAGAACTGAGTATCAAAATTGAAATATCTCCCATTATATCAAAGGTTTAGAACAATTTGGCCATTGATAGGGATGCATTTTGATAGAGTGATATCATACCAAATGTGTTTGATTCTATCCAAAATAATACTGTAGAAATAAGAACTAGAAAATTTAGTAGTGACTGATGGAAAATTGGAAAACCAATTTATTATTCTGAAAATTGTTAAATATGGGGAAAATATCAAACAATTCTCTTTCCCCTCCAGTAAGAGCTATACTGCAGAATAACCAAACAGATGATGAGAGAAATTTTTCTTCATATTTTTATACATAAAATACTAAATGAAGAAAAAATCATGGAATTAGAAAAATCAATATTTGGTAGCCCTATATGAATTGATGTATCTAGATGAAAATTATCAATGCTGCTAATATCAAAAGGAGAGATTCCTGGACCTCATGGTTCTCCTGATGAAAATACACAACTCCATAATAAAGTCATTTTCCAAAAAAGTAAATAAAATCTGAATCTAATCAAGCCCCTAGCTCTACCTACCAATTTAGAGGAATTCATCAAATGACACCATGGTATCCAATTAGCAAAATCCAGGCAGTGTTTAAGAAAACCAATTCCCTCAAAAACTAAATATAAAGAAAAAAGAGCTTGATAAAGACCAAGAGAAGGACAGGAACCTTTAGTTAGCAGACTTACTATAGATATTGTTTTAGTTAGCTTTTCCATCACTGTGACCAAAAGACCTGACATGAACAAGGTAGAGGAGGAAAAGTTTATTTGAGGCTCATAGTTTCAGTAGTCTCAGTCCACAGATGGCCAACTCCGTTGCTCTGGGCCTGGGTTGGAGCAGAACATCATGGCAGGAGGAGGATAGCAGCTCAGAACATGGTAACAAGGAAGCAGAGAGCTCCAATCACCAGGGACAAAATATAAACCCCAAAGGCATGTTTCCAGTGACCTATCTTCTCCAGCCACTCCCTACCTGCCTTCAGTGACCATCCAGACAAGCCCTATTATGGGATCAATGCACTGAATAGGTTATTTATTTAACCTCTAAACCTTCTTGCATTGTCTCACACATGAACTTGCAGGGGACACATCCTATCGAAACCACAATGGATATCAGCAATTGCGATGTGTGGGCCTTATTTGTATATAGATTGAATAAAATTGCAAAAAAATAGAAGGAAATGACTGATCAAGTGTGAACACTAATTGAATATTTGATAACATTAAGGAGCTTTCACTGTTGTAATAATTAAGGATATTGTGGTTATGTTTTTTTATTAAAAAAGAATCCATACAAAGAATCTCTAATATTTAGCAATATATACATATATATACACACACTGAAATATTTATACATACATTGACATGATGGCTGGAATTTTCTTTGAAATAATGGAAATGGGACAAATTCAGTAGTTAAGTGTGTAAAAGAAACGAAATTGGCTATAGGCTCACAGCTGTTGAAGCAGGATGATGGATACCTGAAGGTTCATCACTATCCTCTCTTTTTATGGGTTTGAGATTTTCCCATAACCAAAAAAAATAAATTAAAGAAAGAAGAGTAAATAAGAAACATCATTGGGTTTCCATCAGGCATAAGAGAAAGACTTGAACTATTGTCGCCAAGGCACTCACCCAAAAAGCTGTGAAACTTGAGAATTTTAAGAAGCTGTTAAGTGAAGGGTGTTTCTTCACTTTTATCATCTTCTCCCATGGGTTGTACCATCACTGGATCTTTTCTCCCTTCTTAACTACAGTTGTTTCCTCTTAGTATGTCCCAATGCAGAGAGCAGTCTATTCAGCCAAACTTACAGAGGAACTTACAGAGGAATCTGAAGCTGGTGCCCACAGGAGTTAAACTCTGTGCCATATAAAGATCTGGCAGCAAAGTAGCACAAAGACTGTCATTCATGGCTAGGGGTCATTAAGTAGAACTCCAGGAACCAATTCTGTCCTGGAGTCTCACTTTCTCAAATGTTTAATTTTTTTATGGTCAAATTGTGTACCAGGATTCTCTATAAACCTATACTCCTCCTCAAAAACTTAAAAATGGAATTATCACATGTTTTAGCAATACTACTTCTGCATTTACATCCAAAAACAATTGAAAAGAGGATTTCAAGGAGGTATACCCATCTTCATAGTGGCATTATTCATAATAGCTAAACTATGTGAAGCAATCCAAGTGTCCACTGACAAATGAATGGATAAGCAAAGCATGGTATATCCATACAGTGGAATATTATTCAGTCTTAAAAAGGAAGGAAATTCCACAGTATACTATAACACCAATGAAACTCAACATTATGGTAAGTGAAATAAGCCAGTCACAAAAGACAAATAATATATGATGCCATTTATATAAAGTATTTAGAGTAGTCAAAATCATAGAGACAGAAAGTAGAATGGTTGTGACCAGAGACTGGGGGAAAGGAAGAGTGCAGACTTATTGCTTAATGGTTATAAAGTTTCAGTTTTACAAGATGAAAAGAATTATAGAGATGGATGCTGGTGATGGTTATGCAATGTTATGAATATACTTAATACCAATGAACAATGCACTTAAAAATGGCTAAGATGGTAAGTTTTATGTTATGTGTGTTTAATAGCATTTTTTGAATTTGAAAAAAAATATACCCAGCTCATTTACATACTGACATTACCTGCCTGGCCCTGGAAGGTCAGAAACCCCTTTATGGTTAATCCGGATTGTCGACCTGATTGGTGAGATGCCTAGAATTAAAAGGCTGCTGATGTGTCTGTGGGGGTATTTCCAAAAATGATTGGCATGTGGAACAGCCAACTGAGGGGAGAACCTCACCCTGAATGTGGGCAGTACTGTCCAATAGGCTGGAGGCCCAGATGGAATAAAAAGGCAAAAGAAGGAGGAAGTAGGTGGATGCAAGCTGAGTTCTTCTCAAGAGGGTTTATTGCTACTATCATCATCCATGGGGCATTAGGCTCCAGTTCCTTCACTTTTTCAATGTGGATTTTCACCAGCAATTCTCCTGGGAACTTCCCGGCTTTTGATTTCTGATTGAACTGTACCATTGCTCCCTTTTATTCTGAGGTTCCAGCTTCTTGAGCAGCTATTGGTTCCTCCAGCTCTCCAGAGTGTAGCCAATCATTGTGGGACTATCCAGCCTCTGATCATGTAAGCCATCTCATACAGCTCTGTTCCTCTAGAGAACCCTAACTAATATACACCTGATCCCTTAAATTCTAAGGAAATCTAACCCACAGATTTGGAGCTTCTTCATGTTCTGTGGCATTTGAAACAACTTCCACCACAAACTCTTTGAATGTTGCTAGTTTGGAGTATGCTCAGACTCAATAGCCATCCTTTCACCCATTTTGCCTCTGTCTTTACATCTTGAATCCAAAAGATTCATATTAATGTGAATTAGAGCCGAGCCCACTGGTGTGAACATGTAGTCCCACCTACTTGGAAGACTGACGCAGGACGACTGTTTGACCGCAGGAGTGTAAGTCCTATTGGGTAACATGGTAAGACCTTGTCTCAAAGCAATGGCTGGGCACAGTAGCTCATGCCTATAATCCTAGCAACTCTGGAGGCTGAGGCAGAAGGATCACAAGTTCAAGGCCAGCCTAGGAAACTTAGCAAGACCTTGTATCAAAATAAAAAGGGCTGGAGATATAGCTCAATGGTAGAGCACCACAAGTTCAATCACCATTCCAAAAAAAAAAAAAAAAAGAGAGAGAGAGAAAGAAAGCATTAATATGAAATGAATTTATTTTTTCCTGTTTTCTAAGCAGAGACACATGTAGATTCTTTTTTTAAACTCATTGATTGGACTTGAGAAAAGTTGAACCAAAAGGGTCTTTTATTAAATAATTGTGGGAGGATGAGTAACTTTCTGTTAGTCCTGCTTGATTAACTTTAGGAGGAACCCTGGAACTAGTTTCTGGATATCATGACAGGATCACTCTATTGTGGAAAGCCTGCTCCTGAGGAGAAAATGATTGAAATCTTTTCAAACTACCTTTAGAGGACCAGTCTTTAGAACAGTAAAGCAATCTAGAAGTGCAGGAATGAGCTCACCTAGAACGGGTTTACCAGAATTTGAACACTGACTCCACTAGGTCCTTACTTTAGCAAAGTCATTCTAGTCTTCTGAACCTCAGTTTTTCATCTTTCTTTATAAAGTGAAAACAATTTATCTACTTTACAGAGTTGTTGAAGGATTAAATGAGATCATTAGAGAGAGAGAAGCTAGCGAATTAATTGTTTGTTTAATTATTGCTTATTTCTTTTTATTTGAAGGTGGACTGAGATCATATCCCCTCCCTTGCAAAAAAAGAACTTAGTATGCTGTTCTAAAATTCATAGAAGTACTTTAGAAAAAGAAACTACATGGACATTATCCATCTAGGCCTACCAGAGTAGGAGGGGAAAAAATGACTCTGAAAAGAGATTGCTTTGCAGATTCAAAGGAAAGAGTTAATTGCCATTTGGAAGATGATGGAGATGCTGAATTGGAGACAGCATTTTTTTTACTGGTTTCTAAGCTTCTCAATAGCTCCTGTTCCTATTTTGGACAGGCTGTATCCAAAACACATATATTAGAATGTTTGTTCTAACCAATGTATTAGAACCAATAAGACGGTTTCATCTATAGATTTATATGGAGGTCGCTGGCACAGAGCCATGGGGAGAAGTATCCAGACAGCAGCATCTATAAAACCAACTGGGATGTTGGATTTTAATGAGTTCAATTTGAACTAAGGACTATATTTATGTCTTTACACAGTTTGGTCAATGGAATACACAAAGGGCTGAGCATTTTCTCCATGGCCTCTGCTCATAAAATTGCTCTACACATTGATAGTGTAAATGTACACCTGGGTCATCACAAATTGTAACTCAGAGCAGAGCCCAAGTTAATCTTGTGTGAAACTTAGTCAATATCAAAGCTGCTTCTCTAAACCCAAAGGTAGTTAAAAAAAAAATGCAAGATTCTTATTTTGCTATTTTCTGGCTAAATCAGACCTGGAATATTGTACCCAAATTCCATTCTCCACAATTACAAAGAAATTTTAACAAACTGTTTCATGTTCTAAGAAAAGCAATATTTCTGGAAACCATCATGGATGTGGTCTTGTTCAAAGTCTGAATGAAAAGTAAAGATTTGGAGAGAGAAGTCTGTCCTAAAGTGCTCCCCAGGCTGCTAAAGCATTGGGATTCATTTGTATGGTCCCAGAGGAAAGAGCTAGAATGAATGGGTTGAGGTTACACATGGACAGACCTCCAATCACAACAAGAATATTATTTTTTTAATGCTTAGATCTGATTCAAAATGTAATATGGAATATCTGGAGAGATGGAGTTTTGTGATGTTAATTGGCTGAAAAGTTGCTCTGGTGACCATTATTACTGTCTGAATGTTTTTGTCTCCCCAAAATTCTGTTCTTGGACAAGAAAAAATGCTGAGATTGAACATGACTGCGGTCAGCGTGACATGCAGTTAAAAATTCATTTCTCGCTTCACCTCTCCTTTGCTCAAACGTGGCATGATCCCTTCCACCACCCCACCCCATCCATAAGGCCCACACTATGTGCCTCCTGCAATCTCTCTCTTTCCAATCCTAACTCTGTAAACTTGGCCATTTTTTAAACACTTCCAAGGCTCACTTTCCATTTATAAAATAAGGTTCATAATAGGAACTACTTTCTACTGTTTCATAAAAATTCAGTCAAATATCTTAAGCTCTGCCTGTTAATTTTGAAACCCTAACCCCCAAAGTGATAGTGTTAAGAGGTGGGGCTTATTGGGCAGTGGTCAGCTCAAGTGGGGAAAGTTCTCACCACTGGGACTGGCGCTATTAGAGGCCCAGAGAGCTGCCAAGCGCTTCCTACCATATGAGGTTACAGCAAGATGGTGCCATCACGAGCCTGATTTCATCAGACACTGAATCTGCCAGCACCTTGATCTTGAACTTCCCAGCCTCCAGAACCATTGGAAATAAATTTGTGTTGTTTATAAGCTACCTAGTCTGTGAGATTTTGTTAAGAGCAGCCCATAGCAACCCAACCCTGCGCTTCCCTGAAAATTGCAGTTCAGGAGGATGTAACAGTGCTCTTGACCAGTTGGTTTGGGAGAGAGACACCTGACACACAATCCTAACTCTGTAAACTTGGACGTTCTTTTTTTTTTTTTTTTAACATCTCCAAGGCTCAGTTTCCATTTATAAAATAAGGTTCATGATAGGAAATACCTCCCATTGCTTTTTAAGAATTCAGTCCAATGATATTGAGCTCAGCATATTAATAACATCTCCAAAAAAGACAAAACAGGTCTCCCTCGCCAGTTGACAACTCTGGGCCTTTTATAGATATATCCAATGATGGATTAGATGCTGTGTTTTGTTTCCTTTTGATTTATTTTTATAAGAATGTGAGAACTTCAAGCAGACTGCAAATTCTTTCAATAAAGAATAATCCCTAAGGGAAACATTGGCAGTGATTGGGTGTCGGGGAAAACCTTTCAGTAGATTTTGCATCAGTAGCCTGCTTATATGGACAGATCTGTCCCAGAATTCCCAACACCTTCCACATGGGATGTGTGGATTTCAGACTTCCCATTGGGCACTCAGACTGCTGGTTATGAAAACAGCCAGCAGAGGTGCTTTCTTGACTAGAGAAGGGGAACTGGCCAGCCTGCTGCAGTTTGCAGACTCCTTCACAGGAATGGTGCACCCTGGCCTTTGCTTAAGATGGCAGAAGAAGAGAGAGGTTACAGGGGACACATGATGTGGGCCCTACGGAGGTAGAGGGGATAAAAGGCATCATATCGCGGTTGAGCAAAGGAGAGTTGAGGTAAGGAGTGGATTTCCAGCTACCCTGACACTGACCTCAGGCATTGTACTGTCTCAGCTTTTTCTCTTGTCCGGGAATGGGAAACTCATTTTCTATTCTTCACATCAGATTCCTGCTGGCAAATAAAGAAAGCTCCCAGCTCCTAATGGAGAGAAAACAGCCCCACAAGGCTTGTGAACAAATGAATATTCACTCCAACCCACTGACGCATCTCTGAACTTTGATTTCACTTCTCAGGAGCCCAATTTCATTACAACCAAGTGCTCCGGTTCTGCAAAAAAAAAAAAACACCACAGAGGGAAACAATGAAATTATACCCCCTTTGTTTGGACTTCAATAGCATCACAAACCACAGAAACTTTCCATGATATCACCTCCTCTTAATGTGAATATTTACTGCCTAGTTCCCTTGAGTAATATCTTCTTTCTTTCACACTCTGTTCAATTTCAGGTTTCAATTTCAGTAATTTTATTGACATGACAACATACACAAATGCTGCTGGAGTTAATCCAGCAATGCTCCATGTCTGGGATCCGCTTTATATCATCACTGTCTCTCCTATTATTCTCTATCTCTCATTTGGTGATAGGCTGTCACAGAACAGGAGGGTTATCTGGCTGTCCTTATTTTCCCTGAAAATTATGGAGAATTTTCTTTTCCATCTTATCAGGCAGTCTATTGCACTTTTAGGCAGTCTGATAAAGGAACATTATCCATTTTCTTCATAATTTATACATAGGAAGCTATGCTTCCATCTCTCTGACTCACCTGATTTCAGTCTGTCTCATACAAGTTTCAAATCATCTCTGCCTGTGGTTGTTGTTCTTGCATTTCTACCTGGGGGTTGGAATTGTAGATCTTAAACCTGCTAAAGGTTTAGGGCATGTATTGGTTTCTTGGGATTCAGTAATAAATCACTACAAACTTGGTGCCTTTAAACAACATAAATTTATCATCTTGCAGTCCTGGAGGCCAGAAGCCTAAAACCAAAGTGTTGACAAG
Source organism: Xerus rutilus (assembly GCA_028644305.1). NCBI lineage: Eukaryota > Metazoa > Chordata > Mammalia > Rodentia > Sciuridae > Xerus > Xerus rutilus. Next base: position 17,792,079 of record CM053409.1, on the reverse strand, counting down.
GCTGTCTCCAAAGTCCCTAGGGAAGAGCCTTCCTCACCACTTTCTGGTGGTGGCTTTAACTCTCAGCATTCCTCGGCTTAGAGATACTGCACTCCAACTCCGCCCCCGTGGTTACTTGAGGTTCTCCCTGTGTCTGTCCACATTCCCCTCTTCTATCATAAAGACAACAGCCATTGGATCGAGGTTGATCCCAATCAAGTATGAGTACATTTTAACTTGATTACATCTGCAAAGACTCTTATTTCTAACTAAAGTCACAATCACAGCTAGGCTTGAATGTATTTTTAGGGGGACACAATGTGTTTTAGTCAGCTTTTTCCCTGCTGGGACTAAAAGACCCAACCAGAACAACTGTAGAGAAAGAAAAGTTTATTTGAGGGCTCGCAGTTTCAGAGGTCTCAATCCATAGACAGCAGGCGCCGTTCCTTTCAGGCTCAAGGTGAGGCTGAACTTCTGGTAGAAGGGTGTGGCAGAGGGAAGCAGCTGACAGGATAATCAGAAAGCAGAGAGAGACTCCACTCTCCAGAAACAAATATATACCCCATAGTGACACCCCCAATAAACCACCTCCTCCACACACCCCACCTGCCTCCACATGCATGCACACATATATCCTGACACACACACCACACACACACACACACACACACACACACACATACTGCCTCCAGTTACCACCCAGTTAATCCCATTAAGGATTAATTCACTGATTATGTTAAAGCTATAACCCAGTCATTTCTCCTTCAAATCTTCTTGCATTGTCTCACACGTGAGCTTTTGGGGATACCACATCTAACATAATACAACTCAACCCACAACAGAACATTTGATGGAAATAAAACAATCTGTTAACATGACTCTTACTGCTTCATCCTAGAATGGGAGAACAGAACAGGCACACTCTGTGGTTTAAAACCTAGCATTTAAAAGATTCTTTCAATTCCATTTCTTTTTTTTTTTTTTTTTTTTTTGCTGTATTGTGCTTTGAACCCAGTGCTTTTCACGTAGTAGACAAGTGCTGTACCACTGAGCTATAACCCCAGCCTGTTAGAACATTCTTTTAAGAGATATTTAAGTCTGGAAGTGACCAACCTCCCAACCAGGGAAAAAAAAAAAAGTTCTCTGACTTTCCTATCTGTATTGTTTGCTGGAATACACAGAGACGGTGAAAATATCAACATGGATGTAATGAAGTACTGATAGTCAGGCAACTCACCTCACCTCACCCCACTTCCTGTTGCATACAAATGCAGGTACCAGAGAGATCAAAGGTAAATGTTATATCATAGCATTCCCTTGAATGCACACATGCACACACACATATACCCCGACACACACACACACACACACACACACACCTGACACATTCTTTTCATTAGCAAAACTGGTTTTGAGATGTTTTCTATATGTAGAACACAGCCATCTCCATGCCAGTAGTTCTACTGGCTCAAAAGGAGCCCTTCTTCTTCATGAGGGTCAAAGGGAGCGGTGGCTAAGGAGCACCTCTGTGTGCTGAGGTAACCCTGGAGAATGCCTCTCCCTCAGTTAGCTGGCATGACCAGATTGGGCCATTTTATTGCAGCCTCTGTCACAGTGACAAAAGCTCCTGAGCCAGATACACTCCCTCACCTTCCATGGCCAGCCAGCCTCAAATTCGCCTCTTCACCTCTACTCTCTCCTCTTTTCTCCAGTGCCCCATTTCTGTCCTGATGACCTTCACAATTTCTCATCCATATCGCTGGAGTAGTCTCCCAGGGATGCTGCCATGGAGCTTGCCTCCCGTAATCCTACGTCCACCTCACTGTGAGAGAGAGCTTTCTATGGTACCAAATTCCCAGTGCTCAGAACCCACCGTGTGTGGCTCCTCATCCCCTTCAGCAACCGTTTTAACCTCTGTGTCCATCCGAATCACCTAGAGAGCTTGTTAGAATTAAAATTTCCAGCCATTTCTCCTGAGTTCCTCATCCAGTTGCTGGGGCAGAGGCTGAGAGTCTATATTTCTAACAAGCTCTCAGGTGACATCGGTGTCACTGGTCCAGGGACACTCTGAAAACCACTGGCCTGGAGAATAAAGTCTGAGCTTCTAGAAATTCAAGACAATCTGTGTCCCGACTCTGCCTGTCTCTCTTGCTTCATTTCCTTTCCTTCTTCCCACTGACACCTCAAACTCCAGCAGCACCATCTACCTGTATTTTCCATCAGACGTGATATTGTTGCCTGTGGCTGTCACCTCCCATTCTTCCTGCTAGCAATTTCCTTTCTCACTTGATCTGCCTTCAAAACTTTGCTCAAAGCATCACTGCTTCAATGATGCCTTCGTCGAGGTTTCCATTTGCCCCTGTCAGATGTCTTATACATGATTCTATTATTTTTCTATTTTTATATATCCCTCATTTCCTCCCTAACTAGACTATAGACCTTAAGTGCTAGAATCCTGCCCTTTCCCTCGTTTCTCCAATACCCAAAGGATGCCCAATCGATCGTTGCATTTCCGCACTTAACCTGGAAAACTGGTCGAAGAAGTCTGCACAGGGAGGAATCTACATTATCCTTTTGTGTGCCTGGGAAATCCTCATTTTCATTTGTATGTGAAGATCTCTTAAAATTCAGTTGATGATCATTCAAACTTGGAGGAAGGGGAAATGTACAGCAGTGTCTGTCTGTGTATAGGACTTTTCATTCATAACACTTTCATCAGTGAGGAATAAAAGGAAAACTTAAATTACATCTAAAAGTACCTAAGTGGTAAGCAGGCAAAATACAGGCTCTGCCACAGAATGAAAGGTACCAGGACAGTAGAAAACAACACATATTGATTTAACATCAACAGAGAGCGAGCTGCCATAGAAAGGGCTTTCTAGATCACAGAAGCCCATAACAGTCTGCACACATCTCAAAGAAACCCAGCCAGGGACATGCCTGCAGAAGGACTATGCAAATAAGGAGGTTAGGGACAATAAGCAATTGCCTCATCTCATATGACACAAAAACTGAGCAGGGTCAAGAGGGAGATGCTAGCGGGGACAGGTTTGGATTTTTTTTTTTTAATTTTTTCTTAGTTATAGATGGACACAATGTCTTTATTTCATTGCTTTGTATGTGGTGCCGAGGATTGAACCCAGGGCCTCACGCATGTGAGGCAAGCGCTCCACCGCTGAGCTACAATCCCAGCCCCAGGTTTGGATTTTTTGATGTGTACACGTCCAAGTGTTCATGCCTGGGAGCTGCTGGATTCTACAAACCTGCCACTTCTCCTGCTTGTCCTGGTGAGTTCAGTATAGGTAACCGTTATTGACATAGCCATATTAGTTTGGCTTTCTGCCAAGGAGTCCTCATTGCCACACAGAAGAAGCCAGGGGCTGGCTCTCCGTGTTCCACATGCTCTCCTTCTTAATGCTCAGGGCTGTGGGTCTGTAGTAGCATGTTTCTTAGAAGCCTCTCCTTCCTCTAACCCCTGGGACCTGCCCAGAGGGAAAGAGGAACACAGAATGGCAATTATAATCTCCTATATTTGGAAAAAAAGAGCATCAGGGGTTATACTTAGTTAAATATTGAGAATGAGATAATTATGTGCTGATCGGTCCAATTTTGTCAAAGGGAACCTTCAATTTCTAACATTAGAGAACTCTGTTTCACCTACTTAAAATAAATCAGGTGACTCAGTAATCAGCTTAGACTCTCTTCTGACTAGACATTAAAAAGAAATAAGCTAGCAGAAATTGTGTGCCACTTTTATTCA
>CM053409.1:17719141-17787840 GCA_028644305.1 Xerus rutilus | reverse complement strand
AGGAAGCTGCTTTCCTCTGACAAAGGGAAGGGGATCTTTTGACAAAGGGTTGGGGATCCTTTGGTATTCTGGACAGCTCAAAGGAAAGTGAGGATTCAAGATCCTCCCACTCATCTAATCAAATTGCCCTATCCTAAGTCTCAGGGTTCTACTATTTTCTTATTAACCAAGACATAATTGTGACATGAGAGACTGGTCCAGCTATGTATTCATCCTCTTTCACAGCTCTGATAGATACCGTTACAATCGGATGCTGAATTAGATATTTAGCACAGTCTGTCCTGTGGCTGCAGAGATGAACATGCCCTTAAAGGCTTCCATAGACATTTCTGGTTTTCACAACATAGTTTATCAGTTGGATGATTTGATGATCATTTTATAAGGCTCTAATAAAGTTTGTAAAAGCCAGTCCACTCTACAACTTCTAGAATTATTATTGTAACCATACTGTTGAAAAGGTGTAGCCACTAGATAGCACAATACTGTACTTTCTACCCATACTTCATCCTAAGTAAACCTAGGTGAACATTTTAGTCATAATAATGTCACTGCCTCCCAGAAGTTATCTGACTTTTCACTGGCATAGAGACTCTAATTTCCATTCAACCAGTAAGTGGCACAGCCCTTCACTGCCATCCAGGACTCCACTTCCTTGGAGCATTTCTGATACCAACTTTTAAAGCAGAAAATAGAACCTGATGCAAAGAGCTTATGTTCTTTACTTAATTGGAGTGTTTGATTTCAGGTGGTAGGAATTGGAGTTGAAGAGAGTAAAGCTGGAAAAGAGAAGCAGCAAATAAAGCAGCAGCATATTTACCACCTAAATGAGTCTGATTACTTCATCATTCAGGGTCATCCCTGGAAAGTACTGTGAAGGCCATCCATCAGAAGAATTTATCCACTGGATCACATCTCCCATTAGAAAATGTCTACCTTATGTAGAAAACCTACACTTCTCAGTAATATATACTTCTTGAGTGAGGTCTTGCTGTAGCATCAATAGTAAAATCCTGGGACATGAATCAAGAGGCAAGTCTGAGTCAAGACGCTGACAGGTTATATCTCTGAAGAAAATCCACTGAAGTTTGTTCATATCTGGGCACCAGTGTCAGCAAGGACAAGAGACAAAAAGGTACAGAGATGGTGTGTAAGAGAAAATCAATACAAATAGTCTAGACAATAAAATTCCTACTACTGATCAGGAAAGGGTGGGGAGATTGATATTTAACAACCAAATTGATATATTTATGTCAAGTGATGGTAAGTACAGGACATGAATATTAGAGAGGAGAAGAGTGGCCAAGAAAGGGTGGAGAGATGGACATTTAACAACCAAATTAATATATTTATGTCAGATGGTGACAAATACATGACATTAATATTAGAGAGAGTCCACCAACAAATTCTCACCATATATCATAGAGATTTTTTAAAATACAATCCTTTAATGAATCATGTCCAAGGAATATTAGCACTGAGGTTGCCATCTGATGCCACTGAAAGGCATACAAATTGAGAATCCTGGGTCACCCCTTTACAAACTTTTTTGTCCTAGTCAAGTTACTTTCTAGGATGTCAGCTTTCTCATCTTTAAAATATACATGATAATATACTGTTTAAATTTCTTCTAAAGCTTATACAATTGTTTACAACTTTATTGATGTATAATTAACATATAATAAATAAATTTCTAGTATTTAAAGTATACAGTTTGTTAAGTTTTGACATATATATGCACCCATGAAGCTACCACCAGAATAAAAATAATGAGCCCATGCATTACTTCCAAAACTTTCCTTTTCCTCTTTGTAATTCTTTCCTCCTACCCTTTCCTATCCACTTTCTTTATGGGCATTTACTGCTCTTCTTTCTATTGCTCCAGGTTATTTTGTATCTTCCAGGACTTTTTAAATTTATTTTTTAAAACAAAAGAATGCATTTCAAGTCACAGTACACACAGGGAGCACAATTTTCCATTTCTCTGGTTCTAAACAAGATAGAGTCACACCATTCATGTCTTCATACATGTACCTAGGGTAGTGATGTCCTCATTCCACCATTTTTGCTACCCCAATGCCCCCTCCCTTCCCCTACCTCCCCTTTGCCTGAGAGGAATCACATAGTATGTACTCATATGTATGAGTGATTTTTTTCACTCAGCACAATTATTTTGAGATTCTGCATGTTGCCGTGCCAATCAATAATATCATATTTCAATAGTCTCTTTTTTGTGTGAGATTGCTTTTAGATCTTTGGTGTTTCAATGTCCAAGATTCCATTAATTCCATCCAGTGTATTTTTCATCTCATCCATTTTAATTTTATCTTCAGTTCAATTTTGACCTTTTAACATTTTCCATGCCCCTACTTGAACATATTAAATACATTTATAATTGCTCTTTAAGTCTTACTGTCTGGATTAAGTTCTAATCAAGTTGATTTCACTTAATTAATTTTTCTCTGTTATTTTTTGTATGTTCCTGCTTTGTTTCATGTCTGGTAATTTCTTATGGGATATCAGACATTGTCATTTTACCTTGTTGGGTGCTAAATGCTTTTGTATTTCTATAAATATGCTTGATATTTGTTTTAGGATGCAGTTAAGTGTCATAGAAATTGTTTGACCCTTTCAGTTGTCACTTAAAAGATTTGTTAAGTGAGGCCATAGCTCATTAGCCCTAATTATTCTAGTGCCAATTAATCTTAATACTGAAGATAGGTCCTTCTGAAATATTTCCACAATGCCCCTTGCATCATGACATTTTCTAATCTGTTTAGAACAGGCTTATTCCCAGCCATGTGTGAGCACTGGGTGCCATTACCACTCATCTTTTGGGTAGCTCTTTTCTGGCCTTGGTTGTATTCTCACACTCATCTAATCAGTACCCAGCTAAGTAGTTTAAGGGGACCCTCTGCAGATCTCTAAACTTCTTTCTCTCTGCATCTCTTTCCTTGTTAGTACTCTTCTGCAAACACTAACTGCCCTGATCTCCACAGATTCTCGGCCTCCTTAACTCCCCTTCCCTGAATCACAGCCTGTAAAATGGGGAAATCATAGGTGCACTTGGTTTGTTTCTCCTTTTTATTTATTTATTTATTTTTATTTGTTCTAATTAGTTGTACATAACAGTAGAATGCACTTTGACACATGATACAATGGAGTATAATTTCTCATTCTTCTGGTTGTACACGATGTAGACTCACACAGGTCGTGTAGTCATATATGCACATAGGGTAATAGTGTCTGATTCATTCTACTGTCCTTCCTAACCCCATACCCCTCCCCTCCCTTTACTCCCCTCTACCTAATCCAAAGTAACTCTATTCTCCCCTAGCACTCCCCTTATTGTGAATTAGCATCTGTATATCAGAGAAAACATTTGACCTTTGGTTCTTCAGGATTGGCTTGTTTCACTTAGCATGATATTCTCCAGCTCCATCCATTTACTGGCAAATGCCATAGTTTCATTTTTCTTTAAGGCTCATTAATATTCCATTGTGTATATATACCACATTTTCTTTATCCATTCATCTGTTGAAGGTTATCTAGGTTGGTTCCATAGTTTAGCTATTGTGCATTGAGCTGCTAAAAACAATGCTGTGGCTGCATCACTGTAGTATGCTGATTTTAAGTCGTCTGGATATAAACTAAGGAGTGGGATAACTGGGTCAAATGGTGGTTCCATTCCAAGTTTTCTGAGGAATCTCCATACTGCTTTCCATATGGTTGCACCAATTTGCAGTCCCACTAGCAATGTATGAATGTACCTTTTCCCCCACATCCTCGCCAACGTTTATTGTGGCTTGTGTTCTTGATAATTGCCATTCTGACTGGAGTAAGATAAAACCATAGAATAGTTTTGATTTGCATTTCTCTAATTGTTAGAGATATTGAGCATTTTTTATATATTTGTTGATTGATTGTATTTCTTCTGTGAAGTTCCTGTTCAGTTTCTTAGCCTATTTATTAAGGTGTCACTGTCCTCACTTACCTAATGTTCGTGTACTCTAAAACATTATTTCAAATATTTTATTCAAGTTTTGGTCATTTCCGATAAAAGATTAAATCTGATTTCTATTACTTCATCTTGGTCCAAAGTGGAAATCCTATTCTAAGACCCTAGTAAGCATTCAACAATGGCAATAATTATGATGATGGTGGCAGTAGTGGTAGAAGACAATGTTGTTATTGATGTTCTCATTATGATTATTGTAATTCATTACCCCAATCATCAGCCAGTGAGTGTATGAGGTCATATTAGCACAAAAGCAGATATTTGTCCTGAAATATCTCCCCAGCATCTCTGGGTGTTTCCAGGGAATTGCACAAATATGCTCACAAAGACATATCCTCCAAAATTTACCCTACTTATTTACCACTGCTCCTCAAGGCACTGCAGACCCTGTATCTTCCCATCACCACTGTGCTGGACTCGTGTTTTCATCTGCATCTCTGCTACATTGTGGCTTGTTACTGCCTGGAGGGTGCTACTGTCTCTGTATCTGCTCTTCTGGGCCCAGAGATGTCTGCTTTGTAGGATAGAATCTCCCTCTCATGCCTCACCAGAAAGTACCACCAATACCCCAGAGGACACATGGGGCCAAAGTATTGATGTGGTCAGCTCTGAATGACGGGGTGGCCATTCTTCACTCAACACCTGGTTTTAGAGGAAGTGAACTGCCTGTGCTCCAATGTATGCCAGCCTGCTCAGAACACCAGCTCATTCGAATTCACTCTTGGCCACCTGATGTGCATAGGGTATGAATACTCATTGTCTCTGTCCTGTTGATTGTTGCAATTCCATGCATAACACAGTTACTACTACATACTAATGTCTCAGAAAAAGTGTTTTGAATGAATGGATGAGTCCAATGGGTACTGGGCTAGGAGAAAACCTGACGACTCTCTGCCAACAACCAAAGCTTTTGTTCTGGACACATGGACTTGTGCCTGGCTTCTTTTCCCATTGGAGTGAGTTCACACAGGAGCCTAGTCAGTCTCCATTAAACACAGCAATCTGGCAAAAGAGCTCCTCCAACTTACCAGTCATGCCAAAATACCTCAGGAACTTCAACTACACCATCAGGCAGGAAGCCAAGAAGTCACTGCTATCCTATTTCCCATCTTAAATAACATCCAGCTCTGTTGCCCAACCAAGCTTGCCAGACCATGTTAAACAATATGCAGCAAATGATAACTACATAGTCCAAAGAACACAATGCCTACAAAATAGAATGGCCCATAAAATTCAGCATTGTATTCCTTTGCTTTCTTCCAAATGCATTCCTTGTTGATGCAGAAAAATCCAAATTCCAAAAGCATCAATTTCCTACTTCCTGTTAACATAGGTAAAATTCCAAAATATATGCAAAATATTTCTTCCATCACTTACTTTCCTTTCAGCTAACCCCAGCCAGCTGGGTTGTATTCCAGGTAGAATCATCCCTGGATTCCTTCTTTAGCACTGAAACCTGCTCCATCTTTCCCTTGAAATAAGGATATTTCTTCCCAACCTTCCATCTAGTCTCTTATATATTCCATTTCCTCGAAAATCCTGAAGGTTAACAGGATCCATCAGAGAACCACTTCACCATCTCCATCCTGCAAAATTGTAACAACATAAACAGATCCCCTGTATTATATATGTTATTGCCACAGCTTGTAGTTTAAGCTCCAACACTTCTTTGCAATAGCATTTCCCAAGGAAGAGTAAAAATATCTGCAAGATAGAATGCATCTGTTGCAACCTAGAATTACATTACCATTGCCACACTACAAGTCCCGGTATAACTAACCCCTTGCTCATCAAAATCTTGGAGGCAGCCCACTGATTATTTGAACAAAGTTGGTGGAAAGCATCCTGGAAAATCATTGCTAGAGTTAACTGCTACTTGATGCTCTGGCCATGTTGTCTCTGAAGGTGTTTCCAGAAGCACCTTCTCCTGGGATTTGTACTGAGGATTCAGCTTCTAGCTATCTTCTGAAGCTTCCTAAGATATATGGGTACTGAAGACCCTGGACATCATTCTGATGGGCTCTGAGTCCTTGGATCTCTTGATATGTCCCTCCTACTGCTGAATCTGCTCCCTGCATCCTGCATTGCTTATTCATCAGAAGGTCATCACAGGTAGCTTTCACCCTGTGTGGCATAGACATCATTTTTACTGCAGGCCACATGACACGTGCAACTTAATTGTATTGAGATGTCGCTAGAGAATTCTTTCACAGGATCAACTCTGGAGGTCTGAAGCTGCCAGTTGAGGAAGCTGCTGTTCCTTGGCTCAGCTGAGGCTGGAGGGTGCCTCTGGGCAGTGAGCAATAAAGATACTGAGCAGGCTTCAAAGGTCATTTGGTCATTCCAGTTAGCCCCACTTAGAGGAGGTAGTTCAGAGAAGCTGATAGCTCCTACACCACACTATGAAAACCACCTCCAGTCATTACCTTGGAACACAATGCAGGCTTAACATTTGGGTTTTAGAAATTAAAGTACATATATTTGAATGTTTGTACCACTATTTTCTGTCTGTGGGACTTTGAAGAATTTCCAGTTAAGCCTTTTTACTTATCCATAAAGTTTGAATAATAATAGAACCTACTACCCAAATCAAGAATCTTATGTGCTGATACATTTAAAGCATTTATCATGGGGCCTGGGTGATGGTTTATGTACTCAGCAAATGGAAGCAATTAAGTTGTCTGAGAATCATAGATTTAGACAGAGATGAGCTCAAACTCCAGGTACGGTCTCTGCTGTAGCCACCAAACACATGCTGTCATTGGTTCTCAATTTCTCATCTGCAAAAATAAAAGAATAATTGCTTCACAGAGTTATTGGGGGATTTAGTGAGAATATGTTCATAGAATTCCTGGCACTAAATAAACACTCACTGAATGGAGAATAATAGTCCCACTGAACATCACTCAGCTGGTTTCCAGGGTTGGACATAGGATTTGGATTCAGGCTGATCTCTGCCTCTCTTTGGAGACACTCCATACCTGTGCTTTGGCCTCCATCTAGCTTCTCCTCAAAGGCTAAGTGCCTCCCCTATAACCTTTTCCATAGTTTTTTTAAGTAAATTTTTTATTTTATAATCGTTTTGGGTTTACAGAAAAGTTGCAAAGATACTGCACAGCTCCCCAGTTTCTACTACTTACATTAATATGGCAAGAATGTCACTTTACCTCTATAAAGATCTCCCCTCAGCCAGATGCACCAGCACACTCCTGTAATCCCAGCACTTTGGGAGGCTGAGACAGGAGAATCGTGAGTTCAAAGCCAGCATCAGCAATGGCAAGGTGCTAAGCGACCCCATCTCTAAATAAAACACAAAATAGGGCTGGAGATGTGGCTCAGTGGTCAAGTACCCAGGGCTTCAATCCCCAGTACCAAAAAAAAAGATCTCCCCCCAAAAATATAAGCATAACCCCAACCTAATCATGAGAAAGACAACCTAAATCAAAGGACGTTCTACAAAATACTTGACCATGACTCAAGTTTTGATGTTAAGACCATCACGAAAAGTTTAAGAAGCTGTCACAGTCTACAGGAACCTCAGGAGACATGACGACTACCTGTACTGTGGTACCCAGGACAATGTCTTACACTAATATGGTGCACTTATCACAGACAGTGAAACAATACTGATGTTATTATGATCCAAAACCTAGGCTTTATTTATATATTTATTTATATATATTTATATTTATATACAAGTCCTTTATCTCAAGTTTTTCTTAATGTCATTTTCTTTTTGTTCCAGTATATGGTCCTTTTTGTCACTGAATGGTACTTTCTTGTGTGGAAGTATCAGAGTTTGTTGATCATTTCTCTTATTGAAAATCTCCTTGGTTGCTTCCAGTTTGGGGAAATTATGAATGGATACTCAGAATGAACATTCACGCATAGGATTTGTGTAGACTTAAGTTTTCATATAAGGTGGGTAAAGAGCTAGAAGTACAGTTGTTGGACTATAAGGCAAGATTATTTAGCTCTGTGCAAAACTGCCAAGTTACCTTGCAATATGGTTGTACCACTTCACATTCCCACCAGCAAAGAATGGGAGTTCCTATTGCTCCAAAGCTTAATGTTATCAGTGCTTTGGACTTCACTATTCTAAGAGGTTTGCAAGAGTATCTTATGGCTGTTTTAATTTATAATTCCCCAATGCTAAATGTTTTTCAATTATTTATTTGCCATTTGTGTATCTTCTTTGGTGAGATGTCTGTTCAGAACTGTCTGCTCATTTCTTAATTACTCTTGGTTTTTTGTTTTTTGGGGGGTTTTTTTAGTACTGGAGATTGAACTCAGGGGCACTCGACCACTGAGCCACATCCCCAGCCCTATTTTGTGTTTTATGTAGAGACAGGGTCTCACTGAGTTACCGGTGTTTTTGTTGCTGAATTCTAAGTGTTCTTTGTATCCTATGGATACAAGTCCTTTATCTCATATATCTTTTTTAAGTTTTTTCTCCAAGTCGGTGTTGTGACTTTTCATTCTTTCAACAGTTTCTTTGTAGAGCTGGAGTTTTTAATCTTAATAAAGTCCAACTTACCTTTTCTTTTCTTTTTCTTTCATGGTTTGTGCTGTTGGTGTCGTACTTAAAAACATATTGCACAGCCAGGCGCGGTGGTACATGCCTGTAGTCCCAGCACTTTGGGAGGCTGAGACCAGAGAATCGCAAGTTCAAAGCCAGCCTCAGCAATGGCAAGGCACTAAGCAACTCAGTGAGACCCTGTCTCTACATAAAACACAGAATAGGGCTGGGAATGTGGCTCAGTGGCTGAGTACCCCTTAGTTCAATCTCCGATACCAAAAAAAAAAAAACATATTGCCCAACACAAGGTCATCTAGATTCTCTCCTATAATTTATTTTGGAAGTTTCATTTTTTTTCTATTTCATTTAGTTTTATGGTCCACTTTGAGTTAAATTTTATAAAAGATGTAGATCTGTGTCTATGTGCATTGCTTAGGTACCATTTGCTAAAAACTTTCTCCATTCCTTATTACATTGCCTTTGCTCCTTTGTTAAAGGTCAGTTTATTATTTTCTGTATGTCTGCTTCCCAGCTCTTTACTCTACCCCATTGATTTGTGTGTCTGTTCATTTACCTCCACAGCAACTGTCACACAGCAGCCTTTTAGTAAGTCTTGAAAGCAGGTAGTCTGAGTCTCCAATTTGTTCCATATTGTGTTGACTACCCTAGATCTTTTGCCTTTTCAAATAAACTTTAGATTCAGTTTCCTGATACCTACAAAAATATCTTGCTTGGATATTTATTGGAATTATATTGACCCTTTGGATCAACCTGGGAAGAATTGACATCTTAACTACATTTTCTTCCACCAAAGACATGGACTATCTCTCTATTTATTTGGATCATCTTTGATTTCTTTCATCAAAGTTGTGGGGTTTTTTTTCCATACATATTCTGTATATATTGTGTTGTATTCACAGCTATGTGTTTCATCTTTTTAAAAAAGGCTGTCATTATAAATGGTAATGGTTCTATTTCAATTCCAGTCATTCATTGAGAATATAATAGAAAAAAAAACTGGCTCTAGGATTTTTGCCTTGTATCCTGTGGGCTTGCTATAATCACCTATTAGTTTCAGAGGTTTTCTTCTTATTTTAAAACATTTTTATATATAAATAATAATGTCAAATGCAAACTTTTATATCTTTCTTCACAATCTGTATATCTTTTCCTATCTTGTTGCACTAGAAAAGACTTCCAATATGGTATTGGATAGGGGTGGTAAGGGTAGATTTCTAAGAGGAAAGAATCCAATTTCTCCTATAAGGAATGATGCTAACTTCAGGATTTTTGTAGCTATTCTTTATCAAGTTGAGGATATTCCTTTCTATTTCAAGGTTACTAAAAGCTTTTATTTATTAATGGGTGTTGGATTTCATCAAATGTTTTTTGTATCAACCAATATGCTCATATGATTTTTCTTTTTCTCTCAACGCTTCAAATATCTTATTCTATGTTTTTCCTATTTACATGGTTTCTGACAAGAAGCCCACAATAATTTTCATACTTTTTAACTCTATTTATAATTTTTAATCTTTTTTTTCTTGCTTCCTTCATCACTTTCTCTTTGTTTTCTGCAGTTGATCTATGATACTTTCTGGGCTTACTGGATCCTGGGTTGGGTTTGGCATCTGTCATTAATTTTGGAAAGCCCACAGCCCTTATTGTCTCAAATACTTCTTTTTATCTGTGGTATTCCCATTTTGCATATATTACAATTTGATATTGTCTCACAGTCAGTATTAGATATTTTGTTCTGCTTTTGTTTAGTCTTTTTTATTTTCTTATTTGCATTTTGGCTCAGGAAGTTTCTATTGACCTATCTTCAAGTTTGCTAATTCTTTCCTCATTCGAGTTTACCACAGCCTATCAAAGTCATTCTTCATTTCTTTCACTATGTTTTTTATTTCTAGGATTTCCTTCTGGTTCTTTCTTAGAGTTCCATCTCTTTGCTTACATTACCTATTTTTGTACTTTGTCTACTTTTTCCATTATAGCTCTTTACATATTAATCACATTTACCTTAAATTTCCTGTGTGATATTTATAACATCTGTGCCATATCTGAGTATGTCCTGAAGGATACTATATCTCTTTAAATACTGATTTTTCTTGACTTCTGGCATACCTTGCAATTTTTTGTTGAAAGTCAAACATGAGGCATTGCATAATAGGAACTAAGGCAAATAGGCCTTTAGTGTGAAGATTTGTGTTGATATTGCTAGGAGTTGCTCTATATTTAAAGTTTGCTTTAGTTATAGATAACGAGGTCTTCAAATTCCACTTGTGCTCTTACTTTTTGGCTCCTCTCTTATCTTAGGGGCTTCTCTATGTATTGCTTATGAGCTGATCATTCCAACAGCTTCTTCTCTGATAAGTAAATCTTGGTTGCTGACTTTCTTCTAGTTGCTCTGTCTCTCTGAACTTGGGATTCAGTTTTCTCTATGACCATAGTTCTCTAAAACAAGGATTGATTCTCAGTTTATCTACCTTTTTCTTATCCCCTATGGATAGGAGTTGTTTTAGTCAGCTTTGGCACCACTGTAACCAAAGGATATGACAAGAAAAACTTAAAGGTGAAAAAGTTTATTTGGGCTCATGGTTTCAGAGGTTCGGTCCATGGTCAGCTGACTCCATAGCTCTGGGCCTGACATGAGACAGAATGTCATGGTGGGAGGTTATGGCAGAGGGAAGCAGCTCATGACAGCCAGGAAGGAGAGAGAGAGATAGAGAGAGAGACAGAGAGAGACAGAGACACACAGAGAGAGAGCAAGAGCGAGAGAGAGAGAGAGAGAGAGAGAGAGAGAGAGAGAGAGAGAGAAAGTGAGCTCTACTCATCAAAGACAAAATATAAACGTCAAAGGCATGCCCCCAAAGTAGGCATGACCTACTTCCTCCAGCCACACAATACCTACCTGCCTACAGTTGCCCCTGAGTTAATCCATATCAGTGGCTTACTGTACTGATTAGGTTACAGCTCACATAATCTAATCTTTTTTACTTCTGAACACCCTTGCACTGTCTCATATATGAACTTTTGGGGGACACCTCATACCTAAACTGTAACAGAAGTAATGACTTCCAAATTCTACAGACCAGAGTGGAAACTGGAAGTTTCCTCTCTTTTCACTACAATACTGTCCTTTCTCACCTTCTCACCATAGCAGAGTCTCCCAACCTACAAGTTCCCCCTTATTTATTCTCTCCATCAAAACTTATCAAACTAGGCTACCTCATGGGGACTTCTTTTTCCTCTTAAAACTTATTTTATGATCTATTCATTGAATAGTAAATCAGTTGGCTTGGGCATCCTTCATGTCTTAAGCTATTATTATCAAACTACTCTTCTGATGTTATTATTTCTCTCACATATTTATGCAAACTGGGCATCCTATGGGCCCACCATTTGCAGATCTTGGTTTAGGTCACTTTTAAACTGCTGCCCATGGTTTCACAAATCAATGGACCCACTAACCAAATATCAGTCTTCCTCACCCCTTCCACATTTCTATATATCACTAGAAGGCTTTGGTGGGAGGGGAAGTTGGTGTCTCATGTTTAGTTCAAGTGACCACTTTCTCCTGTGTCTTCTCTTCTTCTTAGTCTGTTGATGCCCTGGCCCAGCATACCCCAGTGGGCTGCCCATCATCCACTAGACCTCCCTCCTTGATCTCTAAGGCAAAAGCAACTTCTTTGCAACTGCTGCCATCTCCAGCACCCCATATTGGCCTCATGGTTTCCTGTGCTCTTATTTTTCCCCTAGTGAAACTTCTTTTGCAACTCAAGCACTGGTTTGGGGGACAGGTATACCATGATGGAGGTTTACCTACTTTGTCCCCTAAGACCAGTTTTTCTTTCCTCCTCATAGAGTTTTTCCTATTGATTTAATATGTTTGCACAATAGATAAACAAACAACCTAAAAAGTATGGAGTCATTTGCCTTTTATTAAACATACATATCTCTTAAATACACTGGTAGGCAAATATTTCTTTTTTTTCTTTTATGCTGTATAAATGCTAAATGCAAATTTCTATTGCCAAATTTCTTTTTTTTTTTTTTTTTACATAAACTCATGTTGGTCAACTGTGGTACTAAACTTAGGAGGTGCAAATATACATATATGTTCTCTAGTTAAATGTGTGTGTAAATACACATTTTCACTTCTCCAGTGGCCTATCTCCCCATTTTTTTAATCAACTTTATATGCAAACTGGAAACTCACAAATGTTACTTTGGAAGCAGTATGTGCTGTCACTCATATCAGGCAGTGAATCACCTCTTATCTTTTACTTATTTGTTTCATTTCCATGCTTCTCCACCTTTTGGCTGAGATAAAGTATTCTACCTCACTTACCTTGATGAAATCATTGGTCACCAAGCCAATCAGCAACATACCTATATGTCTCCAAATTTTTACTTTATATGTCATTCACATCATTTACAATGTAGTTTGGTCATGAGAGTCCAGCAATTTTCAGTTTTGCTACACTATGCTCCCTACCCCATATCACCACCTAGGGGGTAGGTTAGGATGGGTTCACATATGGCCTCATCGATACCTAAAAAAGCTGGACCTTTCCAGATTCAGGCTCTGCTACTAGAACCAGCGCTTGTGCTGGTCACTCTCTTTGCTCGGGAGGCTGTTGTCTATATCTGATAGCCATTAGGGTCCAAACAAGCATGTGTGTAGGTGTCTCAACCTTAACTCTGGACAAAATTTGAGTTCTATGCTTCTGGATCATTTGCAAATCAGAGAACAAGGTTTGATTGAAGGTTTCCCAACCCCATGGGCTGGCACTCCTCAGCTTCAGTACAGATTCTGCTGGGAGCTCCAAAGGTTTTTGTTTTTGTCTTGCTTTGGTTTGGTTTTCAATAAATTCTAGGCTTCTTGAACATAGGAGCTGAATTTCTTTTCTAAGTCATTATCCAGCATTGCCCTGGCATCCACAGTGTGTTATTTCAATTGATTTCATTGTGTTTACACCAGCTTCATTTGAATTATATGGCATGATAAAATAAAATTTTATTATGCACTTGCCACACCTCCATCCAGGAATTAGGGAGAAACGAATTCAGGCTCTAAACTCTTTCTTGTCAAATTAATGCAGAATCCTTTGTAACAAATATCTAGACAGGAAGGGATATTAGTTGGGAAGAAGTATAACGAAATTTAGGTTAATGTACAGAATATGAATTTTTTTTATAGACCCAAGGTCAGGGAGAGGTTTCAGAAAGGAATGGTTTCCCACACTGGCAGCATCTATTTTACCTTAGATGTTGAGGGAGGAATTAGTCCCTTCCCCAGAATTTGGTTTTTCCCTTCCTCCCATCCTCCCACCAGGGGCACAGTCTCACTCAGATCAAGCTCACCCACCTGCACTGTGTCACCTTATTTGAATGACACTCATAGGTCAGTGAGAACAGGGTTGAGGGTGCTAGAAGAATGGGTTTGAACCTTGAGGGAAACTGGAAAGGAAGGAGACCTCAAAAGAAGAATAGTAAAAAGGAGGATCAGAGAGAAATAAGAGAGGGGGAAAGAGTGAAGACATTCCACATGCAGAATCCCCACTACATCTCCCCGCCCCAGGAGTCCCAGGTGATATCAAAGCCACAAAAAGGTCCTCCACACCTGGACTACCTAGAATTTGTCATTGCAAGTCTCAAAAAATGCTCACCCATGAAGATATTAAAGATGCATTTTTCTGGCAAAAAAAAAAAAGTTAAGGCTATATTTCTAAGGCAAGTAGACTTAATAAGCCAACAGTAAAGAAATATCTGAGTTAAGAGTCTAAGTGTACACATTGAATGACCTTCAATGGGAAATGAGATGGCTGGATGGATTAATCCTCAGCTCTAATTGAACAAGGCTAGAAAAGCCTAGAAAAGACTAGTCAGGCTGCCTTTGAAAAAAGCATCAAACAACAACCAATCAAAGTTCCAGGAAGATTTTTTTAGGTTGCTCAGAGTAGAGATAAAAAGAACTTAAAGATGATCTTAAGCAAACATGAGCTATAATGAGGAATAGTCTAAGCCAGAAAATGAGGGAGGCGGGAGGCAGTCAGGCTGGGAGGAGAGACGACAACTTACAGACAAGACCCAAAACAGTGAAATGGGACATCTGAGAGCTCAGTCAATTAAGCTGGAGCAGGAAATTCAGGTTCAAATTAGAGAAAATGAAATATCTGCCCACGTGTGTGTGATGTTCCCAACTTGAAGAGGTTTCACCCACTTGGAGAAATGATGGAGACAGGCTCTAACTTTCCTGTGTAATAAGCAGAGGGGATAAGGCTTTGATAATCCTGTCTATGTTGGAAAGGTGAGGAACAGGAGCCTTCTTCTAGTCCCTGCCATGCCATGATTTGGATAAATTATAAGAGGATAAATTATTAGGATAAATCATAAGAAGTTGAGAGATGCTTTAGAGTCCTGGAGTCCTGGGTTCAAATCCTGACTCCACTGTTATTAGCAGTACAACTTGCACATGGGCCTCACATTATAGAGCCCTAGTTTCTTCATTGGGAAAACCTTATAAGGTTCTTGGAGAACCATGTGAGAAACATGTATGGGACTCTATCACAACGATAAGAGGTGGTCAATAACTGTGAGTTGTTTCCATCTTTAGGTCAGTTTCTCCATTTAAAAAAATGAGAGATTAGGACATTTTTAACTTCACTTCCTGCTCGAACTTCTTTAGTTGTGTAACAGATGATGGAGAAGACTTGATGAAGATGTAAGACCTAGAGAAAGCCACTTAACCTCCATGAAGCTGCTTGTTTATACAATTGGGAGAATAATAATAACAATATCAACGTGACAGAGTTGTTGCAAGAATCAAATGAGCTAATGCCTGTACACATGTTGAGTATATAGTAAGCCCTCAACAAACATTCAGAAGAATAAAAAGTATGATGAAGATGTAGAAGCCAAAGAAACAGCTGTTGTGAAAGTCAACACAGGTCGCCATATTGCTAGATCCCATGGACATTTGAAGTGCTTATCTCTCTTGGCTTTTCTCATATCCTTGATGTACTCTTCTCTTGAAAGCACTTCTTCCCTATAATTCCACAACAGACTTTCTCTGAGTCAATCTTCTGCCTCTCTGGCTGCTGCTTCTCAGTCTACTTTGCCAGTTCCTCTTCTACCCAAGCTCTAAATGTTGGGGTTCCCTGAATCTTGAGTCTACTCTCTCCCTCTTTTTTTTTTTTTTTTGCCCTAATCTTCTGTCACTGGGAGTCTCATCCATTCCTCTAAATTTACATATTCAATTCCATACTCAATAGATATTTCTTCAGAGTTCCAGACTCATGTATTCAGCTGCATGTTTGATGTTTATACTCAGAAATCTCCCAGGAACTTCAAAATCCACATGCCCAAAATTATACCCTAAACACCCATTCCTCATCCCCAGTCCTTCTCTAGACTTCCCCATCTAAGATATTGCTTGATCTATAATTCCCTGTTCATTCCTCACCCTTAGCACTCTCCTCGACTAACCCACAAAAAAGTCTTGTTGGCTGAGCCAACGGTAGGTTGAATCTGCTAGTTTAGTAGGTTGAACCTACTAAATTCACCTCCATCCCAACAGCCACTCCTACCTCTGACCTGGTTCCTGGCTTTCCCCATGACCTTATTAGGCAATTCTCTATATAGTTAGAGTTAGACCACATGGCATCACTTCCTTGCCTAAAACCTTTAAATTATTTCCCATTGTTGCTAGAATGCATTCCTAATTTTTTTCATGACCCAAAGCTTTACATTATCTGAATCCATCTACTTCTCATTACTCTCCACCCTGGCCTCTTTCAGTTCCTTGGACTCAACAAAAAGCCTTTCCCACCTTAAGGTTCTTTCACATTGCTATCAGTCCTTCTTTGGGGAATATTCCTCCTCCATCTCTTCAACAGACAGGCTCTTTTCCATTCTTCATCTCCATCCCCAAGGATTCAGTGTAAGTCAGCTCTCATCATTCTCGCTAGAGAATGCTCTTTCCCTTCCTAGTACTTACTAAAATTTTAAATTTGGCAGATGTCAGTTGACTCTTCTATCCAGTGTAATCCTACATAGGACCGTAAGCTAATATGATCTGATATAGTTGCTGGATTTACCATTCTATGCCCAGTTCTTAGCATAGCTAAGTATATCATAATAGGTGCTCAAAATGGAATTAATGAATGAATGGTACTCAAATTGGTCCTTAAAGGGAAACAGGAGCTGTGGCTAAGGACAAGTGAGGTTGTGCTTTGTTCGGGGCAAGGCAACTACAAAGCAGTGAGAGACAAAGAATTCCAAAGTGACAGAAAGGTGTGAGACAGTCAAGATCACAACTTAGTTCCCCGATCAGAAAGAGGTACAGGAAAGGGCTGGAAAGGGAGGAGAGAACCTTAGAAAGGAAAAAGCTAGCCAGGCACAGTGCTGCACACCTGTAATCCCACTTTGGGAGGCTGAGACAGGAGAATTGCAAGTTTAAAGCCAGCCTCAGCAATGGCGAGGTGCTAAGCAACTCAGTGAGACCCTGTCTCTACATAAAACACTAAATAGGGCTGGGGATGTGGCTTAATGGTTGAGTACCCCTGAATTCAGTGTTGAGTACCAAGAAAAAATAAAGTGGGGGGGAATCCAAGCCCTTCTCCTTAAGGACTAGGTAGTACGTGGATAGACAGTAGGAGGTGGAACATTGCAACTTCTGCTTCAGACCAACCCCAGTTTGAAATTATGGCTTAGAGGAGAATCTAGTGGGAGATGTTCAGTCTTATAAAGACAGCCTTCCTTCCTGTGTATGGGCCAAGTGAAGAAAAGCAGAGAGACTGTTTTATTCAGCTTTTTCACTGCTGTGACTAAATAACCCAACCAGAACAATTTTAGGGGAGGAAAAGTTTATTTGAGGGCTCATGGTCTCAGTGGTCTCAGTCTATAGAAGGCCAGCACCATGCCTCAGGGCTCCAGGTAATGCTGAGCATCACAGCAGAAGAGTGTGGCAGAGGGAAGCAACTCACATGATCAGAAAACACAGAGAGACTCCACTTGCCAGATACAAATATATACCCCCAAAGCCACGCCCCCAGTGCCACATCTCCTCCAGCCACACCCCACCTGCCTTCAGTTACCACTCAGTTAATCCCATCAGGCTATTAATTCACTGATTGGGTTAAAGATATTGTAATCCAATCATTTCTTCTCTGAACCTTCTTGCATTATCTCACATGTAAGCTTTTGGGGGACACCTCATAAACAAACCGTAACAGACACAGTAGCTTGGATCCCAAGCTCACATTGTACATTTTACTTGACTCAATTCTCTGCTCCTGCAAAGCCCTGGCCCACATGTGGGATGCTGGCTTCACTCTGGAGGTACTCATGGTCCTTAATGGCTCCCCAGATCCTCTACCACACAAGCCAGTGGATACTGTGCTCCATGTTCACACTCTCCTTGCTTCGTTCACTTTTCCTACTTAAACCCGTGTCCAGGAGCCTCACTGCCGACCCTATCCACCCAATACAGCAGACCACATATAACTTTCCAAACATGCATGCTCTGTTGCTCCCAGACTCCACAGCTTTTCATGAGTTATTTCCACTCCCTCACATTTCTGTCCACATTTCCTTGACACAGCCCATGTATCCTCAAAGCCCAGCTCAAATCTTAGCTTCTCCCCAAAGCCTCCCTGGATACCCCTCACTTTGTCTGTCCCTTGGTTATAATGCACCTTCACATCTTCCACAGATAAGTATTAATTATGATTTTCTGTCTCCCCAAAACACTTAAAAGGTAGGAGCCTTACGTAGCTTCTTCTTTGTATCCCACACAGAGTCGAATAGTGAGCTCTTCCACACCAAGCTCACCATTGAGCTTTACAAATGAACGCATCAATGTCCTAACAGTGATGTAACAAATTACCACAAACGGAGTGGCTCACAACAACAAAAAGGTATTGTCTCCTGATTCTGGAGGTTAGAAGTCAGTGAATAAGATCCAGTATAACCTGATCTTAACATTACCTCTGCAACAATCCCACTTTCAAACATAGTCACATTCTGAGCTACTGGGAGATAGGACTTCAACATGTCTTTTAGTAGGACGCAATTCAACCTGCAACAGGATGTAGATGGAAGGGATGTTTTTTCCCCAAGTACCCAATGAGAAATACAAACGTCCAAATCCAGAAAAAAATACATAAACCCAGCCATAGCCAGGGAGGAGGAGAAGAGAAAAGGAAGTAGGGTTCATTAATGAAGACTTTGGAGCCAGAACCAAGGAGAAAGGGAATGGGGAGGGGTGGCTAAAGCGATAAAACTAGATAAGAATATTTACCTTGAATCTTCTCCTCTGTCCCTGGCCAGGCAGATATGGATGTGACTGTTAGTAGCATTCAGAGGAAGTACAATGAGCCTGGGGCTTTCTATGGCACAGTGTTGGTAACCACAAATGGAGCCCATCCTGGATTCCTTCACAGCCACCCCATTCCCTTCCTCTCTGTCTCTGATGGCTGCTGCTTGACTCTACTAATGGAGAATTTAAATGAGACTTTCAGCAAACGGATCCCAAATTCTCTTTCTATCCCAAGTAATTATAAAGCTCAGCAATTTTTTTCCCCTAACTTGCTGCTGATTTTCTAATTACTCTTGCTCCAAATAGGACAGTTAGCATTAAAATGAAACCATGCTGAGGTTGTGGGTTCACGCACATCTGCTTTGCTTATTTCCTTCATTTGATAGCAGGGCTTTACGGACAGAGAGCAGCAGGTGATTCCCACATTTTATAATGCAAGGTTTGTACCCCCATAACACAGGACATCCTCACCGCCATCAAGGTAAAGCTCTCCAGTAGAAAAACTCATCAAGACATACCCTCCAGATGGAGCTAAATGAGTCTTAGGAAAAATACAGCTCCCTTCTCTCCGAAAGGGTACCAGGGAGGACAATTGCCTCTACTTCTCCCCCAATAAAGGAAGTAGCATGGCCTCAGCAACTTGAAATGAAATTCTCAACATGTGGGAGATTCCTTTTATACAAGGGGGGATAGCAAGCTTAGGATGAAAGGACAGGAGGTGGCAAGAGGAGAAAACGAGAAGCGAATTCAGGTAAAGAAAGGAAGTTGGCAGCATCAGCTAAGTAGAGATGGTTAGAAAATACCTGAGTTAGCGCAGAAAATATTAATATCTCTGCATGAGAATGTGTGGAGACATCTTGCAGAGAAGCCCCTGCCTTCAAGATAAATTGCCCAAAAGTTACATTAGCCTGATAAATAGGTATTTTCCTCTTACTATTGCAAAATCCATGACCTCATTTGAGGTAGCAAGAGAGGTGTTCCAAGGAGTCATGATTAAAAGAAGCAACAACATTTAACCAGGAAGGATTCTCACTGTAAAGTCTTCTATCCATACGTCTAATTTTTAAAAATCCTGTGTCAAGTCAACCTCATTTCTTCCAGCTTTTGTCTAAGTGGACGTTACTCACCTGGGTTCCGAATCAATGCTCCCAGGCACCTTTCCCTGCAGTCTTTGCCATCTCACATTCACATTTATCCTTCTTCAATACCCCAGGAGTCAGCTGGGAAACAGGAAAAGAGTCTTCAGTTTCCCATAGCAAAGAAGGAGAGGTTGGATTATATTTTCCCAACTATAGACATGAATTGTTGGTTTTTCCTTCCATATTCTTTCCACATCTACTTCTTTGGATGTAAAATGAGTGCATGGATTCAGTATTCTGTAGTTATCAGGAAATGATTGTAGACATGAGGCTCAAACCAACCTGAGTTCAAATTCTGTCAGTACTATCAAAGAGCCATGTGTCCTTGACACCCTTGTCTTTCTGCCATGTGGGGCTGGAACAAGCACCATTATTCTTTGGGTTACTGTGAGAATGCAAACAATTTGCTTATGTATCATTGGTACCAAGTAAATATCAGTCCTCTCAGAGAGAATTTGATCATTGAGTCAAAAAAACAGTTCTTTAGAAACTTGGCTGGGAAAAGGCTTTGGATAATATCTTTGCTGACCCCACAATACATATGGATCCATTTTGTACAACAGCATCCTTACTGGTGCCCTGGATTCATCTCTTTGTCTTTCTTCCCCACATTCCTCACTGTTCTCAAAGGCAGCGTAAGACCAAGCTGGTATGGCCTGAGGGCTCTGTTCATCTTGTTTCCATACCATCTGGCCTATGACCCATCATTAGTCCTTTTATTGCTGCTGTCTAAAGAAATGTCTTGTGTTTTGCCTACGGAAGATGGTTCCCTAATGAATGTCAAATAACAATAAAGCTTAAGTGTCTTCATCAGACACTTGAGCAGGCATCTGTCCTCCCAGCAGTAAAATATGCTGTGACTCTGGAAACAGCAAAGAAATTTGAAACTGGGTTTCATCCACTTAGAGGAGAGCTGTGAATAATTTCAGTTACTGACTTGGTTAGAGAAGAAGCCCTTGTGGACGTGAGCTGTGGTGACATGAGCCTTCCCTGTGGAAGAAGATGGAAGAGGCTGCCAGACAGAGGCTGCCAGACGGAGGTGGGAAGGTCCCTGGGGCCCAGGCTTAGCCAGGCTCCTGTGGAAGCAGTCTTCCCTCTGCCTCTGTCACAATCTTAGCCCCAGGCTCTGGGGACACTGACCCTGAGGACATCTCCTCCAGAAAGCAACATGTGGCTAATAGCCCAGAGCATGTGCTTACTGGTCAAGAAGGCCTCAAAGTCACAAACAAAAAGAAATGCTTAGGTGGCAGCTGCCTCTGTCATATGAGTTCAGATGTTCAGGAAGTCAGAGAATCACAACCAAAGGCCCTGAAAGAACGTGCAGACAAGATCATGAAATGGTCCTCAAAATGGCAAACACAGAAAATGTAAGGCATTTTATGCAAGGATTTGGAACCTGATGGTCTTGAGTTCAAACTATGGTATAGCCACTAGTCACTTTGTGGTATTTGGGGGCAAGTCACTTAACCACTTTGAGTCTCACTTTCCTTGCATGGAACGTTACGTGCAGGGGCAGAGGTGGAGGGGGACTTAGCATTTTCTTCTGGAGTGAATGGGAAGATTAGAGATAAAGTGTACAAAAACATCTAGAATGTAGCTGGTTGTTATGATTGTGATCTGAAATGTGCCCCCAGAGGTTCGCATGCTAAAGTCTTGGTCCCCTACAGCAATATTCAGAGATGGAGCTTTGGAGAAGTGATTGGATCATGAGGGCTCTGATATCATAAGTGGATTAATCCACTGACAGCGGAAGGACTGCTGGAAGGTGGCGGCAACTGTGGGCAGATGGGCATGGTTGGAGGAGATAGGTCACAGTGGGCATGCCCTGGAAGGGTATTTCTTGTCTGCAGCACTTCTCTCAATCCCTCCCTCTCTCTGTCTCTCTCTCTGTCTCCTTCTTAGTTGACATGAACTGAGCAGCCATTCTCTGTCATGCCCTCCCACCGTGATGTTTGTGCCTTCAAGCCAGCCAACCATGGACTGAAACTTCTGAAACTTTGAGCCAAAATTAATCTTTCTCCCTCTGAGTTGTTTTTCTCAGGTATTTGTTGCCCCCAATACTAACACACTGGTGCTCCGTAAGTACTAGACAAAGAAAGGTAACTATACTCAGAAGGCCAAGGAACTGAATGGTCCCCATTCTCTAGGGGAAAGAAACAAAGTTTAATGAACCTGATGATAATCCCCAATAGGAACTGTCAAGGCAGAGGTCACTGGTGGCTCACCAGAAACACTAGAATTAAGCAAATTTCAATAAACAATTCTATCAGATTTTCTTATCAGGGAACTAAAACAAACTCAGTGTACTTTGTTTTATTCAAGGATTCAGAGGAAAACTTCTATAGGAAATTAGGAGAAATGAAGTCTGAACAATCACAGCTGTGTGGAATCATTCCTACAATGATCCATTTCACCATGCAGGAAAGTCTCCATGGATCTGCCATAGGCTCTGCAGCTGTGTTTGGTATTGATACTTTATCAAATGACTCCTATGAAGCAAGAGTGAGCATATTTATCACATTTGTGGATAACACAATGCCAGAAATGCTATATGGTGATTGAATTATATACTTAAGATTCAAAAATATTGCAGTAGCCTTAAATTAGAGACTCAGAAATAAGCAGACATGGAATCATCACATTTTGCCTGTTAGTTCAAAATGGTAGCTGGAGATGAAGCCAAGGTAAAAGCAGCAAGATTCAGAAAGAGACTCCTACCATTTCTTTCTTTCAAGAGAAAAAATAAAACTCTTCTGAATCCAAATAGTCAGTCCACTACAGAAGTCAGATTGCAGATACAGTGGAGTCCTACTCAGGGTTATCCAGAGAAACAGAACCAACAGTGAGGAGAGAGACAGTGAAGAATTGACTCATATCACTGTGGAGGCCAAGTCTCCTGATCTACCATCTGCAAGCTGAAGACCCAGTAAAGTTTGCAGTGAAATTCTAGTCCAAGTTCAAAGACCTGAGAACAGGGGAGCCAGTGGTGCAAACCCTAGTCCAAGGGCAGGAGATTGATGTCCCAGTTCACACCATTGAGAAGGAGGGGAATGAATCCTTCCTTCCTCCACTTTCTGTTCTGTTCAGGTCTTTAACAGATTGGATGATGTCCACCCACATTGGAGAGGGCAAACTATGTTATTGAATCTACTAATTCAAATATTAATCTCATCCAGAAACAGACACATCCATAAATAATATTTAGTCTGTGTATCATGTGGCCTAGTCATATTGACACACAAAATGAACCATCACAAATTATTGGCTAGGGTCATTTGTGGGAATTGATGCTTTAGATATCAGATAACTCTCATGCCTTCTTTTAGTTATTTTAAAGCTACTTAAGACCTTATCTAACTCTGACTTTTTGCCTGAAAGCAGATTCTGCAGTCTGTTTAGAACCAGGCAACCACTTCAGCAAAACTGAAGCTAATACTGGGCCACAACTGAGCCAGAGACCAGATCAGCTGGTGCCCTGACCTTGCATTAGAGCTGCCTTCTTTGAAGAAAGAGTTTTACATTTACTTCTCTTACATGATCCATTTACTCCAATTCTGCTGGCAGGAGGAAATAAAGAACACTTACTGTGCATCCTTTGTGATAGTCTCTTTCCAGTGTTATTTTTCCCAATCAGATCCACTTAGGCTTAATCCTCTTCCTTTTGAAGCCATATTGTACCTCAATTCTACATTAGTGCATTCCGCACTTTCTGTTACCTTAAATCCTGGATTTATTATACAGTTCTTGCTAATTATTAAATGAACTAAATCTCTCTTTTTTTGGCCAAATATTTGACATGCAACTAAATGGAATTGAACATATTCAAAGCTTCTCACTTCCATCTTAACAATGCCGAGGCAGTGGTAACCAAGTGACCTCCCCATCCCCCTGATGATCTTCCCATTTGTGGGGAAAGCTCATTCTTCCTCTCAAGACTGGTTCCATGTGAGAACATGAAGAATTAGGGAATTGTGCAGGGAAGCTTTATGACATCATGAAGTAGGCTTCAGAGCAGAAACAGATTAAAAATATTTCCCCTTTGTGGTTTTGACCCCAAACCAGAACAGCAAGGGTGATTTTTATAGTATGCTAAGGGAATATTTAAGAATAATTTTATGACATTTTTTAAAAATAAAGTGATTTTCAAGAAGATTTTCAAGAGTCAAACCCACATTTGTCCCCAAAAATGTAAGCTATCACCTGCTTTCACTTATCTGACTTGTGGAGTATTTATCTTCAGAGAATCTTCAAGTGATGATAAATATTAGAATGTTAAAATCATAAATGAAGTCCTGAGTTAATAAGATAATTTCCTGAAGCCCTGTTCCATGTCTTTTCCCTAGTGATTTGTTTCAGATTATTAGCAATCCTCTTTGAATAAATCAACGTAAGTTCATAAAGTTTATTTTTTAAAATAAAAGTTTATTTTCACATAAGATGGACAGTGTGGCATAGAATGGGATTTTAGGATTATATTTTAGGCCTCAAACCATTAGAAGAATTGTATTTATTAGAGGAGTCACACACACTTATCTTTTGCCTGTGACACTGATTCACGTGATCAGCACTCAGAGCTTGTCCACTTGCTTTTCTCACATTTCTTGGGACACTTAAGAGTCACCACAAGCAACCATTGATCCATGGACTGGGCTCCCCATGTATGCCATTCCTAGTACAGAGACCAAACTGGTCTTCCAAAAATAGTCTCTGCCTGTAGGAGCCCCAGGGACCCGGCCCTAGCATGAGGCTACCTCCGGGATGCGGTCTCTTCTCTTCGGTACAGTTCTTCCTCACTACTTCAGCTGTGCTGACTTCTCAGCCCTGACTGCTGCCCTTGGGTCATAGCCCTCCCAGATTCACAGACCAACCAGCATCCTGCTGTCTGCTTGCCTGCCTGCTGCTGGTACCAACTTCTCATATTGAAGCCATTCTTGCCAGCCACTGTCCCTCATTAGCCCCTTAGCATCTACTAGTATTTTTGACACTTGACCTCTGCCATCCACTGATACCAGGCACTGATTCCAAGCAGAGCGACAAAGAAGCAGTGACAAAGAACCACAGTGTGGTTTTGTTTTAATGTACTTAGATTTGAGATACCTTCATGCCGTTCTCTCTCTCTCCATCTCTCCCTCTCTTCCTTTTTTTGTTTTCTCTCTCTCTAGATATATGTGTGTATATACATATACATGTGTATATATACACATAAGCATTTATGTATACATACACACACACACACACACACTATTCTGCTTCTTTTCAAAATAAATACTCAAGATGTCAGGATTTTTGACATTCCTTGGGTTCCTTTTTGTGATCAACATTCATTCCATAGAAGTAAATACTCTGTTTTTTAATTGAAGTATAACTTACAGACTAAGTGAAGTACAGAGATTTTAAGTGTCAGCTCAACAAATCTTAACTTATATACACACCTCTTTAACTACCATCCAGATTCCCACTAGAATATTTCCATTAGGTGAGAAGCCTCCCTCACCACCATCTCCCGTCAGAAGCCCCCAAAGATAACCACTATTCTGACTTATAGAACAGCAGATCAATTTTTCCTGGTTTTAGACAGGATAGAAATGGAATTGTGCAGTGTGTAATCCCTGTATCTGACTTCTTTATCTCAACATTTTGTCAGATTCACCATTGTTTTAGTCAGCTTTTTCATTGCTGTGACCAAAAAAACCTGACAAGAGCAAATTTAGAGGAGAAAAGCTTATTTAGGGCTCATGGTTTCCAAGGTCTCAATCCATAGACGGCTGACTCCATTGCTCTGTGCCTAAAGTGAGACAGAACATTATGGCGGAAAGGTGTGGCAGAGGAAAGCAGCTCAGGTTACGCCAATCAGGAAGCAGAGAGAGACTAAGCCTGGCTCACCAGCAACAAAATACATACCCCAAAAGCATGCCTGCATTGACCCACCTCCTCCAGCCACACCCTACCTGCCTACAGTTACCATCCAGTTTATCCATTCAAGTGGATTAACACATTGATTATGTTGAGGCTCTCATAACCCAATCAGTTCACCTCTGAACTTTCTTTCATTGTCTCTCACATGAGCTTTTGGGGGATACAACATATCTAAACCCACAATAGCCATGTTGTGACAAGTAGAAATAATTTGTTCTTTTATAATTCTGTATCGTATTCCACTGAATGAGTATAGCACAATTTACCTGTGTATTCTACTATTGACAGACATTTGGATTGTTTATAGTTTTGTGCTATTATAAATAATGCTGCTATGAACATCCTCATACCTATCTTTCAGTGGGCCTACTAGTCCTTCTTGCATCTATATCCAGGAGTGTAATTGTTTGGTTATAGAAAAAATGTGTGTTTAGTCTTAGCAGACACCTGTAGACAGTTTGTTTTTTTTTTTTTTTTTGAGAAGTAGTACTAACGTGTTCTCCCAGCAGCAATGTCTGAAAGCTCCTGTTGCCTTACATCATTGTTCTTACTTGAGCTGTCAGCCCTTTTAATTTTATCCATTCAGAAGTTGTATGGCAGCATCTAATTACAGTGTTAGTTTGAAATTCCCTGGTATATACTAAATGTTGAGGAATTGCAGTGGTCTTGGTGGTTTGTATCCCCTCAAAATTCATCTGTTGGAATCCTAACTACTGCCCCCCACCCCAGGTGATGGCGATGAAAGATGAAACCTTTGGAAGATGGTGATTAGTGTCCTTATAAAAGAGACCCAAGAGAGATCCCTGCACCACATGAGGACATAGTGAGAAGACCACCATCTGTGAACCAGGAAGTGTGTCCTCACCAGACACCTAATCCACCTGCGCCTCAATCCTGGCTTCCAGCCTCTAGAACTGTGAGAAATGTTTCTGTTTTTTATACACCACCTAGTTATGGTATTTTTGTTAATAGTGCCCACATAGACTAAGACAAGAACTTTTTGCACATTTATTGGCCATTTGAAAAACTTCTCTTGTGAACAGCCTATAGTCTTTGGTCAGATATTTCTATTGCAAATATCTTCTCCAAGATATGGGTTGACTTTTTATTCTCTTAATAGTGTCTTTCTGGGAGCTCTAATTTTTAACACCAGAGGATTGAAATTGTTGCCCGTAAGGAAGAATGAAAAAGTGCCACTATGAAAGGAGAGTATTAAAGAAAGCCTGATGGTCATAGAAGAAGGGAACGAGAGTGGTCAATGTCATCAATTGCAACCCATAGGTCAAGTATGATGATGAAGGAAAAGTGTCCTCTGGGCTTGACATTCTGGAAGGAACTTCAAGAATGATTTCAAGTCAGGATAGGGACAAAGAGCAGATTGCCTGTGGTCCGTGAACAGATGGGAGATGAAGAAGTGAACAGAGGAAGTTCAGGTCCTATTTCTAGAGACTTGGATGAAGTAGAAGATTAGCAAGAGGGAAAAATAGGAGAGACAGGCCCTTTGTGGTTATGTTGTTACTTCTGTTGTTTCTCCCATACTTTAGATTCCAAGCCTTATTTGGAACAAAAAAAAATAGATGCTATCCTCTAGTTTCTTTTTCCTTTCTCTTCTTCCCTTTCCATCCTTCCATACCCTGGAAGCTTGTTCTCTCTACCAACAGCCCCTCCAGGCCATGGACCAGGGTTAGTTATTCTGAGGAGCAACTCAGGTACAAGTTTTCTTCTTCCCCTTTTTGCCTTCCCGAACTTCCCCTTCTTGCCTTGACCCTGGTCTCAGTCCTGCCTCTTCTCCCTGATACAGCCTGGAAGAACTGAGGTCCCATCACCCAGATGATCACAGTGCCCAGAGGTGTAGACAGAGATGTTTCCAGCCCTACTGGTATCTTCCAGGTTTTCCAGGTTCCTCATTTGTGTCCAATGCAGATGCCCTGCTCCAGGTGTTGGGAAAAGTACTATGTCCAAAGGGCAGGTAAGATCCTGGGAGTTGCTTTTGATGACTACACAGGGAGAAATGTGACCTATGAGCCCAGTCTCACTGAAGAAATGAGGCCAAACTCCAAACTTTGAAAGACCAAATGGCTGAAATAATTGGAATAAAAATTGATCATGGAACAGAGTTTATAACTGAAAAGAGATTTAATCTAGATTAGAAGGGTTTGAGAATAGGGT
Organism: Xerus rutilus; assembly: GCA_028644305.1. NCBI lineage: Eukaryota > Metazoa > Chordata > Mammalia > Rodentia > Sciuridae > Xerus > Xerus rutilus. The sequence goes on along the minus strand of CM053409.1, from coordinate 17,759,755 downwards.
TGGGGGAGCATCCCGGGGAATGGCTGGAACACCAGGGTTGAGCCAAAAGCTATTTTCCATGCCTGAGAGAGTCTGGCCATGTTCAGGGTCAGAAAAGACAAACATCAGTACCCTTTTCAACCAGTCACACATCAAACACTCTGATACACCAGAATCAATAGTGAGCAATTATACTGATTCCAACAACACTGAATATCACATTCCATTGGCATTTTATTGGAAACTAAGAATTTTTAATTTTAATTAGATTAATTTCTCCAGGATTAGTACATTTTTAATGTGTTTTTATTATGCCTTGGGGTCATTTTGCCCATAGAAACTATTCTAGTTTTATAATTAAAAAAGGAATCAGCATTCTGAATTTAAAATATGGATTTTTTTTCAACTTTAACTTTTCTGGATCAAAGTTATGCCATACAAAGGCAACACCCTGGAGACATGGAGTGCTGGATTATATATATTACACAGGAATTTTTTTTTCCTTCTCATCTGAGTGAAATAGAACCAGCTTTTACTGACCAATGCTGGGAAATGTCTCAGCCTGTGGACTCTCGGTGAAGATTCCAAGGTCTGTCAAGGCACACGTGAGCAGGCTGCCTCCGGTCTGGCGAAGGAACACAGGCAGGTGAAGTGGCTGCCTTTCCTGGCAATCGGGAGGCAGAAGCTGTCAGGGATTCTGCTACTTCAGCCCCATGCTGACAAACAACACGCTAATAGGCAAGGAACTAGACAACTCTATCTAGGAACCCAGCATGTCTCCTGGCAGAATAGCAGGAAGGTTCTGGTTTCCAAATAACAAAGTTTTGTCAGGGCCAGAGGCCCCACACTACCCAGCCCAAGAGACTCTCCTGGCTCCCCAACACCTCTCAACAAGTCAGCCTTCCTCGCAGGGATAGCCTATGTACCGTGCACTGAGCTGGGCAAGGTTGTGGCAGACCCAAAAGATCCCCTGACGAGATGCTATCTTGTTGCCCAAGGCTGTGTCTTCTGTTGAGCTTCTGCTATGTGTCAGGCACTGTGCTAGCCATAGTTGGAAGGCAGTATTAGTTACAGTCAGGGAACCTGTACTGCACCCCAAAAGATAAAGTGACTTGCCCCTACCCACACCACAGGAAGAGCAGAACCAGTTGTGAACTCCAATTTGTCTGGTTGCAAATTCCACACACTCTCTACTCCACCAAGAAGCATCCATTCCAGAAGGTACAGGGCTCCCTTGTGGGTGAAGACCCCACATGCCGTCACTTCCTCAAACAGGAGCAGTGGTCTCCTTCCGCCTGGGTCCCACACCTGTAACACATAGGCTTGGGCTTCTTACATCCAGCACAATGGGTAAAATCAGATCTGGAACAAATGCTTCCTCCTAACATCAGCACTCAGCTCTCTTCTCTAGCACACCCCAGTCCCGAGGCTCTGCATCCTGCCCCCAACTCAGCCTGGTCAGCCCAGCCTCCCCCGACCCAGGGGTCCAGAAGAACATTATTGAAAACCCTCCCTTGACATTCATACAAATTGTTTTTACATGAACTTGTGGTAATGCGCCTTCCTCCCTCATCTTGAATGTGTCTAAACAGCCACAAACATCTCATGCTTATGAAAATGAAATTATCCAGATGTCTTCACAGATGTTACAAATGGCCAGCACAGTATAGCATAAATGCAAAGAAAATCTCCTCTCCCCACTTGGGAGTGAGTACTTAAAAATGGGACTGGGAAAAATGACCAGATGCACACTAATTCCTAGTGAAGGTGACTTTATCCCTGTAGTTGGAATTTTTATTTCGAAATCTATTTTGAAATCTTAGCTATTCGAAACTGGATTGTTTTCCCCAATCGTGATCAAAGATTGCCATTTGGTTAGCTATTGCATTGTTGCTAATTTGGGGCAAAACACACACACACACACACACACACACAAAAGCCCACAAACAACAAGGTGATGTGAGGTATAGAGGAGATGAGGAGTGAGGATGGGTCTCTTGTGTTCCTTTGGGGTCAGTGAAGAGAAACAGCTTGCCCTTATGCATTTGGGACTGTGGATAAGCAGGGATGTGGGGAGGAGACAGAGAGGGAGACGTAAGCAAGAGCTTCATCGAGGACATGAAACCCCAGCTGATCCTTAAGACAAGACACTTGGTTCACTGGAGAAGGAGGAAGGCAGCTAGACAAGGCCTTGACCAAGAGCACAGGATTGGGAAGGGTAGAGCCTCCTGGAGGCCCACCTCCTGCATCATTTAAGTAGGAGCTGGAGAACAGCTATGGGGGACAGGAAATGCAGGGACAACATCAACACCAAACTGAGGAAGCCTAAACTTCCTTTGGAGCAAAAGGGCATGTTGGAATGATTCAAACACATGTGACAGAATGAAAGTAGGGAGAAACGGAGGATTATCTTTGTGACCAAGAGAGGGATACATTGGAGGACAAATTGTCCATGCATCCACCTCCCATGGGTTGGCCCTATCTGCTCTCACTAAGAAGTGGACGGCAGCAGTGGCCGCTATGGCCCAGGGGTTAGGAGATGAGAAGACACCCTCCATCCTTCTGTACCCAGATGTTTGCCACCTGCAGCAGGAGCAGAGATGACAGAGCCAATGAAAACTGGAGCCAGGCAGGGCCTTGCATCCCTCCTGTCCACGGATGGCTCATCTCTGTTCTCCTCTGGCCAACCTACAAGACCTGCAGAGGCCACTTCCCATCCAGCCCACTCTTCCCTCCTAGCTCCACTCCTGGCTGCCTGCCACTGCCTGAATTTCTGAATAAAGTCACATCACACCTTCAGACCCTGCTGCTGCGTCCTTGAGTCTCCTGCGGGTCTGGCTTTTGGCTTGCCTGCTCACAATCTGCCATGATAGAAACTGGCATCCCAGCAGCAGCCATTGCCAGGGGAGGCGGCCTCTCCAGGGCCAGCTGTGGGGATGGGGAGCTGCTTGGGAAGGAGCTGTGTTGTGCCGTGTGAGGGAAGCTAGATGCATGCCCTTAGCCTCCAGCGGCCTCCTGGCTCCTCAAGTTCCATTTCTTGCCTTTCAAATGTTGCTAATGGGATTGGGTGCAAATTTAGTTCACATGCTCTAGTGAGTACAAAATTTGATCTCTTGGTCTTTATTTTTCTAAAACAGAACATCATTGCGATTTTGAGCCCCCAGACCACTGGGGAATAGAAACAATCCCAGTTACAAAGAGGACCCTCCCAACTTTACCCCCGTAGGGTATGGGGCTCCTTACACAGTGCTAGGGTAACAGAGGATGCAGAATAAACCTTCCAGCCTCCATGCTGGCATCGGCTAAGATGTCCTCATGCCCGTTAAGTCTTAGTCATTTGTCCATGCAGGTCACTTCGGGTCACCCCCGTTCCTGACCTAAGGCCTCCTCAGGCCCAGCTCACTCTTTACCACTGCCATGCCTCTGTCAGTACCAGACACCACAGGAGGCTGAGAGACTGTCATGAATCTAAGTCACCTAGGGACTGGAACACCAAGCTGAGGAAGCCTGGCAGCTGGGGCCAGGATATGCCCGGGAAGCCACTTCTCCTCTGAAGTCTGGCTGCTTCCATAGGACTCTGCACTGCCCTGGGGTACATGTTCCCTCTGCCTTGGATCCCCCAAACCTACCTGGGGAGGGGGCACTTTATGGTTCCTTCTTTGGTCCATACCTTTTTCAGGGGCTGTGTCCAGGGTCCCCTGGGAAGCAGATGCTGAAGTGAAATAGGACTATGAGGGATTTATTGGGGTGATGTCAGTGAAGAGAAAGGGAAGGAAAGCTTCAGCTAATAATGTCTCCACCAATCCAACAGGGAACTCTGGAACCAAGACTTCCAATTGGAGGGTCCTGCTGGTGAGGCCCCCAGGACCCCAGCCATGCTCTGCTGTGGAGCTTTTGGAAGGTGCTACAGCTACAGGCTCTCAACCAACCACATTCTCCAGCTAAAAAGCAGGTTATTTCCAGCAGCACTCCTCCATGGCTGCACAGGAGCCCCCACCCTGCAGTCTCCCCACACTCCCTCTCACCCCCACCCAGCCCAGGATGGAATCCTGGTCCTCCGTGGCTTGCTATAAGTCACTTCATAGCCTCTTATGGTCCTTCCCAGGACCCCCTGTAGACTACACTTTTGAAACCCCCAAACCCAAAGAGGGTCTTATTTTCTCTCTTTATACTATGAAAACTTTCCCATTAGGAAATAAACTCAGAGTAGCCTGGGCTGACTGGGAAAGAGGACTATGGGAGAGGCCAGGAATGTCACCCACTAATTCTTGGAATATTATGCTGCCCGTAGCAGTTTAGAGGTGAGGCATCCCCCAAAAGCTCATGTGTGAAACAATGCAAGAATGTTCCAAGGTGAAATGATCAGAGCTTTAGCCACATCAGTGGTTAATCCACTGATATGGATTAACTGCCTGGTAGGTGGGGTGTGGCTAGAGGAGGTGAGCCAGTGGGAATGTGACTTTAGAGTTTATATTTTGTCCCTAGTGAGCAGAGCCCTCTCGGCTTCCTAATTGCCATGTCCTGAGCTGCTTTCCTCTATCATTCCCTTCCACCATGATGTCCTGCCTCACCCCAGGGCCCAGAGCTATGGAATCAGCCATCTGTGGACTGAGACCTCTGACAGTGTAAACCAAAATAAACTTTTCATCCTCTGCGTTGTTCTTGTGAGGTTATTTGGTCACAGCAATGAAAAATCTGACTAACACACCACCATATGTCTCTGCTTGGTGAATCTTTGTGTTCCACAACAGAACTTCACCCTAACCCTTCCAAATGCTCATCTAATGGAGCCAGGAACTCTGTTCTTATCAGCACCTGCTGGGGCACACCAAGTCCTGGTCTTGGAGGTAATACAGCCCCACCATCTGCAGGGAGGGCCAGGCAAGTAGAAACGCTTTGGCATGCTCTCCAGCCTCCCGTGAGTGGCTCAGTGTTCTTACAGGAGGCTTTCTATTCTCCCATTCCAGCTCCTTCCCCATACGATCAGCCAGAGAGAAAGAGATCAGGCTTGTATAGTTCTTACCAAATGCTGGCACAGTTCTAAGCACTGGGACAACTCACGTGCAAGGGGAGATGAATAGTGTCTCCTTGAGGGGTTCTTCTTCCTGCCAAGGAGGATGTACACCACTTGAGAAATCAAAGTCTACAATAATTAGTAAAAAACAAAAGCCAAAGTCAGAAAGATGGTTTCAAAAGTCAGAGCCCCTGATAGGTCCAGTCCAAATGGGAGCTGGAGGTAGACCACAAGAAAATGGCTCCCATGGTTTATTTAAGGGTGTACACCAAAGGCAGGGATAAGATTTCAGGGGTGGAGTCTTGCTTCCTGATGTCTTGCAGTCAGCAGGTTGATTGGCATCTTGGCAGGTCACACCCATCTCAGAGGGGCTGTGAGGCTACAGCAGGTCATCCCATCTCCGGTGCTGTGTGGGATCTTTGGCAGAGCTGAGGGGGAAGCTCACCTGCATCAGGCGGTCTATCCCTGTGGGGGGGCCACAGGCGTTCCCAATGCCAGACCTGTCCCTTCACTGGCTATGATGCTAATAATCCACACACAGCCCATGGACATCTCTCTACACATGGGAGCTCCACAGCCACGCTGAGACACATACTGCCATCATTCCCATTTGACAGAGGAAGGGACAGAAAGAGGTAGTGAAGCCACACAGCCACTAAGTGGCAAGACCAAGATTCAAACCCAGGTCATCTGTCTAATCCCAGGTTGGAGCACCAGATCCCTATGATTAGTAGTCTTGTGAGCAGGAGCTTAACTTAAAAGGGAGCAGTGGCAGGGCAAAGGGGACCAGCTGTGACACGTAGACACTGGGCAGGGAGATGACAGACCTCAGATCCATAGACACAGGTAGGCAAGGGACACAGCATAAGGCCACAGCTCTCAGAAACACGGGAGAAAAAACTGCACCAGCTATAGAGGGAGAAATGGGGACCTACAGGGGCCAGAAGATGCAGCTGGTTCTGCAAACCCACCTCTTCTGACCCAAATGCTAAGAGCCTATCAATCATCATCAAGAAAAAAACTACATACAATTCATGCCCAAGAGCTGAGGGCTAGTCTCATCCTTGATGGCATTTGTCATAGTCGCACCTGTGGTGCTTGGAATAGCAGAGAAAGGTACAGGGTAAAGGAGAGAAGTAGCATCTCTACCAGGCAGGCAGCATCACATCTGTCCAGAAAAGAGCTGAGCCCCGCTCAGCACTTAAGATGAAAGGTAATTTACAGGATCTATTTTATGTGCCACACATCCTACAGTTGGGGATATTACCTTTCAGAGAAAGTGATGTATTTCTTCAGCAAATATTTATTGAGTGCTTACTACATGCAAGGCCCTAGGAGAGCTTCCAGGGATAGAAGAGACAAGATGTCATTTGACAGGCTTGTGGTGTAGCCCCACAAATCACCACAATAAAGTAGAAAAGGGTGTTAGGTGGGTTTTCATGGAATGAAGGAATTTACACACGTGTATCCAGAACATCATTTTGTTCCCCACCTCCTCATTCAGCAGCAAACTCCTATTCACCCTGAAAAACCCTACTTACAGGTCAACTCCTATGTGCAGCCTTCGAGACTCCCTACCTCAACCCCTCAGGTAGTTTTCCCTCTTCACTCTCTTCCTCCCTCCCTCTCTTCATTCTTCTTTCCCGACCCACTTCCCTAATAACTGAGAATGTTGTTTCCACAGTTCCTGGTGCTGGGCATCGGTGTGAACATCATGGGTGTTCACGTATTTAGTCACCACTGCAGCCCTGGGAGGGAGGTGTAAGGACGCCCCACCATGTTGTGAAATGTGTGTCCAAAAAACTGAATTGTGCACAGTATTTTCAAATGCATAGTACTGCCACCAAAGTCAACAGGCAAAGCTGGGGAACTATCTGCTGGACAGCAAGTGCCCACACACACTGAGAGTCAGCCTAACCCTTGTGGCAGGCAGTGGCCCCTGCCTGGGTTCTCTACTCTGCACCATCTGTGTCCCCACTGCCCTATCCACTAGACAGTCTCCCTGTAACATTTCCTAAAGTCCTCTGATGGACCAGCTGGCACTGGCTCTGAACAGGGACCCACCTCTGCCACCAGCCCTGCAGGTCCAAGCTGTCTGTGGCCTGGTGCAATCCTGGATGGAAGTTCTATGTTCCCACCTCCCTCCCTCACTGCCTGGTGCAGCTGAGCTCAGCTAGGCTACAACAGGAGGGCACAGGCCCAAGAGGGGAGGGCCCAGCCAAGCAGACCTGAATTAGGAACTGACCCCCTTGGGCTCAAACTCCATTTCTGGCCCCTACTACTGTGGACCCTGGGGAAGGGAAAGACCCCCTCCAGACCTCAGCCTTCTCATCCCCAGCCTGGGGGTAGCAAGAATAGCCCTGACCTCACAAAGCTGTTAAGGAAAAAGATACTGCCCACAAAGAAAAAAAGACTGTGTACAAGTGCCATTATGTGTGTATGATATTCATTTAGCTATTTGTATTACATTTAGTAGTATATATTTAGATGTTAGAGCTTAAAGGTTAAGATATGAATTCCAGAGCCAAGATGGTCAGGGCTAAAGTCCTAGTTTTGCCACTTACTAGTTGTGTGAAGTTGAGCAAGAAGTTAATTAACCTCTCTGTACCCCAATTTAGTTTCCTTTTTTTTTTTTTTTTTTGGTACTGGGGATTGAACTCAGGGGCACTCAACCACTGAGCCACATCTCCAGCCCTATTTTGTGTTTTATGTAGAGACAGGGTCTCACTGAGTTGCTTAGCACCTCGCCGTTGCTGAGGCTGGCTTTGAACTCCGGATTCTCCTGTCTCAGCCTCCCAAAGTGCTGGGATTACAGCCATGGGCCACCGCATCTGGCTAGTTTCCTCTTTTGTAGCATTTCAAGATTAACTAGGTTAATCCATTTAAAGCCCTTAAACAATGGTAGCATAGAGTCATTATTCCCTAAGTGTCAGCTATGGCTAGCATCAGATGCAAAAGATTAGTATATTATAATACGATCATTGTAAATAAAATGTGAGAGTACAGAGCATTTACAAATTTGTTTTCTTAAAATGCAAAGATGATTATTTCCCACCCAGGGGCATTAATGGAGGAGGTGACACTTAGACTAGGCCTTTCAAAGAGGAATTAGATTAAGACTGGTGGAATGGATGGCTGAGAGAAAGATGAGTAAAGGGTGAAGACAGGAAGGGGTCCTGCCCACAGGACAGGTTCTGGGAACCTCCAGCTGTTGGATTAGGTTTCAGTAAATGCTCTACATCTTCACTGTGTAACAGAATCACCTGGGAGCTTTTAAAAATAGATATCCAGGCTCTATTCTCAGGGATCCTGAATCAATTGGTCTGGGATAGAACCTGGGCATTCATAATGTTTAAATAGTCCCCAGGTGCTACTAATGTGCAGCCAGGTGTGAAGACCTCCAGGCTAGAGCGGCAGGTCTCACACTTTAGCTGTCTCTGAATCACCTGGAAGGCGTCATTTGAACACAGATCTCTGGGCCCCATCTCTAGTGTTTCTGATTCAGTAGGTCTGAGCCAGACCCAAGATTTTACCTTCCAACAAGTTTCCAGGTGATGCTGATGTTCCTGGCCGGGGACCACACTGTGGGGACCCCTGGAATACAGATAGGATATTTGAAGAATAGAAGACAAAGCTCACTCAGTTGGTTCAAAGGAATCTGCCATGCATTTCCGACTTCGTTCTTTGAGACGTGCTAAAGCTGCGTGTTAGGAAATGAGACCTGGCAGCAAGATAATGCAGGTGTTGGGAAAGAGGAAATGGAAGACTGAGAACCCAGGTTGAAGGCTTGTAACAGCCAACAGCCTAGACCCCAGAATGTGCAGCCTAAAACAGGGCAGCTACACTGAGAGAGGAAGAGGAAGTGGATGCCTGCTCAATCTCAGAAGTCAAGTTCAAAAGACAGAGCTTCAGTGAGCTGTGAGGGTGTCCAGTAGGGGCTCAGACCTTCGGAAGCAGATTTGAGATCCCAGCAAGTGAAAGAAGACGTGAGGTGCAGTTGGGATAGCAGACATGCTTTATTCAGAGGTAGCAGCAGCCCCTTGAGTCTTAATATGGAAAGACTCTGAATAAAGCTTAACAAAGCATGTCTACTATCCCAGCTGCACCTCACATCTTCTTTCACCTACAGGGATCTGGAATCTGTGTCCCAGGGTCTCTCTGCAGGATAGAGAGAAAAGGAGACATAGCAACTCCCAGGATGCCCGAGTGTAGGTTCTGAGAAATGAACATTGGGGTTGTGCAGGTCCAGAGTGAGAGGGGCCAGTCTTGCTTTGACATTTGCATTTGAGAAGAGATGTCCCCCGGGCTGTAGGAATCAAGAATTTAGTCTGAGAATTCCAGACAGTTCTCCAAGGAAGAGAATCACCAATGCAGTGTCAAGAATGGAGAGATTAGGTCTGAGAACACAGCCTGGGGCCACACAGCCCAGACACCATGGAGAAAAGAAACAGAATAAAATTCCAGAGCCAAAGAAAAGGAATTAAAGGGTAACAAGGTGTTCCATGGTGTGAAAAGCTAACATGATAAATGGAGGGGGAGGCGGGAAGCAATGTAGCAAAAGTAACCTGTGCTGGGGAGAGGACCCGTTCCCGTGACTGAGCCCTACCTGTGCCAACTGATGGGCAGCCTTGACCAGCACGGAGAACATGATGAAGGACCCTATCCTGCAGTCAGCCTGTGAGCCAACGGAAAGGCCAGTGCAAGCTCTACTCTCACCCTCCAGCAGCAAGGGACTCAGCGTGTGCTAGGGGCGAGGCCCCCGGCCAGGTATGAAGGGATGCCATCCCCAGCTCAGATGCCGCTGCTCATCTCACCCAGTGCCTGTGCACTAGGAGCACATTTTCCATGAAGGTCCAGATAAGGTAAGAGAATAGCTGCAGACAGAAGGCGAGTGGCCTATCACTTGCCTGTGATCACAGGTCTCACATGGGCCTCTGTGACTGGAGATGAGGACACACATGCATCAAGACAGTGCAGGAGGCACTGTGTCCTCCCAACATGGGCAGCTGACCGTGGTCCATATCGGCTCAGGGAGACCTGCAGGATGGTGAGGAGTGGGCATCAGGACAGGGGAGGCAGGCTCTGCTTAGGGTGGGGTGTCACACAAATCACATCAGAGTTTTTATGAACCACCATGGGCCTCAAGATTAGTTGAAACTGCAAGGGAGCTGAGAAAGAGAGCCCTAGAATTCTCCATCCCTTCCACCCCAAACACGGGTGAAGCTGCCCACTCTCAGAAGGAGGTCAGGACACTGCTTCGACTCAGAGGTGGGACACTGCTCCCTCCCTGTTCTCCTTCTGGGGCCTCACAGTCCCCCATAATAACCCACACTTTCCAGTTTCTCTATCAAGAAAGTAATAAACAAAAGCAAGAGAGCAGAGAGCAAAGACCTGTCTGCAGATTTGGCCTGTGGCCAAGCTTTCCAATCATCACATGTGCAGGCCGACCTCGCTGGCTTCTGAGGGTGGTGCAGTTCCTCTTGCAAGTCTTTCTGTTTGCAGCCCGGAGAAAGGTCTGGAACTGACCCACCGAATGCATTTCTCCCAATTGCCAGAGCTAGTTGGGATCCCTGGCTCCCTCCTGGAGGGGGTTCTAACAAGCGTTGCATTCAGATTCATTTGATGGCTGTTCAAAACTCCGTGACTTGCTTAGACAGAATTTGCCAATGGAACTCTTGATCTGTTGTGAATAAGTGAGTAACTGGCTTTCACATGAAACTGGGGTCCCTAGAGATTTCTGGAAAATCTTACATATGATATCTATATGGCAGACTCTTGACTAAAGAAATCATGTTGAGACAGAATCCTTCTGGAAGGGTCCAGTGACGGTGATGAGATTCCCTCCTTCATGTCAGCTCTGAATCAAGGCAAAAGGGATCCCGGTGAGGAAGGGCTCTGAGGTGTCCCATCCAACAGGAGCACGGGAAGGAGGAGCTGCGGCCCAGGAGCTCTGCCAGGCATCCTGACCTAGGAGGGGTCAAGGCTGACTCAAGCCTCAGCATTTCTGTAAACCATCAGGAGTTTTATACAGCACTTGTGTGTCCTGAAAGGTGTTGTTATTGCAAATCCCTGCCTCCGAGAGCCCCTGCCAGGTTGAGAAGATAAAAGCACCACCAGGAAGGACTAAGGGATGGGTCAGGAGCTACTGTAGTTTCTCAGGTAGTAGGTGCCCGTCCTGCAGCCCATCCAGTCTCAGGGCTGGCAGAGAAGGCACAAGGCCAGGACAGAGAAGATAGCATCTCTCCTTTTTGAGTCTGTAGCATCCTTTACCTTTCTTGTGGTAACTGCACCCTCTAACACTTCTACCCCTATGGTTGGGGAAAGGTTGCCCTTTCATTGAGGCTCTTAACCCAGGAGTATCCAGTGTATGCCCCTTTGTTCAGAAATAAGCATGTGACCCATCCAGGAGCACCAGATCCTGGCTCTGGCAGGAATTAGGGGAAAAGCTCTCTTTCTGCTGGGATTCTGGAACAGGAAAGGATCTCACTGCTGCCAGTGACTCTTGCCACCATACAAGGAGCCCACCCAGGAAGAAAAGCAGCATGAAGAAAGGTAAGGATGCACATTCCTGACTTTGGAGAGAAATATCATCAACTTATGCTTAAAATCAACTTTACCCCTAACCTTTTTAGCTACATGAGCCAGTAAATTCCCTTTGGTTAAAACAGGCTGATAGCATTTCTGACACTTGTACAAAAAAGCATTCTGACCTTTACATCAAGAAGGAGCATAAGCTCAGGCTTAAATGCTCAGGCATTTCTCAACTCAAATCCACCTGAGTCCCTGGAAGTGAAAGGCAATGACCTGCACATATGCCCAGCAGAGAGTAGGTGCTCAAGAAAGTCTGGGCACCACCCCTGTCATCTGGGTACACACAGTACCACAGGGTAGACAGGCAACCAATTGTAAAAGAACAGGGTGTCATGTGATAGGATCCCTAAAGAGGGTGCAGGGGGTCACCATGAAGGAGGAGAGAAGGCACCTGGTGGTGGAGCATAGAGAACATCTGCTTAATTAACTTGAACTGAATGACATTTTGCCTATCTGCACCCAGGAAATCATGAAGTGTTCCAAGCCCCCATAAGTGGGAAAGATGGAAGAGGATTGAGAGGAGACTGTTCAGACAGACACCCATTATGCACTGTGTACTCTGGCTAGATTTTCTCATTCAACCCTCACGGCAACCCAAGGAAATAAGTGTGAGCATTACCAATTTACACAGAAAGAAAACAGGCTTCACAAAGGTACCTATTCCCTAAGCTAAAAAACACAGAGGAAGCCCTTCAGGAAAGGCTTGATCCAGGGGCTCATGTTATGAGAACTTGGTTTCTGTTCATCACTCACATCTACCTTCCAGAGTGGCTTCAGAACTTTATCCTGGTGGCTCATGGGCTTCCTTTATCCTTTCTACCCAGCAAGAAGCATATTCTAGCCCCCAGTCACCCTAATAAATGCACTATTGTCTTACTGTTTCTGACTGAATCACATGCTTACCCCCGAACTAATATGTGTCCAAGGAAAACAATGCTTGAGTTTGCTAAGTTATACATGAAGTTCAGTCCAGGATGAGTCAAAAGTTCACTTCCTGGGCTGAAAGTTGACCCAACTTCCCCATTGTAAATCGATAGTGGAGTTGACAGACGCTCTTTAGAGGGAAACCAGTGACTAGATACTGGATGGCCTGTCTCCATCCTGTCTTCTTTAACATATGTTATCTTGTGAATATAATGAATGCAAGGAGGGGCCCCTGGCAACAGTTGGAAGCTCAGGATTCCAGGTAGTAAAGAAGCAAGTTGCACTGGCTCTGGGTTTTCTGATGCCCCGTTGTGCTGGGTGTAGTGGAACATGAAACACAGAGCTGCATCTATCTCTAATTCCAGTCTTGACTTCCTGTTTAGCATCCCTGTCCCTCATCTCTAAAATTGCCCAAGGGAGCCTGGGTAGTGGCCCTCAACCTAGCTGAACATCAGAATCACTAGAGTGTTTATCAACACACACTGGACCCTGGCTTTTGCACATTCAGAATCTGTACGTCCATCCCAAGATCGCCTGGTCTACAGTCTGGTAAAATTGGCAGGAGCGTCAAGGCACATATGTTATTTGCTAAAGCTGCAAATGACTCATTAGCTCCCATTTATTCTAGACAAAGGATGAAAAGCAAAGAAAACTGATGAGAGTTCGCCAAGTTATAAATGAAGCTTCGTGTTTAGTGGGAGCAGTCATTAATAAGCAGAGTTGGGGTGCCTGTCTCAGGCTGGGCTTCCCCTCCCATCTCGCGGTTCCCTCCTTTGATCTTAGCATCCATACAAAAACCTTCAGCTCCTCACCCCAGCCATTTAGTTTGAAAAGTACTAAAACTAGATTTTCTGCAAGAATTCAGTGGATGGTACAGAAGCTCTGGGCATCCCCTGCCCTCAGGATATTCAAAAACAAAATCGGTATGGAATTGTCACCAATAGTAAACAAGATCACCACACATGATAGCATTGTGCTATACTGTAGAAAATACCTTTTCCTGAATAACTGTATTTACTCATAACAACATGATGATAAGAAAAAAAATTCTCCCCTCAATATATGTCCTTAGTATTCAGGACCACGAAGCCACCTGATTGGCGTGCATCCTTTCATTAGACAGGCAAAGCCGGATCTCCTAAGTATTTCCATTTATGCCTTAGCTTTGTTTATAAATATTCAGGACTAATTGAATACCCAGTTTTTGTAGCCAAATTAGACTAGGATTTGAATATTATTTTTTTTCTAATCTTTGGCGTAGCATTGAATATTTTGTTATAATAATAATAATTTATAAGCCAGGCACAGTGGCACACGCTGTGTAATCCCAGTACTTTGGGAGGCTGAGACAGGAGAATTGCGAGTTCAAAGCCAGTCTCAGCATTGGCAAGGCACTAAGCAACTCAGTGAGATCCTGTCTCTACATAAAACACAAAATAGGACTGTGGATGTGGCTCAGTGATCAAGTACCCCTGAGTTCAATCCCTGGTACCAAATAATAATAATAATAATAATAATAATTTATATATGCACCCTTATATGTAACCTTGCTGTATCCCATAGAAATCTTCTTTGGAAAGAAATAATGTAAGCATTACAAATAAATGGAGGCACATGACACATTATTTTTCCTCCGTCTGCCAGCCAGAGAAGAGCCAAGTTTTCACTCAGTCACACACTCTCCCTGTTGCTCTGGCTCATGGTGCGTGATGCGTGAACCCTTGGTCCTGCGCAGCCCAGCCAAGCTTTCCTTGACTTCCTTTTCTCCTACTCTTTTTTCATCTTTCTTCCCCTTTCCAAGTTGTAAGGTAAACTTCACTTGCATGGAAAACCCTGACCAAACACCTCATTTCCCTGTGCATCCTCCAAGAGGCTCAGATCAAACAGAACAATTAACTCAGCAAACAATGCCATTAGCTGAGCTCCCTCAGCACTCACCAGCCCCAAGCCCAACAAACGCCAAACAAACACCTCTCGGAGCATATGGAGGCAGGGAATTGCAGGCAGAGATTTAATGGGCCTCTCAGCGGGCCTGCTCTGGCTCTTTGGGAACCACACTATTTAGCATCTGTCACTGTTCCCAGCTGCCTTGGGGCCCTGGCTGGGAATGGCAGACACAAACGCAAGCGAATGCATTTAAAGTCAGGTGTGCTGGGATCTGCTTCCAAGGCACTGCCCAGCCAGTAGGTGGTCTGGTCAAGATTCAGGGTCCTCAAGACTGACCAACAGAACTTCATAAAGAGTACAGAGGACCTCATCCACAAGGGGAAGCTCCCTCATTTATCCGGAGCCTGATAACATCCTTCAAATTCAGCTCAGTCTGGAAAACTTCTTGGGTACTTAGGCAGAAATTGAAACTCATCAAAAATCTCAATGTACCATAAGAATTGTAGTCTTTACAGAAATTAGAGACTAAAATGACCTATTAAGGTATCTTGTCCACCTCCTATCAGCGCAGGTTTGGTCCCCGAAGAACTTCAATAGTTCATTTTTAAATAACTCCAGAGACGGTTCTAATGGACCTCATTCTTCAGAAGTATCCCCAAGATCCATCCTAATTTCTCCATTTCATAAGCTGCTCCTTGTACCATCCAAAATGACTCCAGCAGCTCTTCTGCATACTATAAGGCGCTTGGCTGTGGCAGCCTGGTCGTCGCTTAGTTTGCAATCCTTTCTTCCTTTGGGGCTGGCGGATGGATTGGAAAGTTGTTGAGTGCCGGGAGCCACCCATGTAAAGTGCGTGAACCAAATCGACAAGGAAGCCATTGGGTAGGAAAGTCTGGTATCTGGGAACTCCCTGGGCACTCCTGCTGGTTTGAGACCGCCCACTACATGTGACTTCCTGCTCAGCTCCCTCAGGTTCAGCAAAGCACCAGAGATGGGGTGACCCGCTGGAGTCACAGAGCAAGACAGCTTCTTGGAGATGGGTGTGGCTTGCCAAGATGCCAATCAACCTGTTTGCTACAAGTCCCCTGCCACTTCAAGATGCAAGACTCCTCCCACTGAAACCTTATCCCTTTGATGTACTCCCCCTTAAATAAAGAACAGGAGCCGCAGGTTTTTAGTTGTTCAGTTCCAGCTCCTATGTGGACTGGAGGACCTATCAGGAGCTCCCCTTTTTGAATCTAATTTCTGGCTCTGGCTCTTATTTTCTTACTAATTATTTCAGACTTTCTTTTTCTCAGGTGACTCATCACCTTCTGAATAGGAAACAACCCTGGTGGTGTGTGCTGGATGGTCCACCATAGCTGTGTGGTTAAATAAGATGCATCCCATAAAACCCTGCTCATTGAGGAAATCAAAAAAATTAAAGGGTTAACTGGCATCAAGCAGAGCGTGAGAGACACAATGGAGAGGAGATGTGAGCCCAGCTTTGGATTCTGAGCAGCATGGGTTCAAATCCTGGCTCTGCCACATACTGAGGTTGTGTCCTTAACTACCATTCTTAGTTCTTGTTTTCTCACCTAGAAAATAGTAATAACATTTCCAACCTCAGAGCATAGTTGGAAAGAATTCTATTCTAGACCAAGGTATTATTATTATTATTATTATTCTAGATCAAGTTATTTAGAATTCTAGCATAGAGTATCATTCACTAGGTAGTAATTTTATTATTATTATTATTATTTTAAATTTTTTTTTAGTTGTAGATGGACACACAATAGCTTTATTTATTTTTATGTGGTGCTAAGGATCGAACCCAGTGCTTCACACTTGCAAGGCAAGTGCTCTGCCACTGAGCTAATAGCCACAGCCCGAAGGTAGCAATTTTTTAATTATCAAGTGACTTAGATGCTTAAAAAGGAAGCTGCTCCTTGCTCCATCTGATTACATGATCATTCTAAGAGCAAGAGTTGAGGGTAACTCATCTACATCCAGGATGTAGAAACACACAAGCAAAATGAATGGCCTCATTCGTTCCTTTATCCTGAGCTGGCTGCATACATTTGCAGTACCAGGGTGAATTGATTGGCATCATGAGATATTCTCATATTAAGAGTAAAATAACACAGCAACAGAAAGGTCAGGTTGGGTTGGCTAAAGGCTAGGTGAGTGGGAAGAGGAAGGCAGTTCTGATGCCTCTCCAAGCCAGAGGTTGACTAGAACCCTCCATTCCCAGTTCTGGGGACAGACTCTAATGCATTGTGTTGACACATCTCCATAGGGAAAGAGAGTGGTTTTAGATTGTCTATTGATCAAGAGGTCCTCCCCACTAACACTGTGTTAGTCTGGGCCACTCAGGTCGTAAGCAATAGAAACTCAACTCTAAACCAGCTTTGCTGAAAAGATGAGTTTGTGGTATTGATGCCAAGCTTCAGGGAGCTCAGAGATGAGAAGGATGTTCGGGAACACTAATCCTAGGGACCCAGACTTCTTCGGGTCTTGCTCTGCCACTCAGAACTGGAAGCTGGAAAGGAAATACATGAGTGGGGACTGGGAACACCAGGATGTGTGCCAGGGGCAGAGTGGCTGAATTGACTGCAGAATCCCAGATAAGCTCAGAATCCCAGAGCAGCTCAGAGCCGGATGCACCAGCTACTTTGGAAGGTGGAGGTGGACAGAAAGTGGCAGGATGGGCTAAATATACTTACAAGAAACTTGTCAACCCCTCCACATCCCCAGCTCCATGACAGCAGAGAGCTAGGAGCCGACTCTCTGCATTTTCTACTGGAAGGACTTCTGGAGTGAGGACCTCAGAGGGTGGAGGGCAGAGTTGCTACCTCGGGAACAGGAATTAAGAGAGGGTCAGCACACTGAAGTGTGTGCATACTTGGCTTCCAAAATGCAGTCCAACTGGCTGGCACCTCCTGGACAGAAGGTTGGCATTGGTCTCGCTGCTGGGCACAGTCAACCCAACAGATATTCAGACACTGAGAACAGGGTTCCCAGGGAAAAGGACAAGCCAGCTCTCCCTGCAGCAAAGTCCATACCAACACACAGAGCCCAGGCTTCTGACCAATGGCCCATTCTTAAATACCAACTGAGAAGGTTACCGTTGCCCAAAAGAAATAGATTGAGGTTAGCAGAAAGAATGCAGAGGGGGAAAGGAAATGATTCAGACTCTCTAAGTGAAAAAGAGAAGGTACTGAATCCATGAAACCAGAACAGGATAGTCTAATAAGAAATACCCACAGGACAAGAAAAGAAATGCTTGAAAATTATAAATATAAATGAGAAGATTCAGTGGAGTATTTGGATAAATTAAGGACACCACAAAGGACAAAAATTAAAATAAAAATAGTCACATTGAGAAAAGCTTCTAAAAGCTTCCATAAAGGAAGAAAAAATGAGGTGTTGGCAACCAATTTCTCAAAGCTAGAAGACAATGAGGGCAATGTCCTCAGAATCCTCAAGGAAAATGATCTTTTGCCCACAATTCAATATTCAGCTTAACTATGGATTATGGGCATCGATAAAGTGTATGCTAAGTGGACTAGTTTGGTGTCAGAGATCTCTAGATTTGGGTCTAAGTTCCAAGAGTTCTTAGCTGTGTTACCTTAAACAAATATCATCCCCTCTCTGGGCCTCAGGTTGCTCATCTAGCTCAGAGAGCTATGAGGATTTAACAAGATAATGTAGCTAGGATGGCAAGAGGCACAAGGCTTAAAGCATCTCAGGTGGTTCCTTTTCCCTACCCCACCTACCTCTGTCATTATTCTCATTTTCTCTGTCATCCATCATCTCTAAGATCTCAGCAGCCACTCTAAGAATCTGGAAAGGTATCAAAATTCCAATACCAGAATCTCACCTGGTAGCAAGATTAGGAGGAATAGTGATCACAGGAGATCCTCAATGCATTGGTGAAGAATTGGTTCAAGGAGATTGCTTCCTTCCCCCAAAGAACATTACCCAAGATACACACTGTAAACAGGCTAAGATAGGGTTAAGAGATGGACAGATTTTCAGGAATTATTTGAATCTGTTGTGAAACAGCCATTATGTACAAAAAATAGTTATAAATTTTATAAAGGAAAAATGTTATTAAAAATAAAAGTAGTCATTACTAGAAGCTCATCACTTCCTAATTATCTGTCTATATTTAACTGTTATCTATGTTCTATCTGTTGCATCTATTTTTAATCCATACTTACATTAAGTGCTGTCAAGGTAGATGCTGAAAGTCAACTTTGTTGAGAGATTCATATCACAAAAATCAAGAAATGCTACAAAATCGGGGTCTTTGTTTTCAGAGACACAGTTTTTAACCATTCACCAACATATGGGCTAGGGATCAGGAACACCAGATTCTAGATGTGCCCTACTTTCCAAAAGCTCAATAAAAACATATTTTTGCTATCGCCTCAAAAAATCTCTTTAATCTTCTTAAATGTTATGGTTCCTGGCAACCAACAAACTTTGGAATGAAGGAAGGAAGGAAAAACTCTTCTTCTATGCTCAAGTTCTGTGGATGGAACCTGCAAATTAAACTGACCAAACAAAAAATTGATTAATGGAAGAAAATCAGACAAACTTTATCTAATGTTAATAGTTTATATGCATGGGGTCTCAAAGAAAAGAAGCAAAAAAATCTTTAAAGAGCAGTTAGATTTTGGAGGCTTATATATCCCATTTTAACAAAGAGTGATAAATTGTGAAGTCACTAGCCAAGGGAAAAGAGGGTACTAAATCGTGGGAAGGCAAAAATGGGGGGAATTAATGATAGATATGAATTATTTAGTAGGATATGGCTATGCAATTTCAGCTCTATCTCCAGTTATAAGGACCATGCTCCTCATTCTAGTCCAGGAAAAGGAGGCAAATCTATGCCCTTTCACAGAGGGGTATTTATATGCTGCTTTTTAGGCAAGTAGAGAGAGGGCAGAGGGCTCTCTCCATGTTTGCTCTTTCTCAATTGCCTTGCACTCAAAACAATCCTTATGTCAAAATGACATATTTTGGGGTGACATATCCTCATCCCCTGAAGAATGAATAAGTAAATATTCAGAAAGCCATTCTTCATAGTTACAGCTTTCTTCCTTACCATGTGTGGCCCATAAACCAGGAGAAGTTGCATAACCCAGGAATTTGTTAGAAAAGCAAAATCCCAGGCACTTTCAGAGACCTACCAACCAGGAATCTGCATTTTCACACAGTCAAGCAGGAGAGGAATGTCAGCTTTAGCCAAAATGCCTCCCAGAGTGCTTTCCCTCCCCACCTGAAATCCTACCAATGAGAATTCCATTGTGGTTAACCAGCCTTTAAAAAGGCGAGTACCTCTGAGTGGTTTAATGACCCAACCCTAAGGAGACTTTGTTCAAGGAGATTGCTTTCTTGTCTTGGAACCTTTTCTGAGATACATGGGCATACAGGATAGGGGGTGGGGGAGCATTTGGAAAAGTGTAAAAGGAGACAGTTCAGTCGCCCCCAGGATCATCACCATAACCTAACTCAGTTTCTCAAAGTCTAGTCTCCACCTGGTGGCTAGACCAACTTTTTAAAATGCAGATCAGGTTGTGGAATCCCTTCTCATTGCACTGAGAATAAAATTCATACTCCTTACCTGAACTATAAGTTCAAGGAAGACTTAGGAAGATCTGCCCCTCGTTTTTGCCAGCCTCATTGAATCTCTGTCCCCTGTTCTACCAAGACCCGGTTCCCTGGGCTGCCTCCTGCTCCTGGGCTCTGTGCTTGCTCTAGCTTCTGCCTGGATTCTCTGCCCCTGGACCTTCCCTGACAGACTAATCACTCCGTGTAAACGCTTCCTTTCAGAGAGGCCACAGCTGACTACTCCATCTCTGTTGTCGTTCTGCCGTTCCTCCTACTCCTTTCTACATAGGAGTCAAACCATTTGAATTAGTCAGACTTACTCATTTGCTTATTTATATTCTGAACACCCCAAGACACACACCCTCATCCACAGATACAAATAGATATAAGCTCCACGAGAACAGGGATCTTGCCAGCCCCCAGGGCAGGTGGCTACTCTGGCATAGTGTTAAGTGCTTAGTAAGCACCATGGGGCAGATGCATCTGTGAATGGATGTGGTTGCAGGGTAAAGTGCTCCACCACCCACGGCCACCACCAAAGTCAGTCCTGCACCCTGAAAAGGAAAACAAACCAAAACAAGCCATTTTTGCCTTCCTTTGTCTGCTCCCCACCCTCTGTGGCTCGTCCCCTGCTCCCAGTACACCCCTGATGTTGGTACTATGGGCATTCAAATGTAAAGAAGTTTGAAGAGGGTTCCCAGAAGCAGGCAGGTTTAAGGGCTTGGAAATCCCATCAATGCCAGGTCTGACTCGGGGTGCCAGCCATGCCCCTGGAGACCACAGAGTTACCAGAGGCCAATTCATTCAACTGCTAGATGCACATGAACACCTGATCAGGGAACATTTACCGGAAGCTTGCTTGCTAAGTGGGAAATCCAAAGAAAAAAATGCTTCAAGGATGTGATGCCCAGACCCCCTCGACACACACACACACACACACACACACACACACACACGAGTTGTCACTAGGCAGATGGCATGACAATGTCAGGGAGCACCAGCACCCACTGCACTGCCCAGTGCTAGGAGGGGCCCCCTGGTAAGCCTCTGTGACCCCTCCATGTACAATGACATCCTTAATCATGCCTCCCAGTTGCTGGGTCATCTTTCAGAACAGGTTCCCTGTGTCCTAACAAGCCAGCAGGACCAGAATCTTCTTTGCCTCCTCTGTTTCCTACACAGCCCCCCCTCCCCCACAGAGCTCAGGCATCTTTCGAAGGCAGCCCTGTGCCTGCATTTCTAGGGCCTCGTCGCTGCTGTGGCTCTCAAGGGCAGGTGGCCTTGAGAACCCATCCTCCACTTGCCACATGATTTCTATGAGTACATGTACTCCGGGCTGACAAGAATTCATTGAGAGAAAAGATGGGGGAGCACTACTGTATTTTCTTTTTTTTTTTTTTTTTTTTTAAATATTTTTTAGTTGTCAATGGACCTTTATTTTATTTATTTATATGTGGTGCTGAGAATTGAACCCAGTGCCTCACGCATGCTAGGCAAGCACTCTACCACTGAGCCACACCCCAGCCCACTACTGTATTTTCTATGTATCTTAACCCTGCATCTTTGAGGCAGGAGGCCTGTGGATGATATCTTCCTTCCCCATTAGGCATCCGTCATGTCATCTATTTTCAGATTCTAACTTTGTTGTAAAACCTACGTTTTATGACATTTCACTTTTTTCCTTCTTTCTAATATTCCTCCATTTTAGGCTCTCACCTTAGGAAGCACATCCTTTTGATGTCCACCCAGCCTCCTGACTCTCCCCTTCTTGAAGGTCATCCCCCACGTATTGACATGTCCACTGGAGTACCAGGAGAAGGCAGCAAAGAGAAGACACACGAACAAAGTGAGCCGGTGGCATCTGTCCTGTGCAGGCTTCCAGCCCCTGCTCTCCATCCTTAGGGAGCACCCCTGCCTAGCCACCACACATCCCCACATCCTTTAGCAACTGCTTCTGTCTGAAAGAGTTTTACTGACCAGCAACCAGAAAAAATCCAGAAGATTCTGCTTCTTCCCCCTCCATCTGTCTTTGCTTTGACTTTCTTTCCAGTCCCCTCTAATTTTCCTTCCTTGGTCCCTTTCTCTGGTCCCTCTGCGGCCATGGTAAGGCCCCCTGGATAAGCAGATCAGCTCCCAGGCATCCTCACCTCACAACTCCTCACCACTGCCTTAAAGAAGGAGAGAAGAGTCAAGAAAAGGACGGTGCCTAGGACTCCTCGGGGTCTACTGCTGCTGGGGATATGCACAGGCGATTTGGAAAAGAACTGTGGGACAGCATCATGTACCCATCACCCGCCCCAACCCATGGACCATCAGATCCATGGGAAAGGGGTTCAGAAGAGGTGGGTGTGGGGGCCTAGACCCAATCATGAGGGAGGTCTTTGCCTACGTAGTGACAGCAGGCAGATCTGGAGGGCTTAACACACTCCACTGGGGGGCAAAGCCCAGCGTCAGACCACCTCAGGGTGACTGGACATGCCTGCTCCCTCCCACATTCAGCAGCCCTGGCCTCCAGCCTCCACTCCCACGGGTCACCCTCTTCCTCCTCCCTGATCCCAGTTCCCTTTGAACACAAGCAGAAACAAATTATTTATGAAGAGCCCTAATTTCCAACACAACCATAATGCCTGGGAAGACACTGACAATTTATTTAATGAGCACAGACACGATGCACAGATGACTCACAAACGATGATCCAGTCAGAAATTAGCTTCATTAATTTACTGAGAGCCCTCTGCTGTGAGCCAGAGCTGCAGGAATACCTCAGACCCTACAATCTCATCAGCATTTCTGTTGCTCTTGCTCAAGCCCAGCTGCGGTATGACCCCCTGCTCACGGCCTCCTCACCTGGACTTGCACCTGGTCACCCCCATGCTTCTCCGGGGCTGCCCAGCTCTGCTCTACAGGACCCTCCCCAACCTACTGTGCAATGGTCTACCTATGCACAGGTAGCTCATTCCAGGCCAGACATTCCTGAGGTCCCCAGTCACAAGTGAAAGCCATAGTGGAGTTTGTGCCAGTCCCCAGGGCACCACTGACAGGTCATCACAGACTAGAAACCTGCTGACACAAGCCTAGCACCATGCGGTTAACGGGCAGAGACATTTTCAACCACCAGACACAGGGCGTTGCTGAGCAGTCATGCACCCTGTCCAGGTACCTCAGGGTCTCGCCTAAGGAGCCAGAGGTAGCAAAACTCAGCCTGGGCTTCAGTGCCCTTGGCCCCCTCCTCCCAGTCCCCTCATCATTCTTAATCACCTAAACAAACATGGATGACCGCTTGCTGCCCACAAGAATTTTAATATTTCTCATTTTTAAATTATTTTACCAACTTATACAAGCACATGAGTTAAAGAAATAAACAGTTCTACAAAGCTTGGATTCATACAGTAAACAGCAGTCTCCCATTATCACCACCCCCATTTACATTTGGTATTCATATCCATATCTTGAAAAAAATATGCTTAGATTATTACTTTGGGTGCTTTTTTTTAATTAACTCTTGACTTTCTTAGTAACGTCTAAAGACTTAGTTCTCCTTAGCCTCACCTGTTTCGCTCCACACACATATTGCTCAGCCAGGTTACCAGCAAGAGATACCTGTTTTTGTAACTAAGATATTATTGAAATACGGCCATGTCCATGTTTAGATATTGTCTATGGCTGCATGAGGGCTGTAACCACGGGGCTGAGTAGTTGCGACAGAGACCATATGGCCCACAAAGCCTGAAATATTTATTTGGCTCTTTACAAAAATGTTTGCCAACCTCTGTCAGTCCCTGTGTCTCACCCGTACAATTCCACAGAATTTGGGCAATAGATCCATATCCGGTATTTCCATGGCTATCTCTCTCTAAATGCCCCTCTCAACTGAGTGTCCTATGAGTACTTTCCCCTTTCCTTCACATTTTGCTTAAATCTGAATTTATCAATAACTCTTTTTTTTAAATATTTTGTTTAGCTGTAGATGAACGCAATATCTTTATTTATTTTATGTGGTGCTGAGGATCGAACCCAGTGCCCCACATATGTGAGGCAAGCGCTCAACCGCTGAGCCATAGCCCCAGCCCCAGCCCCTATCAATAACTTTTTTGTTTGCTTGTTTGTTGATAATGTTTTGTACCTAGTATTAATTCAACAAACTCTTTCCCAGGTGTAAATGTGGAAAACTATTGCTTCCAGAGCCACAGACCTTCTCTGACATGAATTGGTCGCTCTCTGGGCCTGATGCACAGCCACCTTCCTGGGATCCACCTTCACCACACCGTCATCATCCGAGATCAGGTGGTAGAGGATCTTTTTGCCTCTGTACTATACTCAATCCCCTATTTCTAGTATCTGTGTCATTCACTTTTTTAATTTACTCAAATTTTGAAGGAACCCCTATTTCACTATTGTCCCAAGAAAAAATGCAAAGGAGGTACTTTTTTTTTTTTTTTTTTTTAGATTTTGAATGTTTTTGTTTATTCTATCCTCACAATAATTTGTTGTTAGACTGGATGTCTTAGACAGTTCAGTTGCTAAAACAAAATGCCAGAGACCGGGCAGCTCGAATAACAGACATTTATTTCTCACAGTCTGGAGGCTTAGAAGTTCGAGATCGGGATCTGGTTGGGTTCTGAAAAGGGCTCTCTTCCTGGTTTATAGATGACTGCCTCTCGCTATCCTTACACGGCAGACAAAGAAGAAAGTTCCAGTCTCTTCTTTTGCTTCTGTGGATATTAATTCCATCATGGGGCTCCACCTTCATGACCTCATCTAAACCCAATTGCCTCCCAAAGGTCCCACCTCCTAGCACCATCACATTGGAGACTAGAGTTTCAACATATAAATGGGGGGGGGGGGCACGGGGCACAAACATTTAGTCCATAATAGCAGCTATAAAATTAATTGACAGAGGTTATTTTTGCTGATAAACCTGAGAGAGCCTTTTCTACTGTCTTCTAACATCAGCGTTATTGAGAAATCTGATACCACTCTGATTATTTTTGTGGTTTTGTATGTTTTTCCCTTGGTAGTATGAATGATCTATTTCCCCTCGTGTCTGGAAATTTTGCAAACTGACTTGACCCCAGCTGATTTCTGGGATCAGAAAGTGAAGGCACCAAGCAGCCTTTTTCAGCCTTGAAGCACTACTTTCCTCAATTTGAAGGTATTTAAAAATTATTTCTTTAATGACTTCCCTCTGGCCAATCATCTATTCTTTTCTAGAATCAGTTATTTGGATGTTGTGGCTTAAGAACTGTCCTCTTGTCTTATTTACCTGTCTCTTGTTTTCCATGTTGTGGTTTTGCTCTGTGCTCTGGAAATGCCCTCAACTTCATCTCCCGGTCCTTCCATTGAGCTTTCAATTTGGCTGTCATTGTGCTGTTGCTGTGCTATCTGAGTGTCTCTTCTCCAAAGCCCTTCAGGGTTTTTGTTTTTGTTTTTTTAATCTCTTTAACACCAATAATAGTTTTCCCAAGTTTTTATCTTCTCAAATATTCCATTTCCTCCTAGTAGCTTTTGATGTATGTGTTTTCACCCGTCAGTCATATTAGATATTCCCTTGGTTGACTGATGTCCATTTATGGTTAGAAGTGGAACACTCAGAAAGCAAATGCAAGCTTTCAAAGGGCCCAGTCAGCCATGAACCATAGGGTAATGCGACAGGACTGTTTCTTAGAGTATCTCTGATGTTGCTATCTTTTCATCTGCCTCCTTGGAATGAACAAAAGCTACATGGAAAGCACGTATAAACCCAGCTGCTGGTGGGAGAGAAGACTGGGATCTTGGTATCCAATATGTGAAGGTCACTTCATCCTGACTTCAGAGTGATCTCCTGCCTTTGACTTCTGCCTGGTGTCATATTGGTCCGGAGACACTTTGTTTTTCCTAAGTCCAGAGAAAAAATTCATATGCCTCTAGTCTACTGCCCAGCTGTGTGCGGTGACAAAGAGGATGGAGAGGGAGCATGCTGCTTCCAATTTCACATGAAACTAGACTTTCACTCAGTTCTATTTTAACTCTACCTTCAATCTCACTTTCAGGGTTACTCGGTGCCTCTAGCTGAAAAACTTTTGAGTTGTGTTATGGTTTAGATGTGATCCCATTATGAGAGGAGAGTCTTAACCTAATCAGTGTGTTAATCCATTGATAGGAATTAACTGGGTATAGGCATGTAAAACTGGAGGAGGTGGGTCCCTGGAGTGTGCCTCTGGGTATGTATTTTGTCCTTGTTGAGCAGATCTCTCCTCTCTCTCTCTCTCTCTCTCTCTCTCTCTCTCTCTCTCTCCCCTTCCTATTAAGATGTCCTGAGCCACTTCCTCCCCTACACCCTTCACCATGATGTTCTGCCTCATCTCAAGCCCCAAAGAGTGGAGCCAGCCATCTAAGGACTGAGACCTCTGAAACTATGAGCCCCAAATAAATTTTTCTTCCCCTAAGTGTTCTTGTCAGGTCTTTTGGTCACAGCAGCAAAAAGGTGGATGAAAGCAAGTTGCTTCTGGACTTTTCCTACTGCTGACTTAGGAGCTGGCTTTCTTGGGGCTGCTAAGTCATCACTCCTACAGCCTTCCCGACTTCCCTATTCTTGTGCCATTTCCTCTCCTGTTCTTGTCCTTATAAGGGTGTTTTTACCTTGTTTTGGAGCCCTCCATGTCTTTTATGTGATGTTTCAGGGTAAATAAAATCTAAAGGGTTTATGTTTGATTGACCATCTTTCAAAATTGCACAATATAAAATTTATGAATTACCACTCCTTGGTCTATGTTGTTAGTCTTTCCTACCAGACCTTTTTCCACATAAGGCTCATAGCAGTGGCTCTGTAAACAGCAGGCTGGCCCCAAATCAGCACTATAAAGTGCACCTGTGGGATGGCTGGTGCTTCTCTTCACAATGTGTATCTTCACCTCTCTTCATCTTCCTTCTTCGGGTCCTGGTTCTATCAATGCTAAACCCGTGGTCTCTAAATAGACCTCTGTCTTCTCCCATATCTAAGTCTCTATATATTCTGTTTCCTCCATCTGGAAAGGATTTTTCTGCCTTCCTGACTCAGTTTGAGATTAAGAGTTTTCCTGAGAGGTCTTCCACAAACTACTCACCCCTCCTCAAACTTCTAGGTCACATGAACTTTGTGTATTCAAAGAACTTAGCATCTACCCTTTATTGTTCTTAATACAATTAATTATAAATATGTTTTCTTCCTCTCTCTCTCTCTTTCTGCCACTAAGCCAAGTTTGTCCAGAACAGAGTTCATATCATTTATCTCTGGTATCCTTGAGGCCTAAAATCAGTGCCTGGACCTGTATATATATATTTTGGAAGTAAAGAAGAAGGAAAAAAGCATGCAATAAAGGAAGAAAGAGGAAGATAAAGAATAAGAGAGAAAGAGAGAGAGAGAGAGAGGAAAGCAGAGAAAGGGAGGGATTAATCCGGCATCCGATTCCATTTGAACTGATCCTTCGTCACAACCCATTTCCAGCTCATGTTAGACTTCTCTTTCCCATTAACTTATGTGACAAGTTTCATTATTGCTCTCAGGCATACACTGCCCATCATAGTGGGAGGATTTTAATTTCACCCTATTGGCATCAGATTTAGCCATGTGCCCAGACTTGCCCTTTGAAATGTGAGCGGAAGTGCCACTTTATAGCAGAAGTTTTAAAGATTTTGTGTGGTTCAGTCATATTTCCTTTTACTGATGCCACAAGCCCAACAATATCTCACGTGGAGACTAATTATTCTTCCTGGATCCTGAAAAGAAGACGGTGGAGAGCACAGCTATCCTTGACCTATAGTGGAACTGGCTTCCGTAAAGATGGAGATATAGCCCTTTGTTATTGTAAGCCCCCATTGGGGGTTGTTTGATATTGCACAATAACTTTGCATAAGCTGAAGGATAGGTACAGCAAGTGAGAGTGCCAGGGATATATATTACAAGATGAGCCACCAGATTTGAGAACCTAAGAGTTCAAGAAGGTCATCCTATTAGCCTCCCAACCAACAGAGAAATCCTCTGCCCAGCACTCTGAGCCTTTTAAACTCAGCTCCAAATCCTTTAGTGCTACAGAAGGTTGCTCATCAGATGGCAGATCAGTTTATTTTGTTGCTGGAATTCAACTCGTTAAAATACATCCGGAGATTCTCTCTCCCCGTCCTGCTACCTGTAGATGCCCGGACCAATCTACTCTTACTTCCAAAGCACAAAACTATAGTTATTAGAAGTTTAGTCAAGTCCAGACTGAACATTTCTAACTATTACTTTATTCGAGGGTTAAGAGGATGAGACTGAAGCTGTTTGGGCTGTTTTTGATGAATGATGATATTCTTTCCAGTCCAAATATTCTGTGATTCTTTTTATATCCCATGAATAGAATAGTAACTTTTAAGCAAATTTTTCTCAGTTTTATAATTTTAAAATTTTCAGAAATATATAATCAATGAGCTTGACTGTAGTAAAATAAATTATGAATGGTCTGCCAATCTGATTGCAAGAAAGCCTTTTTAAGATGCACATGATTTGGTTAACATCTCTTGAAAACAATGAACATTTTAAATGCTTCCAAATGGTCAAAAGGAATATGGCCCTATAGAGATGCCACTATGTTTCCAGGAAATGGATATTTCCATAATGGTTATATTTGAATGAGCTTTGTACTATTTTTAAATACCTGAGGGGGCAATTGTTAGGGAAAGGAGACTCTCTGAGCAGTTCCAAAAGGTTCAAAAAAGACATGGTCAAGTAATAGGGAAAGAGGAATTCAGCCTTGAATAGACAGTTTTCTTTCTGTCATTGATCCTCTATTTAATTATAAAAGTAAATCATGAGTACATACTTATTATAAAAAATTCAAACACTATTGAACTCTACAGAGCACACTGTCCAATAAAACTTTCTGTAATGATGGAAGTGCTCTATATCTGCATGGTTCAATAATGTAGCCATTAGCCACCTGTGGCTATCGGGTACACTTGAAACAGAACTACTGTGACTGAGGAACTGAATTTCATCTTTAACTTTAATTAGCTTAAATTTAAGTACCCATATGTGGTTATTGCCTACATGTTGGGACAGTAAAGATACTGAATAAAAAGTAAAATCATGCCGGGCTTGGTGGTGCACACCTGTAATTCTAGCAGCTTGAGAAGCTAAGGCAGAAGGATCGCAAGTTCAAAGCCAGCCTCAGCAACTTAATGAGGCCCTAAAAGAAACTTAGCAAGACCCTGTCTCAAAATGAAAAATAAAGAGTCTGGGGATGTGACACAGTAATTAAGCACCTCAGTATCAAAAAGGAAAAAAATCATAGTCATTTTCAAAGCCCATAAGAAACCATTATGGTTGGGTGTATTATTTGGACAATTTTTTTGGTGATATGCTATCTGTCATATACCAGTGGCTTAGTGCATGTGCTCTGGAGCCAGAGAGCCTACATTTAAATCCTATGTATATTATATACTAGATGTGTAACCTTGAAAAAGTTCATTAACTTCTCTGTTCCCATTTTTCTCATCTGTAAAATGGGACTAATAACAATAACTACCTCTTTGGGATCTTCAGTGAAGGAAATTAGCCAAAACATTTAAAAACCTGGCATGTAAGAAGCACTAATAAATATTAAATATTGTTATTAATATTATTTGCATGTCATTCTGTGGCTTACTTTGCACTTCTGTCTTAGAAAGCTTTCCATGTCAAAATATATAGTTTTACCTTAAATATTAAAGGTGAATATTTTTTTTTTTGGTATCAGGGATTGAACTCAGGGGTACTTGACCACTGAGTCACATCCCTAGCCCTATTTTGTGTTTTATGTAGACACAGGGTCTCACTGAGTTGCTTAGTGACTCGCTGTTGCTAAGGCTGGCATTGAATTCGTGATTCTTCTGTCTCAGCCTCTCAGAGTGCTGGGATTATAAGCATGCACGACCGTGCCCGGCTAGAGGTGAACAATTTTAAATGATAAAAGTAATAAATTCATATGGGAAGAAAACAGAATACTGAAAATCTCCTGACTTTCACTATCAGAAATGATAGAGTAGGTAATATTCTAATATACTAAAAAAATTAGCAAAGGAGAACAGAGATTCAAAGAGGTGAGCCTGGTTCTTGGCATTGATATTTTCCTGACAGACTAACAAGGCATTCAAATGTCAGAATTACCAGACACAGAGAATTACCAGACACCTTGAGCTTTGAAACCAAAGCTCAAGGAAATGAAAGTCAAGATTGAGAATTTGAAGAAGAATCAAAAATACATTTCTCATTGGTTGATCAAATGCAGAATGGAAACATCTGAAGAGCAAAGTAGTAACTTTAAAGATAAGTTAGAAGAAAATAACCCAGAACAAAACATAGACCAAAGGATAGATTAAAAACAAAACAAAACAAAGAGAGAGGGTATATATTTCTCCTATTCCTCAAAGAAAACAAACCAGTAGGATTATAGAGAGCTATATAAAAGGAGATTTATTGATATTAAAAGGAGATTTACTATAGGAATTGACTCATGCAATTAATGGAGGCCAAGAAGGTACACCATATGCCATCTGTAGTCTGGAAGCAGGGAAGCCACTTGTATAATTCAGTCCAAATCCAAAAGCCTCAGAACCTGGTGGGGGTTAAGGGTGCAGTGCTACTGGTGTAAATTGGGGTCTGAATGAAGAGACCCCAGTCTCTAGAATGAAGAGCTCCGATATCCATGTACAGGAGAAGAGGGAGGTCTCAGCTCAAGCAGAGATATAATTTGTCCTTCCTCTAACTTTTTGTTCCATCCAGGCCCTCAACTGATTGGACAATGCCTGTGCCCATGAGCGAGAGTGGATCTTCTTTACTCAGGCATTGAATTCAAGTGCTAATCTCTTGCTAAACTCTTGCTAATCTCTTCCACTCGCAGAGAGTCCCAGAAATAACATTTTACCAGCTATCTGGGAATCCCTTAACCCAGTCAAGCTGACACATATTAATTATCATGGGGTAAAAGATATTAAGAATTGTAATAAAGTCTATCCTATGCTTAAATGGATTCTCAGGCAAGATAGAAAACCGAAAGACAGTAAGATTTGAAGTGATAATGGCTGAGAACTTTCCAAAGCACACAAAAGACATAAATCAATAAGTTCAAAGTCTTATGAACCACAAACAGAAGGAAGCAAAAAAGAAAAGAAAACACTGAATATATCATAAAAATACTGCAAAGCAAAGAAAATCTTAAAATCAGCTGGAGACAAATGTTAGATAAACCTAAGGAGCAACAATAAAACCGAAACTTAATTTCTCAGCAAAAACAATAAAAGTGAAGATTCGGCTAAATGATTGCTTAAAAGTCTGCAAAGTGTGTTGGGGGTTGGGGAAACCCTATCAACCCAGGATTCTAGTGAAAATATCCCTCAAACACAAAAGTTTAAAATAAAAAAAAAGACTTACATAAAAAAATCTGGCAGAATTTTATCACCAGCAAACTCTCACTGAAGAAAATGCTAAGGGAAAAGAAAAATTATCTCTAATGGAAGGTTAAAATTCTAGGGCAAGATGAGAATCAATAAAAAATGGGGATAAATCTAAATGAAGGTTGAATTATAAAACCAAAATAATAGAGTCTCAAACGGTTTAAAATATGTTTATATTTAAATTTGAGTATACATACCAGTCACAGAACATAAATGAAAATTAAAGTGTATGAAGGTCTTTGCTTTATTTTGAAGAGGAAGAATGGCAATTACTATGAGACTTATAAATTAAACTTGCAACTTGCAATACCTAGGGAAAACACTCCTTTATTCTTCCTAATCCACCTATAGTCTTTATGATAAATGGATATTGAATTCTGTCAAGTGATTTTTCTGCAACTTTGAAGATTATCATCTTGTTTTCCCCCTTGAATTATTGATGTAGTTAATTCACTAATGGGATTTCTAACATTAAACCAACCATGAATTCTCAGAATGTAGCAATTTTGACATTATCTGCTATATTTTTATGTGTTTTCTGGATTCAGTCTGCATATATAGATGTATATGTGTGTATATAATTGCATATAATATAACTCATATACATTACATAATAATTATAATTCATATACATAATTCTATTTTAATATGATTTTATATATTTTAATTATATCATATGATTATATATTATATATAAATTGTATAATTTGTACATATTTATATATAAATTGTATATTTGTATATATTTCACATATTTATACATACTATATACATATAATCTTTGGTCTTGTGTTTCTTGCCCCTAAATTCATGAGCTGACTAGCTGTAGTTTACTGTTCTTTTTACCCTGTCACATTTTGGATTTGTGGTTACTTCAGTATTAAAAATTAAATTGAGGGATGTTCAATTATTTTTTATTGTCTGGAAGACTTTCGCTATGATTAATCTTATCTGTCACTTTAAAATTTTTAACATTCACCTACACAACTGCCTGGATCTACTTGTCTTGTTTTGTGTTTTGTGTAAAGATTATTTTCATTAAGCCAATATGTTTAGTTATATTTTCTAGATGTTTTAGTAGTTTTTAATATTATAGGTAGGTCATTCATTTAGTCTCTCTTTCTTTTTGAACTGGAGATTGAACTCAGGGACACTCGACCACTGAGCCACATCCTCAGCCCTATTTTGTGTTTTATTTAGAGACAGGGTCTCACTGAGTTGCTTAGCACCTCGCCATTGCTGAGGCTGGCTTTGAACTCGCAATCCTCCTGTCTCAGCCTCCCAAAGTGCAGGGATTACAGGCTTGCGCCACCACACCCAGCCCATTTAGTCTCTTAATATGTTTTTATATGCATGCTGTATCTTTAAATTGTTCGTTCTCATTCCTGAATTTGTGTGCATATGTGTGTTTTATCATTTTCTGTATCCATTTCAAAGGACAAACTTTTAGCTAGAGCCACCAACTTCATCATCTATTTTCTGTTTCTTTCGGGTTTGCTTTTATTTTTATCTCCTTTTTTTCCTGTTATTTTTCTAGCCTTTAACTTTGATATTGAAAGCATTAAATTTCAACCTTTTCTAGTACAAATTTTTAGGAATATTAACAGAATGTTTATAGAATTTTTCCTTAAGGACCACTTGAGCTATCCTACCAGTTTTTTTATGTATAGTACTTTTGTTATTATTTTATTCTGACATAATTTTTTGCTTCTCTTTATAGTATTTTCTCTATTCAATTTAGAAGTGCCATGCATTTTCCAAAGAAGTTTGGTTTTTTTATTCAAGTTTTTTTCAAATTGACCTTGAATTATGGACACATAAGGTGGTATGTATGATATAGCCTCTTGGTATTTCAGAATTGTTTTGCTACTAAAATATTCTTAATATTTTTGGGATAGTCTATGTGTACTTAAGAAAAATATGCATACTCTAATTAATTGATAAAGTTTCTAAAACTATCTATATTAAATCAAGTCTGTTAATTTTGTTACTTAAGAAGAAAAACAAGCCAGGCACTGTGGCGCTTGCCTGTATTCCCAGTACTTTGGGAAGCTGAGACAGGAGAATCACAAGTTCAAAGCCAGCCTCAGCAATGGCGAGGCACTAAGCAACTCAGTGAGACCTTGTCTCTAAATAAAACACAAAATAGAGCTGGGGATGTGGCTCAGTGGTCCAGTACCCCTGAGTTCAATCCCAGTACCAAAAAAGAAAAAAGAAAGAAAGAAAATAAAAGAAAAATGAAAAGAAAAACAATTTGCTGAGGCAGGAGGATTGCAAGTTTGAGGCCAGCCTCAGCAACTTAGCAAGACCCTGTCTCAAAATTTAAAAAATAAAATAAAAGGGCTGGAGATGTAGCTCAGTGGTGAAGTACCCTTGGGTTCAGCCCTCAGTAACAAAAAATAAAAAAAAATTTGCAAAACCACCAGCAGTAAATAGCAAGAAACTAAAATTTTTAAATAATATGATCCATTTACACTGTCATTTAAAATGATCATGTACCTAACAAAATACATTAAGGTATCTATGGAGAAAATTACAAAAATTAATTAAAAAACAGCAAATGAAATTTGAATACATGAAAAGATGTTTGCTCATAATTTGGAAGACCCAGCCTGATAGAGATGTCAGTTCTTCCATTTTATTATGAGTGTGCAAATTGACAGATGACTCTATGGTTTATATGAAAGCACAGATAACCAAGAAGGTTTAAGACACATTAAAGAAAAACAAAATGCCAACATCTATTATTAAATCACAATAATTGTTAAAGTACTGAATTGATACAGAGAGATAAATACACCAATGAAATAGTACAGTAAGCCAGGCACGGTGGCACAAGCCTGTAATCCCAGCACTTAGGGAGGCTGAGACTGGAGAATCATGAGTTCAAAGCCAGCCTCAGCAACGGCAAGGCACTAAGCAACTCAGTGAGACCCTGTCTCTACATAAAACACAAAATAGGGCTGAGGATGTGGCTCAGTGGTCAAGGGCCCCTGAGTTCAATCCCTGGTACCAAAAAAAAAAAAAAAAAGATAAAACGTTAGGTGGGCACAGTGATGCACACCTGTAATCCCAGCCCTTTGGGAGGCTAAGACAGGAGAATCGCGAGTTCAAAGCCAGCCTCAGCAATGGTGAGGTGCTAAGCAACTCAGTGAGACTCTGTCTCTACATAAAACACAAAATAGGGCCGGGGATGTGGCTCAGTGGTTGAGTACTCCTGAGTTCAATCTCCAGTACCAAAAAAAAAAAGAAAGAAAGAAATAGTACAATAACTCAGAAATAGACCTGGTCATGACTGTGTACCTTATTATAGAGATACTGCAAATCAGAGGGTAAAGATATTTCTCTTACTGCACTGGTCTTCTTTTTATTTACTTACAGTTTT
The DNA here is from genome assembly GCA_028644305.1 of Xerus rutilus. NCBI lineage: Eukaryota > Metazoa > Chordata > Mammalia > Rodentia > Sciuridae > Xerus > Xerus rutilus. The sequence continues at coordinate 17,724,947 of CM053409.1, read as the reverse complement.
TTTTAATTAGTGCTTTATAGCTATACATAAAGGTGAAAATCACTGTGGTATATTCATATATGCACAAAGAATAATTTGATCAATTTCATTCCACTGTTCCTCCTCCCTCCCCCTCAATCTCCTTCCTCTACTCCACTGATCTCCCTTCTATTTTCATGGGATTCCCCTCTGTCTTGTTTTTCCCTTATTTTTTGTCTAGCTTCCACATACGAGAGAAAACATTCAACCCTTGACTTTTTAAGTCTGGTTTATTTCACTTTGCATAATATTCTCCAGTTCCATCCAGTTACCAGTAAATGCCATGATTTCAGCCTTCTTTATGTCTGAGTAGAACTCCATTGTGTATATATACCACATTTTTTTAATCCATTCATTTGTTCACAGGTACCTGGGCCAGTTCTATAACTTGGTTCTCTTACTAAAAAGAGATAGAGAAAGAAAGAAGAAACTTGACACCTAGCTCACATCATATACAAAGTTTATTTCCAGGTAAATTAAAAACCTAACTGTAAAAGATAAAGCTAAAACTTCAATGGAAAAAGTCATTATGACATCAAGGGTAGGAACAGAATCATTAAGACACCAAAAAGAAACAAAAGATGAGACATAGATTTTGAACGGGTATATGTATTTTATGTTTGATGTGTCTGAATTTTGAATATGTATTTTGTATGTATATATACAAATACATACTTGAATTTCCATGGGATGATGTGTATGCATTCATGAGACAAAACATTGTAAAGAAAATTAATAAACTATAGCTGTGTGATCAATATTGATTCAGAAACATAATAATAAGTGAAGGAAGTAAATCAAAAATAGCAAAACTAGTAATACATTAATTTGGGACTCATGCAATTGTGGCACCACTGTAAAGTAAATAAAGCAAGATAATACTAACAATATATGTTTCTCAAAAGAAGAAGTGTGGTCACGGAATATTGTTTACTCTCTTTTTTAATTGTATATATCTTTAAATTATACACACACACACACACACACACACACCTTTGTGTTATGATACACTTCACAATAAAATGTTAAAAATAAAAAAGCTATTGATTTTTATATATTGATTTTATAAAGGGCCACCTGACTATTCTCATTGTTTCTAATAATTTTTCCATCAATTCTCTTGGTTTCTATGTGATCATATCAACCGCATGTAATGATAATTTTGTTTTCTCCTTTCTAATATTGATACTTTTTTTCTTTTTCTCATAATTGCATTGACTGTTGCTTCTAGATCAATGTTGAAATAACAGTGATAATCTTTTTTTCTGGTCCCTTTAATGGAGTGCCTTCTGCAGTGTCTCATATATAACGTTTTGCATGGTAGAACTGTTTCAAGATGAAACAGGATGCAGCTTCCAAAGACACACTGGGAGCCTGTGTTTAGTTTATTGTGGTTGTTTGCTGTTTGCTTGTGGATGTACATCATGTGGACGTGGGGGACCCTGACATAATCCTGTGGTCCCCCATGGGACCAAAGGGGAAGGGGAGAAAATGGAGCAAGCACTGTGTGTATTCACTGTCACTCATGGGTTTGCTCGGAGGCCAGGCCCAGTGGCCTTCTTTTCAAAGCCAAAGAAGGTTCAGGCCAGTCTTACCTTCAATTACAAAATCACTGGCTCACAAACAAGCTGGAGGCAGTCTTCTGTCTTAAACCGACACTTGCGTGCCTGTGACAGATCTGTCCCCACAGGCCATTCTCTGAGCAGAACACAGCTGAATCCAGAACAAACACCTCTCTCAAAGGGACTGTGTTTCATTTAATAGAGTTCAAATGGAGTGTCTAGAAACCTTGATGCTTTTTATTTCCAGCTGCAGGGACTCCCTGGGCTCCCTCTCTGCCCACATCTCACGACTTCCTCACCTGAGAAAACTGCCACTATTGAAGTTTGGCAATTGTTTTAAAATGGTTCCAAAACAAGTTGTTGGAAGGGCTGGCTTTTTGTTATTTGTTTGTTGTTGTTGGAATGTTGTATACAGTACACCTGCAGAACTTCTGGGGTGGGGTAGGGGAGGATCATTGCTTCTAGAACTTAGGTGGGCAGCAGCACTGAAACTGTTTTAAAAACACAAATTCAAAGTCCCAATCCAGGCTAATAGGGCCTGGGAATCAGTTTCTTGTTAGCTATTACTCCATATCAAATCACTCCAAAACTCGGTGGCTAAAAGCAACAAACATTTATTATTTCTCCTGAATCTATGGGTCATCTGAACAGTCCTTTTGGTCTCAGTTGGTATCATTTGAACATGTGTGGTCATCTGTACTTAGGTAGGTGGTTCTGTGGACCTAGGCTGGACTGGGTTCTCTCCCTTTTGCAGGCTTGACCGGCAGGAGGCTGGTCTTTGCCAAGCTTGCCTGGGTCAACTGGGCTCCCATCCTTGCAGTCTGTCCCCTTCCAGAGGCTAGCCTGGACTTGTTCTCAGATGTTCTGAGAGAGCTGAAGCAAACAAGACCTCCTGGAGCTTAGAACAGGCACACTCTCACTTCTACGTACCTTGTTCTATTAGTCAAAGCCTGTTGTAAAGCCAGCCCACGTTTGGGGAGGAAGGGCAACAGACTCCATGTCTTCATGGAGGACCTAAGACATCCCATGGCAAGAGGTCCAGGTGCTGGCAGGAGGGAAGGCTGAAGACCTTTTTTGTGCTCTATGTATCTGCCTTACTAGGCCAAGTGCAGGCAGCCTGGCATCAGTCTCCAAACCATTTGTGTATCTCATGCATGAGTGGAGCCATCTCGAAATACCCACAGAGAAGGCTACTCAAGGCCTCCTGTCATGGTGGGCTGTAATGGATTCTCCACATTGATGGGATCACAACCTCATCCTGTTGGCATTACAAAGGTAATCTTGGGCTTGGCTGATACCAACCAACTCACAAAGGTGAATCATTTACATAGAACGTGTTGTAAAATCCTAACACAAAATGGAGTCACTCTGGCTCAGGCCTGCATGTATTTGTTAACCTGCTCTTTGTGCTTCTGTGATTAATGTTTTGTTGTGCTTGCTTCTCACGGATGGGGGTGCAAAAGCACAGTCTGCCAGACCCCCTGGCCAGTTACCTAAAGTTCCAGGAACTGAAAGGGGACATAGGAGGCACTGTCACGGTTGAACTGTAAATAACTATAGGTTGAATACCTGCCAAATCATGTTTTTCTGAATCATGTAGCTAGCCCACCCTATAATAACCTCTGAAACCCTGACTTCGGGGTCACTCTCTGAAGGAAAGGAGAGCTGACCCCAATCGATTGGCCTGTGTGCCTATTTCCTCAATAAACTTTGCTGCTTTGCAGAGTTGTCTGGGCTGCACTTCTTGGGGAGAGGTGCGGGTAGGATGCAACAGTGTAACCAGCTGCAGACCTTGAGGTCAGCCTTCTTTTCCTATAAGCAGAGACATGGGAAGATAATACAAAACCAAAACTTTGCTTTGGGTACCATCAAGTAGGACTTTTTCAGTTATCTCTGGTAGAAAAAAATGAGCTCAAACTGACTGAAGCAAAAAGAGAGTTCACACAACATGTGTGCAGGTCTGGTTTAGGCCTTTCATGATCCAGGAGCACAAATGATGCTTTCAGAACTTGGTCCTCTCCACCCTTTAGCTTTGCCTTCTGCTGTGCATACTGCGTTTTCTGCAGCACTGGGGAGCCAGCCATGCCAGGTTTACATCCTCACAGCTCATGACCAACAGAAAAATAGAACATGCTTGTCTCTCAATATTCCAGTGAGATCTTGTTTCTTCTTATTGACTTTGACTGGATTATCTGACCATCCCTAAACCAATTACTGTGAGAAAAAGGATGTGACCTTCCTTAAACTGACAATAAGTAAACAAAAACTGTAGTGTGTTAAGTGTTGGAAGTGTTATGGGGGAAATACGGCAGATAAAGAGCATAGGGAATGTCATGGAGGGGGCTGGGTTGGACATCACTAAGGTGACTATTGAAGGTAGGGCTGGAGCAACTATTCACATATCTGGAGAAGAGCATTCCAGACAGAGGGAGCAGCCAGTGTACAGGTTCTGAGATAGGAGTTATGTTTCCACCTCTGCAAGCACAGGTGCACATAACTCCATCCCATGCTGTAAGGGTGGGACATGGGTGCCAGGTAGAGAAACCAGCTGAGCCTGCAGTGCAATAATCTTCTGGCCAGCAAGCTGCTGTTTCCTTTGCCATCCTAGGGACAGACCTATAGGCTTGGAGCTGACATGATCTGCATAGGCCATAGAGGAACCTTTCATTGTAAATTCTGCTTCCTCTGGGATGATGGATCATCCCCTGGCACCTTCAACTTACATAGATGAAGTCAAATGCATTAATCCTTAATCTTCCTTTGTCTTTGTCCACCATGCCACCAGCTCAGTAGGCCCTTTAGCTCAGGCAGGATAGAAATCAAACACAGCTAACAAAGAGAGGGTTAGAAAGAATCATTTATTGTACTGATTAGTATAGCAAGATGACTGTCCATAGACAGAGTAGCCAAGATGTCAAGGGGTGAACAGCATATATCATACATTTTGGAACTAGAAATTGACATCTATAAACTATGGGGTAATCTCTCATTGCGCCTGGGCCAATTGCAATGCACGGGGTCAAAAAAACCTAAAATTTTGTTAACTTCCCCACCCCTGGGCATATCTTTTAACGTGGAAATGCATTTAAATGAGGGTCCTGGTCACTTTCCATCAAGGGGTTGAGGTCAGACCTTCTTGCCTGAGTATCTCTTTGTCTTTGCTCTTTGTCTTGAACAAGGATGTAGTTGGTTGGAAACTTTTTATCATTTATCTTATGCATAAGAATGCAGTGCTTTTTCTTTTAACATCTTCAACTTAAACTCCTTACTCTATTCTCCTGTCCCTGCATTTATCTTATGCAAAGAACATGTAGTACCGTTCTATTGACTGTACCAACATTTAACCGTATACTCCCATCTCGATAACATCAGCATTTTTTAATATCACAGGCCAGTTGCTTTGTAGACTGTCCCTCAAATCTAGGTTTGTCTGATGTTTCCTCATTATTAATCCAAGTAACACATTTGGGGCAGAACTATCACAGAGGTAATGTGTACTGCTCAGAGTGTCCTATCAGGAGACACATATCAATCTGTCCCTATGGCATAATGAGAAATGTACTTGGTCTTTGTCTGAAGGGTTTCTGGCACAGAACTCCTAAAATTCCTTGGAATTTGCTGAGTGTTAGGGACATCTTTTGTCACTCATAACGGGATCCTTTCTAGCACACCTAAATTTATGCTAATGCAGTGATTTAGAGTGGAAGAGGAGAACCCCTACCTGGCTGGTCACCAGAAAGATCAAGACATTAAAGAGTTGGAACACTGGGCCCTATCCTAGACCTCCAGGAAAGGGAGTGAGCAAGCACTGGATATTAAGCTCTATAAAAACTCCTGAATGAGATTTGGAGAGCTTCCAGGTTGGTGAATGCATCCAAGTTCTGGGAGGGTGGCATGCCCCAGCCCACAGGACAGAAGCTCCTTCACTTGGGATTCCTCCAGATCTTACTCTGTGTACCTCTTAATCTAACTGCTCAGCTCTGTCCTGCATGATATTCTTTATGATGAAAAACCAGTGAATGCAAGTGAAGTGCTTTCCAGAGTTCTATGGGCCATTCTTTTAATAATGCAGCTCTTAACTCTGCGTCTGATTGAGGAGAAAGTAGGTCCAGATCTTCATCACGTGGGATTAGGCCCCGAATTCCTTAACAAGACACCTATAGCACGAGAAATAAAAGCAAGAATCAATAAATGAGATGGACTTAAACTAAAAAGCTTCTTCTCAG
>CM053409.1:17652469-17718641 GCA_028644305.1 Xerus rutilus | reverse complement strand
TCTTTACTACCCCTGGCACATCTATGAAGACTCTAATGGGATGACTTTATTTGGTTTGCAATCAGAGAAATGGAAAAACAGAGATCTGGGTATGTACTATGACTTGAAATGCATTTAAATAAAAAATAAAAAAAATAAAAAAAATAAAGATACAATCAACATTTAAATCAACAGACTTTGAATAAAGCCCCATCCAATCAGTAAAATGCTGTAACAGCAGAGACTGAGGTTTCCCAAAGAAGGGAATTTTTTCAAATTGAAAAGAAGGAACCCTGACTGAGTTTTTAGCCTAGATGGTGTGAGTCCTGGACCAGGAGAAGCCAAGCATGATGTTTGCACTTGATTCTGTGGGAAAAAGGAAGATGATCTACTTCATTTTGTGTTACTTTAACAAAATATCTGAGGTTGGATCCTTTATAAAGAAAAGAGGTCTTTTTAGCTGTTAGTCTGGAGGTCCAGGAACATGGCACTGGCATGTACTCAGCTCTGATAAGATACTTATAGCAGATGGCATCATATGGTAGAGCATATACAAGAGTGGAGGAGGCACGTGCAGAGGGGAGACTCGGGAAGGTGCTAAGCTGCCTTATACAACCCATTGTTGGGAGAACTAATCAAGTCCCAGGAGACAGGCCTTAATCCCTTATAAGGGCAGCTCCTAATTACCTTCTATTTGTCTCCACCTCGTAAAGGCTCTACCATTTCAACACCACCACTCTAGGTGAGAGGAGGAAAAGACAACACAAAATATAGCCCAAGGGGAGATGAAATAGATATTGCCATACTAGAAACCTAGGAAGATGCATGACAGACGATAGACAGTGTCACACATACATATGGCAGTTACTGGTCATTCACAAAGCATATTTGCATATCAAAGGCTGTACAGGTCCAGCGACAAAGAAACTGGTTTCCTTTGGTTTAGTATTGCTTTTCCCAAGCTCAGGAAACAGCCTCTCCTCCCCTTACAGGATAAAGAGCACACTCAGAGACACTGGCCTAGCCAAATCCCAGCAGAAGCAGAACCATGTCCCAGATCTCCTAACAATTAGCACAGCGTTTTTCCAATATATCACACCAAATGCCTTGAACTCTGCAGGGGAACAGCATTATATAAATCTAAACGTCAGGAATGTTAAACATCCTAGACAGCTGGAACTAGCAATGACCATGAGGTCAGCCCACATCTGTTCTGTCTCAGAACCTCCTCCAGCAGGCCTCCCACCCCCACCCCACCCTAACCCTCTCAGGAAGAAGAGCAAAAAGATAAATACCTGCTTGAGAGAGCATTCTTCCTTTCTGCACTTCTGCTGCCTTTTTGCTTCTTCTCTCCCAGGGTTTTTCTTGATGACTCCACCATGTGGCTCAAATTATTTATTTCTCTTTCCAAAATTTCAACAATGGATGGATCAGAGTGCCGTATTTTTTTAATGGCAGACTCTTGAAGTGCCAGAGGTCAGAATCATTGTGTGCTGGGATGAAAAACAGGGCCAGGGACTGGAGTGGAAGGCTTGGCCCCAAAAGAGGTGTTCACCAGGGAGCAGGAGAGCCCTAAGCATGGCTGCAGCCCTGTGGCTTGGCTGGCTGGATCTTGGTGACCTGTGTACATTTGCTACCCATCTCTCCCCACACCACTCAAACTGAAGCTTGGCTTCTCCTTCTCTCTGGTCAAAATGGTGTCGATTTTTCTGGTAGAGAGGAAAAAGGGCCTCAGGATGTGGGCCTCTGAGCAGCCATGATCTTACAGAACTTGCTGAGCTAGTGAGAGCTACCTTAGTGAAGTGAATCATAGCCTTGAGAACCCAGGAGAGACATAACCATTTGTTGACTATTTAAAGAAGCATGATTTAAAGCAGAGTTCACAAATGGTGACCCATGGGCTAAATCTGGCCTGCCAACTGTCTTTATAAATAAAGTTTTATTGGAACACAGCATGCTCATTCATTAATATAGTGTCTATGGCTACTTTTGCCCTACAACAGTTGAGTAATTGCAAGAGAAACTGTGTGGTCCACAAAACCTAAAATATGTACTATCTGGTCCTCTACAGAAAAAGTTTTCTGACCCCCGATTTACAAGATATGATTCAGAATGTCCCTGCCTTCCTCTTCCTGCCCCCAATCCCAGCCATCACACACACACACACACACACACACACACACACACACACACACACATCCCTCCTGCCCCTCCATGTCTATGTCATAGCTTGTCTTTGCTTCTTGACTGAGTCTTTCTCTTATCTCCCAGGCCTTGTGTGTATCCCTGTCAGTCTTTATTTTCCATTTCTGTCCTTCCCTGGGTTGATTTCTCTCTACTTCTCTCTGCCTTATGTATGTCCATGAATAATTGATTACATATAAAGGGGTGTTGTATTCTCATTTGTTGAACTTACTCAGAGACTTGTTCTAATTATAAAAGTGAATGAGCAGGAGCTTTATATTCTCTGGGGGGAAAAAAAGACAGAAAGAAAATATCATTATTCTTTAGTTCTGTAGTCTTCAATTTTTTCCCATTGTGATCCAAGGGCCCAGGCTAGAAAAGGTTCCTCTTACACACATATCCCTATATTTTTAAAGAATGTCATTGTGTATACTCTTTGGTTCTAGTTACCTGAGAAACAGTCAGCAGTGACCCTGAGAAATTCTAGCCCACATTTGTAATTCAAGTTAGGAGACATAATTGGAAGCATAGTTCTGTAACATCTTTGTCTGAAAGGGTTTCGGTCACTTGAGAGGTTTTTCCACAAGTGAGCAATTATGGGGTCACTGGAGAAACTCAGCAACAGTCATCCCATTTATTATAGCACTCATCACAGTCCAACTTATATGATAATTGTGAAGCTATGAGCAAATTGAGAGCTGAGAGTATTTCTCACTCATTTTCATAAGCTTCCCTCCCCCAACCTAGCCTAGGACCTTGCTTGGTAGCTGGAACATCATAATAATAAGCTACTGTTAAGTAAGCTGCTTCTTTGTGCCATGAATGTATTAAGTGATTAACATTCAATATTCATTCTAACAACTCCTTTGCCAGGCAGAAATTATTAGTTCCATCTTTCATGAAGAAACTGAGGCTCAGAGAAGCACACTGGTTTGCCTGAGTCCTTATCCTGTGTGGCCACAGTGTCCTGGTCTTCTATCGCAGAGCTAGCTCAGTCCCTATCTTCCCATGTTTGTGTCTGTCCTTGATAGCCTGACATTGACCCTCTGCCCTGATTTCAATCCCTGCATTTCCACCCGGACTCTGGCTTAGCATCAAGTTTGTCTTCACTTGTCTCCCACCTCGGCCTCTTTTGGATCCTGATTCTAGCTCCTCCAAGAGATGGATGCTTCCTAGACAAAACTAGGAAGGGCTGTCAATCCATGGGATGGGAGTAGGACCCTGGCTCTCTTGCTACATTTCTTGAAAAAAGAAAAGGAGGAACCAGAATCTGAGCCCCTGCAAATACTGAGGGGTGCAGCCTTCTGAGAACTTTCCCAGCCTGGCTGATAATCTGGAAGGCTGGGAAACAGAGGCTCCATTCTAACTTGACCCATCCTTCTTTGGTCCACCACACTGCTACCACACATGTTCAACCAATGTGTACGTTTACAGCTCAGGTGACGATGGCTCTGCAAGTGCCCTAAGTATCTTATGACTCTCATCCCAGTAGCTTTGCCCAAGCAAGGTCAGATAAGGTCCCAGGATATCCACTGCTGTGAGCATTCCATGCAGGGCTCACTGGCCCTCAGACACAGGTAGCAGATAGAGACTGGAAGCAGGCAGTCTCCCCACCGGTGATGGTTCAAATGCAGCCAACACCGGTGCATGCCCAGTCTCCAAGGTGTTCTTCCTCCCACGCTGGCAGAGAATGCTGCCTGTTCCACACACCTGCTGTCCCCATGCCCAGAGAATCTGAAAATGGTTTATTGCTCTCATCAATCTGCATTCTTACATTCCAGTAGCTCGTTTGGAGGTGGATCTGCTGCCAGGACCAGACGCTCAGGGTTCTGGCTGCAGACACTGGCTTCCATCATCAAGGGGACCTAAGTCTCACGCCCATCAACTCCAGCCCTCCCTTTCTCTGCCCCTTCCCACCTTTTCTCTACAGGAGAATGAGAGGAGGTGGAATTTGGGATGAATTATATACCACCTGATGCCGAGCTCTTAAAAACAAAGTCCATGTACAGATCTGCAGGAGTTTATGAATCTCCTAAAATATAGAGACAAAACTACACACACATGCACACACACATGTTGTATACTGTTCTGGGGCGTGTGTCCATAGTTTGTGATGAGATTTTAGAGGGGTTTAAAACAAAAAAGATGAAAGAAGGAAAAAAAGTTAAAAACTAATCATTTATTTTGTGGATACAAAAACTGAGAACATTCCCACCCCCACCTCCACCCCCATCCCTACTCCCATCCCACACAGGAAGGTTCCAGGACTTGTGCTGCACTAAACTTCCCTAGTTGCCTTTCCTCTCCCTTTTTATTCCTCCCTTTCATGTCAAAAGAGATGCAACAAGAGGATCTAAACTGACTGGGATCTGGGCAGAGGAAGATCTTTCTGCCAGGAAGATCCTGAACCCTGAAGTCTGGGTCCCTCAGCCTGTAGAAGGGCTTTCTGCTGTGTACCCACCTGGAGCACACCTCTTGTCCATCAGACCTGACTGGAAAGCTTCTCTTGTCCTCGTGGCCCATCTTTCTTCTCACTATGAACACCAGCAGCTGGGGGAATCATCAATGGGACCAGGGAAACCATGAGAAAATAGAACAAGGTTGGGGAAAGAGCTCTCCTGTCTCAAAGAAAAACAGGCCAAGACAGTGGGCTTCCCACACTCAGCATGTCCGTTCTGGCTTCAGTTGGCCTTAAGCTGGAGCAGCCATATTGCACAAGACTCCTCAGTTCAGTTGGTGCACCCTGAAGTGCAGCACTACTGCTTATTCTGCCACAGACCAGAGATTCTCCTGCACTCTCCTGAGCTCCCGCAGTCCTGAAATCTCTCCCAAGGCTGCAGTTGTCCTATTGGTGATTCCTGGGCCATAGTTTTACTGTCACCCTTAGTTCATAGCCTATTAAGGGTGCTTCCGGAATTCAGAGGCAATGGAAAGGAAATTCCTTTAAAAGCATACCATTTGGAAATCAAAAATTCTGAGAGTCAAATGGAATATTTGAGATTACCTAGATAAACTCACAAATTTTGCAGATTCTCAGGGAAGCCAGTTTATTTGCCCTACCCAGCACAGTTGTATCTATAAGAAGAGATGAGTAGATGATAACATGCACGCACACACACATACATACATACATACATAATGTTAATTCATTTTCCATTGCTACAATGAAATAACTGAGATAGGTAAATTATAAAGAAAAAAAAGTTTCTTTAGCTCATAGTTTTTAAGGCTGAATATCCAACACTCTGGCATCGGCTCTGGCAAGGCCTTTCCGATACATTATAATATATGAAATCATGGGGGAAACACATTAAAGGAAGAGATAAGACTGGAAGTGAGAGAGAGGTTCAGGGTTCCAGCTTACTCTTATAACAACCCGTGCGTTAACTCCTTCTGAAGGCAGGTGCCCAATGACCCAAACACTTTGCAGTAGGCCCCACTTCTTAAAGGATCCATAACTCCTCCCAATGATGTTATCCTGAGGACAAAGTTCCAACACAGGAACTATGGGGACACCTCAAACCATATTCAAATTATAGTAGGTAGATAGATAGATGATGGATAGATAGATGATAGATAGATAGATAGATAGATAGATAGATAGATAGATAGATAGACAGACAGACAAGAAGCATAGAACAAGAGCATAAAAGCAGACAAAGAAGAAGTAGGGATGACTTTTGCCGACATCACCTATCTGGTGTTGCAGCAGGCTTTGTGGTTCTTGTTGTTGTAGTCCTGACACTTTCGTTCTTTCTTCACCCCTTATCTAAATGTGCTCTTTGGAGAAAAACAACATGTCTAGAAAGTAAAGAAGGGAAGGATGTTGCACAAATTAGGACAAGATGGAAAGAGAACAAATCCACGTACTGAGGAAACACTCAGTCAGCCACTCCACGAGCACTGAACTTACACCCTGAATACCCCTGCTGGCTGTCACTATAGTAATGTCACTGGTTTGCTTGCTTATTGGATCCCTTAACAAGTGACAGACACTGTACCCACCTTTCTTGTGTCTGGGGGTGACTTCCAATTATGAAGTGAGGTTCTCACATGCAATTGGCACTACTCTCTATCCCTCTCCATGCCCTCCACTCCAGCTGCCACTCCAACCCCTCTTCTTGACCACCTTGGGGTCACTCTCCTCTTTGATTCTGCCTATATCTGCTCACTGTGCCATCAATGCTCCACTTGGTCAATGAAACTCTTGGGCCACCTTCCTTCTCACAGCCACCTCCTAGAGACTCTCCTCTCCTGCCTCTGGATCCTCACCATTCTGACATGTCCATTACCAGTCCCTATTACTGTTCTCTTCAGGTTGTCCAGACCATGTCTGGATCCTAAATGTAACTGCTTAAAGTTTTCCATGCCCACTGTCTATGCTCAGTGAGGTTGCCAAATAGGGTCGCCAACTGTTAGGGTTTGGATGTGAGGTGTCCCCCAAAAGCTCACGTGTGAGACAATGTGAGAAGGTTCAGAGGAGAAATGATTAGGTTATAAGAGTCTTAATCCAATCAGTGAATTAATCCCCTGATAGGGATGAACTGAGTGGTAATCGAAGAGATGGGTGTGGCTGGAGGAGGTGGCATTGGGGCATGGCTTTAGGGTATATACTTATATCTGGCAAGTGGAAACCTCTCTCTCTGCCTGCTGATCATCATGTGAACTTCTTCCTCTGCCACATTCCACCTCACCTCAAGCCCCAAGAAATGAGCCTGCTGTCTATGGATGGAGACAACTGTGAGTCCCTGAATAAATGTTTTCTCCCCGAAAATCATTCTGGTTAGATCTTTTAGTCACAGCAGTGAAAAAACTGACTAAAGCAACAACTGTTTCAGTTTTCCTGGGACTCAAGGGCTTCCTAGGTCAAAAGATTTTCAGTGCTAAAATTGGGACAGCACTGGGAAACCCAGTATGGTTGGCTACCACATAAGGTCAGCCCTTAAGTAGCAGGACTGGGACACAAATCCTGGTCCACCTACAGTCAAACGATTGTTCTTTCAAAGCATCCGCTTGTAAAATATTGTATATATTCTGTGCAAAGAGCAGAAACATGGGAGAGGGACAGTCAGGTGAGACCTGCCTTCCCTGAAGAACATGATATGTGAAGTGAGCCTATTCCACAGACTTCTAAGAATTAATTGATAAAGTTAATATATTACCTTAGGGTAACCATATGTCCTGGTTTGCCTGGGACAGTCCCGATTTACACCTGTTCTCCTGACATAATTATTAATAGCACTCTCTTTTCAGTCTCAAAGTATCCTAGATTGGACAATAAATTATATGGTCACCCTCAACATCATATCCCAGAGCCAGCTGATTAGGCTCTTGATTAATACGGTCCTTTCCCATAACTATAACTAAAACCCAGCATGGCTTCCCCTGCTATTGACAGGGCAGGTTTGCCCAGCAAACTGGTCACCCAAAAGAGCAGTATTTCTCCATCCCTGACTCTCAGCTGATTGGAGCTCACGTAGCCAAAGGAGCAGCTCTTCTCCTGGCATCTAAGCAGAAGCCAGCCTGAGGAATCAATCCTCACATCACTTCAAAGAAGCAGTCCAGGCATTAATTGGCACTCTGCAAAGATTTATGCACCATACATCATTATCTCCTGCTGAGAAACAAGACAGATATAGGGCATACAGCAGGTCCTTTAGAAAAAAAAAAGTGTCTTGACAGATCTTTGAACCTAAACTGCCTTAAGTAATTGGGACACCCACTCAGGGACATGCAAGATAAATGACCCGGTTTGTAGAATATCCACGCCCTTGGCTTCCAGCCCCTCCCCCTCCTCCATTTCTTCCTCTTCCTCCAACTGGTCCTCTTTAACATCCCCCTATGGCCGTTCCCTGCTCATTAGTAGCTCCACAGAAAGACAAATTGGGGCAGAGAGAAAAAGAGCATATTAGTCACTGAAAGTAGGTTGATGGAAGAGGAGGTAAAAATGAATGGCTTGAATGAAGTCTGAGTCTGCCAGTGGATTTTGTCGATTAAGGCTTTACCAGTTGCCCTAGCCTTCTAATTAGCAGGGGCTAGAGCTTCAGAGTTAACATGTGTCAATCGCCTAGTAAGTAGCCTGGATCACAGTAGGGATTCAGTAAATGATGGGCAGCAACAGGATGGAGATCTACTGGTAGATAAGAGAGCAACAACCAATATGCCTACCCTAAGAACAGAAGAGCCCATGTCACCAGGATGGAGGGTCACTAGGTGACTTGTCCAGCTTACCTCTTATAAAAGAATTCAGAGAGTCAGACTGAAGTCATGCACTCATCTATGTTTCTGGCCTCCCTTTCTCGCTCTCTCTCTCTCTCTTTCTCTCTCTCTCTCTCTCACACACACACACACACACACACACACACATACACACATGCACACATGCATACATGCACACACTTTGGTCCCAGGAGTTGTAAATTCAAGAGACAGCTTAGAGCAGGAATGGGAAGAGCACTGTACCAGGAAGTTCTGATGTTACTCTCGCTGCAGTTCCATGACTACCTCTACCACTGGATATTGTGACAGGAAACACATATGACAAGAACATCATTAACATCCTCTGGGGTCTCACAGTGAGGTGGAAATAGCCCATCTGATCTGACCTCAGAAAGTGACAGAGACAATTTGAGAACATTGTGGGAATGCAGAGGTAGGACCCTCCTAGGATGGAGATGGGGAAAGACTTCCTGGAGAAACAGGTACCCTTGGTGAGCTTGAAGCCTCTTAAGAACAAGCCAGAAGAGTGGGGAGGAGACCAAGCACGTTGAAGCTTGGGCCTGGGAAGTATGTCATGTTATAGAAAAATCAAGAGTCTGTGTGAGTTTGAAAAGTAATCTATCAAACATTTTTACTCTTCACTTGTAAGATAATGTTTTCAAAAAGAAAAGCCTTTAGGTGCATTCCTGATTCTAAGAGAAACTTTTGTACTAGTTGAGTTCATTATAATTTGATCAATAAGTTCACAGTCACAGGTTAATTATCACAAGGTTAGTGAATAGAATCAACTTCCATAGCAATCATAAATTACAACTTTAAAGAAACAAGTTCAATGTTTTACAGTAAATGCTCTAACATTCTGAGTGTGTATTTTTCAAGGTTACCGGTTAGGAGTCAACAAGCCTTGGAACTATTGAACAAATCTTTTAATGTGATAATGCAAGTCTTTGCCTCTTTTCATAAATAAACTTATTTAGAAACTCAAACTTTATGATAAGATACTGCTTCTCTCAAAATTTTGATAACTGGCATATAAATACTCACTAAGTTTCCTATCTTTTTGAATGAAGGCTTGTGGTTTATCCATTGATCTGCATTTCCAAAAATACACATCAAGAGCTTGTCATTTTCCTAGTTTCTGCACACTGGCAGAAATGTGGTTGTAATCAAAGCCAAATCAAATATTTTGAGGATGGTCTCTGGCTTATTTTCGCAACAGAGTAAGGTGAGACATACCTGCTCATGTTCCTGGCCTCTACTTCCTTTCTTATAAATGGGGGATAAATGTCTGCACCCTTCTTCCCACTACAGGAGTTGTTGATGACTTTGAAAATCATCATGAACTTGAGCCATGGCTATCTTCTTACTCTGGTTATCTCTTTGCCTGATGCTACAGGTGGGGAGAAGGCCCTGGGCACAAATCAAGTCCCTCCATAAGAAGGGACAGATTTATGGGCCATCAGAATTCCAGCATGCCAACCTCCTGACTACAGTGGAAAAGCCACTTGGCAGCCCCAGTGGCTTCCTACTCCCAGATCCAGTCTCTTTCTTCCCCGTCCTCCTCCTGCTGCCTTCCCTGTTTCTCTGTCCTTGTTCTGCTCCAGTGGCCAAGGGTCTGCAACAAGCCCTCCTCCCTCCCGAGTGTGCCCCCCTGCCAAAGCCCTCCAGGCTTTTCTCGCCAGTGCTGCTGCTCTCAACTATCTTCAGGAACCACCAGACCACCAGTCCCACCTCTTGGGTCCCAGGTATGCAAGTTCAGTCCCACCCAGTGCCCATATGTTGGGGCCCTTGGCCCTTAGAGTTTGGAGCACAGTTCTCTTCTGTGTCCCCAGTGCCACCCTTACCACTCACAACTGTGTGGAACTGGAAACCTGAGCCAAGACATGTTTTGGCCCCACAGCCCAGAGTCTGAGAGGGTCTGTAAATTTAGAGATATCTCCAGGTAAAAGAAGGTGTATTTCTCTGGGCCTCTTCCATAGACCTTTATTTCCTTGACCAAAGAAATCCATCAGGGATACTGAGGTCTCTTCCTAACCTGAAAATTTGTCTGCCTCAGAGATAATTATCTCACCAGTCAGTTCTGTTTCTAAAGTTGTGTGTGTGTGTGTGTGTGTGTGTGTGTGTGTGTCCATTGCAGGTTGTTTCCTTATATTTATCTAAATTTTAGGCCAAAATATACCTCTAATGTCTATGGGGTCAACACTCCGTGGAGTTTCAAGCAGGTCACAGGGCCTAAAAAATGTTTTAGGAATGAAAAATGAAAAGACAGATAAAATAGAGGGGGGAAAGATGGATACAAAATGAATCATAACAACATTAGAAGTGAGAATTGGAGATTGAAGTTATGAAAAAGATGTTGCAGCAGCACCGTGCGAGTTTCAGGAAGGGAGTTAAAGCTGACACCCTCTTCCTTTGTGAGGCAGCTCGGGGCCACACTGAAGGCTGGGTACCAACTACCATGCTATCAGGTTCAAAGTCTAGCAACAGGAATTCAAAATGTTTTTATTGAGATCAGAAAGAAGCACTGCAATGGACTCTGGCTCTGGGAAAACTTACAGTTCTCTAAGGATCATTTAATTAGTCACCCTGAGCAGTTCATGCAAACAGTTCTCAGCTACTGGCAGGACTCAAAGATGCCTAGCGGGTGACTAACTGCATGTTCTCAAAGAAATCAACCCTGATTGGAGAAGAACATCAAGGATCAGAGACAGGCGTGCACAGTGGGGATAAGAAATGCAGCATGGTCTTTTTCTCCATCATGTCTTCTTTCCTGGACAAGGAAGGATCAGAGCTAAAATAACAATTTGGAAACCATCTAGGCAATAACAGCTACACGCAGGGATCAGGTTTCCTAGAAGAGTAATGGCAGCAGCAACAGGAGGCACAGGGCCAGGACTGACATGCCTCCTTATGAAGCTGAAGCCAGCAGAATAGGACAGACAAATAAGCCTGAACACAAAGCCAAGCTGGCCTGTGGCAAGAACTTGGTGCTTTAACTGCTTGGGCAACAGCTACACAGCCTAGGTTCTCCAGTGGCCTACAGAATATGATCCATCTTCCTTATCTCCCAGTCTCCCCAGAACTTCCTCCCTTTGTCTCTTCCTTAAGTCGGTGGTTTTCAATCTATATTACCAAAAACCAACAGGTACTGTCAGCTATCTGTAGAAAGTATTTGTTAGTAATCTCAAAGTACCAAAGTAGTAATCTCAAAGTACAAAAATACTTTCCAAGTACATGTGTGTTCTTACATTGAAGGAGACCAAATTTCTTTCCACAATGACGTTATAGCACTCCCTTGTTAGATTAATCATGAAGACAAATGTCTAATTCACACAAACTTGAACCCAAAGGAGAATTTATTGGAAGGTTCTTGAATATCCCAGTTACTAATTGTTATGGTTTAGATATTAGGTATCCCCCAAAAGCTCATGTGTGAGACAATGCATAAAAGTTTAGAGGTGAAATAATTGGGTGATGAGTTTTAACCTAATCACAGCATTAATCCCCTAATAGGGATTATCTGGTTGGTAAATGTACACAGGTAAGGTGTGGTTAGAGAACATGGGTCATTGGGGGCATGCCTTTGGGGTATATATTCTGTTCTTGGTGAGCAGAATGCTCACCCTACCCCCACTTCTCTCTCTCTCCTTCCTGGTTGTCCTGTCTTGAGCAGCCCTCCTCCTCCATGTCCTTCCACCGTAATGTTCTGCCTCATCTCAGGCCCACAGCAACCATGTCCACCGTCTATGGACTGAGACCTCCAAAACTGTGAGCCCCAAACTTTACTTCCTCTGATTGTTCTTTTCAGGTTTTTTGGTCACAGCAGCAAAACAAGCTTACTAAAACACTAGTGCTCTATAACAAATTGTTCCCAGTGCCTTAGATCATGTATTCTATCATGAGCTGAGAATATAGGTAGGGTATAGTGGAAATGGCTCCGCTCCATGATGTTTGGGGCCTCCTCTGGGAAAATTCAATGGCTGAGGAGAACTCATTGGTTACAGGCTATAGAATTATCTCAAGCCTTGCTGGGTGACTGATGCTACTTGCCACCGGGGAGCTTAGCTGGGACTGTCAATCAGAGTGTTTATGCATGGCCTCTTCTTATCATCTGAGCTTCCCCACAGCATGGTAGTCCTGCAGTAATGGAGCTTTTAACATATTGTCTTAGGACACCAATGCAATTTTTCCAGTTAATAAGGTTCAAATCATTCACCTTTTATGACAAACTATTGGAAGACTCATAATGTTCCCTCTACTGCACTCTTTTAGTTATAGGTAAATCATAAGCCCACTTGAATTCAAAGGCAGTAGAAATATACTCTAACCCTCAGTGGTAGGAATGTCAAAATAATTTGCAGACATGATTTTAAACCACCACACTGGACTATGTTGTGTAATTGTAGGGACAAAAAATTCAAACACTGACTGGACTCACTGCTTTTTGCATGCTGATATGTGTGCTTCCTTCTGTCTTATAGACTGTTTTCATGCAGAGAGCAGAGAGGGATATCTAGAGTGACATACCAGAGCCAGACCCCCTGGAAACCCACTCATTATTTTTTAGGCCCATTACCAGAGAAGAGATAACCACTATGAGATAAGCAGCACCGCCAAATGGTTTCTGCAGCATTTGTAATCCAAAGCATTCTCCTGAGTGTGAAAGCAATAGTAGACGGACAGCCAGTTACTACATGGAATTACCATATAGTCTGCTATGTCCAGGTCATATGCTATAGGGGGCCAAAGGAGAGAAGTTGAAAGCCCTGCTTTATGGCACTAATTAATTTTATCCAGTGTTGTAATTATGTATGTCATTTCCTTCTCTAAACTTTGAGTGCATTGGAGTTGGAGATGTAGCTCAGTGCTAAGGAACTTACCAAGCATGTGAAAAGCCTTGGGTTGGGTTCAATCCCCAGCACTGAAAAAAAAAGGCGAGTTTTTTACATAACTTTGAGTGCTTTAAGAAGTGAATGACATCAGAGTTCAATATATATTCAGTATTCAATTCATTTATTCGATATATAATTCAACATATATTGAATCAAGAAATAAATGAATATTCTGGGTAAATATAAAACAATTACAAGTTAGCATTACAGGGAACCCCAAGTTATATAGACAGTGAATGTGTCTATAATTAGATAAAAAGACATTAATACCTAAATATTTGGTAGATTTCTTTGTGTATTAATTAAATGGTGTTTTATTTAATAATTGAAAGTTTTAAATGAACAATTTTGACTCTTAAGTTCACTATTAGTAGAAAATATTTGTAACATTGTTACAACTTTGCACAATCCCTGATTTTATTAAGGTGATCAGGTACCACTTTATCAGAAGGGAAGGTGAATCCTCTCTGAAGAAACATAACATCAAAATACATTTATCAAAATATTATAATCTATTAAGAAGAATCAATAGAAATTAAGACTAGAATCAGAAAATGCAATATCCTAAAATTCAGAACACATTTGCTAGGATGACAAAAGATTGCACAAAACATCAGAGAGGATCAGTGGATTAAAAGATAGAATAGACAATATGACTAGAGCTTGGAGATAAAAATAAGAAAGGCTTAGAAAACTGAATATAGGTCAATAGAAAATCCAAACTGAAGTAAATAAACAAAAAAGAAGATAGGAAACTACAGAAAAGATAATTAAAGAAGTTAAGGCATTGGTGAGAATGTCTCATCTGCATGCCATTGAAGGAGAAAGAAAAGAGATGGTGGGACAGAAGTAATATGAAAAGAGACAATAACCAAAACTTTCCAAAGTGACAAAAGATGAACACAAACCCACAGGCTCTGTGAGCTCTGTTAACACTAAACAGAAAGAAGTCAATATAAGACTGCTGAAAAGACAGAAGGGGAGGGAAGGAGAAGAAGAGAGAAAGAATGTGAAGAATGACTTGAAAAGAACACATAACTTCACAGGAAAAACAATAAGATGGACACGTGATTTTGTAACAGAAATGATAGAAGTTTGAAGACAGTGGAACAATTTAAAATTGTGCCAGAAGAAGAAAAGGCAAATAAATAATAGCCAATCTACAATTATAAACCTTGAAAAAACATCCACTCAAAACTAATATGAAATGAAAATGCTTCCATACAACAGTGAGAGAAATTTCAGCCATCAAACCTGAATTAAAATAATTATAAAAGGATTTCTTCTATAAGAATTAGAAGGGGGAAAAAATCACTAGGTTGTTGAAGCAAAGTACAAATATCTCTAGGAGAAGACACTGTTAACCCAGTGAGCAATGTTGAAGTTGTACTATATTTAAGTCTTACCAAACAAAATTTCACACAAGGCAATGTACCACAATTTATGAGAATCATTTATCAATAAATAAAAAGCACTAGAATTAGATAACCTACTAATATAAAGATTGTGGACTATAGACTTATAGAATAAGCATGTTTAGAATAATAAAAGGGTAATAATAATAAAAGCTAGAACTTTAAGAAATAAAAACAAGGTATTAAAAATAGTAAACTCTTAGAAGAATGAACTTTGAATGAACTCTTAGAAGAATAACTTTGGAAATTAAAAAATATTTTTTAAAATATTTTTGTTTGTTTGTTTTAGTTGTTGATAGCCTTTTATTTTTACATGTTTATATGTGGTGCTGCTAAGGATTGAACCCAGTGCCTCACACATGCTAGGCAAGTACTCCTCCACTGAGTCACAACCCCAGTCCCAGAAATTAAAAATTATTTAAGTTAAAAATGTAAATGACAAATTACTGAGAAATATCGAAATATAAGGTAAATCTAACTACCCAGAACTAACCCAGAGAAGTTATTAAGTGGATATATTAGAAGAGAATTAAGAGTAATGGAGGATAACACATCTCTAAAGGAGTATCATATTTGAGAAGAGACTGGGAAAAGGCAATCTTCAAAAGATAATGGCTTAAAATTTTCTAGAACTAATGAAAAACATTGCATCTCAGATTCAGGAAGCATAATTTATTTCAATCAAAATAAATAATCTACATATAAACATATCAAAGAAAGCATGTAGAGCAAAAGAAACAAAAGATCTTAAACCCACAGGAAGAAAAACAGTTTACCAACAGAAGCAAGCAAGAAATACAGACAATATTTCCCAATAAAAGAAATAGAAGTCAGAGATGATAGAAATAATATTTTCAAAGTACTAAAGGAAAATAACTCTCCACTCAGATTTTGCATCATGCTAACCTTATCAATATCCTCCAGTCAAAGATCACCAGGAACGTGCCCATAGTTGAACGTGTTGGATGTATTCATTGTTAATAAATGGTGCATGCTGAACATGAGAAATGGGAATCATGGTGAGATTCAGTGTTGGAAATAATCTACTATGGGATTTGGACTTTGGTTGGTAATTTGGGGAAAGGTCTAAGAAATCAAGAAGTTTTTCTATGATTGGATATTTCAATAACTGCAGAAAGGTAAGACTGGAGTGAGGATAAGCTTTAATTGGCTTTAAAAAAAAATTCCATCACTCATTTAGCAAGGGTCTAGCATTTTGTGGGTTGTACAGTGAGTTCATCCAAATGTCAGTTCTGAGACTGTTTATGTTCAATAAGAGAACAACACGGTTAGCTGTAAACATCATGTAAACATCATATCCATGTATAATCACATTGAGTCCTAGCTGTGAGATAAAATTAGGTCCCAGATGTCAGAAACTGCTTGCTTTTTTTCCCCTCCCAACTTTCATTTACAAATGAAAAAATAAATAGGGATAAATTAGAGAGATTGCCACTCATAGTCCTTCATTGAAGGTAATTCTAAAGGGAATAACTTCAAGAAACAGGAAATTGAATCCAGAAGGAATGAATGGGATATAAGAAAGGATCATGGGCAAAGGAATTAGTAATCATGGTTATAAATCAAAACTCATATTAACAGTATGAAAAAACAATAGCAGTAGTGATTGGGGAGAGTTACAAATCAAGGTAGGACCACAGTTCTGAACAAAACACAAGATCACAGTGGGATGATCAGGTTAAGCATTCTATGATCCTTGTGATAAGAACAAAGATAATAGTCCTGCTTGACTTTAAGGCTTTGATAAGGCAACAATGCATATTAAAACTTAAAAGCAACCACCAACTAATAGGAACAGACAGCACAAATGTCATGAGGGAAGAAATGAAAAAATGTATCAATACTAAATGAGGAAAGAAAAGAGAAAAATGATGCCAACTAAAATCATGATAAATAGAAAGCACAAAATGGAATTTTAAAATAAATCCAAATATACCATAGATCAGTAATGACTGCATATATAGTCAGTTTCAATTTATCAGTTAAAGGACAAATATTATTAAAGTGTAATTTTTTAATGAGCTCTGTGCTTTTTTCAAGTAATACGCACACACACACACAAGAATAAGAAATTTGAAAGTTTTTAAATGGCAGAAAATAAGCAAATATTATACTAATGAGGAGAACCTGAATCCGCTATATGGGTCAGACTTGGCCTTCTCTCCCATCACTGCCTGCTGCTTCATTACTTTGCTTCCTGGTTTGGAGTGGCTCCTTCTATCCATCATAATATGCCTTCAAATGGCCTTCTCAGCCCCTTTTGCAATATGACCTTCCAATTCCAGAGACAACCGCCAACAGATTCCTAGTCCCTGAAAAGAAAATCTGATTG
Organism: Xerus rutilus; assembly: GCA_028644305.1. NCBI lineage: Eukaryota > Metazoa > Chordata > Mammalia > Rodentia > Sciuridae > Xerus > Xerus rutilus. The sequence goes on along the minus strand of CM053409.1, from coordinate 17,701,599 downwards.
GTTGGAGTAGAGGAAAGTGTAAGATGGAAAACGTCTGACCACCATTTCTTTAAGTTTTCTACTTTGATGTTCATAACAGCCCTTACATCATCAAAAAAGACATAAATGATGTCTGTATGAGCTATCTGCTAACACAGTGGTACATAGCTTCTCCCACAAAGAAGACACCAAGATAGAATTAAGTATGTCAAAGATTTGTGAAGGATAAAGGGGAAGAGGATCAGAAGAAGGCAGAAGAACTTTCAGACCATGGTGCAAGTCTAACACCTATTTTAGGAGAGAAAGAAGGAAACACTGGGATGGAAAAGTCCTGGACCACAGCACAACCTTGGAAAAATCCCTCCCTGGTCAATAGGAATCCTTTAGCAAAGGATTCAGAAGAATCTCATTTTGCACAGGAATGAGCTGGCACTACTGCTCAATTCCCATTCCATGTGGGACAGGAGGGAACCCACCATGCTCATGCATTGGCTGAGAACAGAGTAAAGGAACGATGGAGCCATTATTCATGGGGACAGCAGCTAGAGGCTGTCAATCAAGTATGCCCCTTATGGTAGGCTCACTTGAAGGAAATCTGAATAACATTTCCTATGGCCACTATGGTTCATCCCTCAGCCACAGAAATCTGTATCTCCATTCATGTTAAGAGATCACCAACTCCATGGTCCCCTGAGCTTTCTCTTCATAAGAAAAAACTTAGAAGAGGAAGGTTAGTGGGATGAAGTATAGGCCCAACCCTGCTGTCAATCTCAGGATCACAAAAGTAGTCATTGTCTCACTTCTGCATCCTGAAGTCCCCCCATCCTCAGCTATTACCTTGGCAAGTTTTGCTGGATCACATGTGATATGACACAAACTTATTCCAGAGAGATCTGAACCTCTGCTAGTCATCCACCTGTCAAATTGAGTTACTCCACATGTCCGCTCACAGGACAATGGGACAAAGGAGCACCAAGAAGTAACTAAATGCATCATCTGGATTCCACAAGCAATCCTTTCTGCCCCAGCAGTCTTCCTGCTGATTAGGGTCATTTACTGCTGTCCGTGGGCTCTTCTTCCTGCCTGCTGGTCCCTAGACACAAGGAGTCTAAACCATCCACTGTCCTGTAGTTTAATGGGATCCTCACCCTGTCCCCCGGCAAGAAAGCACTTCCAATAGGGACAAAGGCCTCAAATCCTGCAGTGCCCATATTGCAGTTGCTGGAAGTATGAAATCCCCAGCAGATTGCTGAGCAATGGTAAATGGGGCTGCTTCTGCTTTTACACCTTGATTCCTAGACACACATGTTGTTCCTACTTGAGGACACAGCACCAAATATAAGTTCCTGTTTCATTACATACAGTGCATCTTAAAGGAGGGACCCTCATCCAGCCAGACTGCTGCCTCTGCATTCACAGAAGGCAGTAGGTGGCCATTGTCAGACAACTCTGCTCCCTGCAGAAGGCTCTTGTGAAGGAGATCCCAGTGGTACATCTCCATGACCACCATTGCCAAGATCAAAAGTATCACAGAATAGTTCCTGGGCAAACTTCTAATAGTTAAATATTTTCACAGTTACTCCATAAACAAATTATCCCAAAACTTAGTGGCTTGAAATAAGCATCATTTTATTATGTCAAATGTTTTTGAAGAGTAGGGGTTTGGGCAAGGTTTGCTAGGTGATCCTTCTACTGCACAATCTTCATGAGGTCCCTTGGTTTCAAGTAGTGGATGGACTCGTCTGGAGGGTCCAAGGCAGCTTTACTGAGGCCTGGCTACTTGGTGTGGGTGAGTGGAAAGCTGGGCCCAGCTAGAACTCTTGACCTTAAGGCCTTCACGTGGGCAGTGCGGCATGGAAGATCTAAAGTAGCAAGACTTCTTAGGTGGCAGGTCAGGACTCCAGTCAGCAAATCAGAAGCTACAGGGCCTTTTCTGAGCTACCCTCAGAAGTCACAGGGCATCTCTGTCACTGTACTGTATACGTCACAGCAGCCAGATTGAAGAGGAGGGAGTGTAGAACCACAAAGAAGAGGAGGGGGTCAAAGCCCCTCTTTACAACCCATCAAAGGGCAAAATTTCAGTTAGGTAGAATAATCTCCTACTCAAAACATCGCAATTACTCACATTGCCAGGAATACAGTATGTCACGATAGTTTACAATAATATAATTGCCCAAGGTAAGAACAAAAAAATATCTGCTTGATGAACACATGAGCAAATGTTCATTATAATCTGGAAGACAAGGGAATGAACTAGCTGGAGACATGGTTGCCTGCCTCTTTCATAATAAGAACACCCTCTACCCTTCCCCTAGTCCCTTAGGCAAAAGACAGACTGTCACAGTTGGTATCCTCTCCCCCACTGCAAGCCCCATCATGTAAAGCACAGCTTTACCCTTGTAAAGCACAGCTGTAGAATTTGTGCTCAGATGCGACTCCTTCCCTGCTGGCTGTGTGCTTGGGGACTGAGCCTCTTCTACCACCACGAGCAGCAACCATCATGTGCACAGCTCAAACACACCTGAACCCTCATGGAGAGGAAAAGCTTGAGACTACAATTCTCAGTCCTCTCTCAAGGCAGGGTGCAGTCCCTGGTTCCCCCAGCTATTGCTTTTGAATTATTCCTCTTGGCCCATGGCTCTTTTGCCTCTCTTCCTCCAGAGGAATAAATGTCATGTGCTGGGCCTTATCCACAGCAATCCTTTCATTTGTTTAGCAAGTACTGATTGATCATCTGCTACTTATCAGGCTTTCTTCTAAGGACACAAGGGTAAACAAATCATCACCTGTACTCCCAAGACACTTGCAGTGTGGCCTCTGGGTTCTAATTAGACAAATGAATGCATAAATAGCAATTATAATATGGTTAGTTAATGTACAGAGACCATGGGTGAAATCCATTCCCTGAGATGACTTGGAACCTAAAGTTTCAGAAGAAGAAACAACAAACACCCCAGATGTCTATGTGCCCAACTCTGCCTGCAGGCTTGGAAGCCAGTCCCCACTCCGTGCCCAATACTGACCACTTACAGGCCACATCTGCACTCTTTTCCCATTCAAGCACGAACAATGGCCTAACATGCTCTCTGCCCCAGCCTGCCTGCCAGCCCTTTTTCTGGCCAGCATGACCTTACATTGGCCTTCGCAGGTTTACTGTCCTCACCACCCTGATGGGGTGATGGGGCATCATCGTAATTGTGCCCCAGACTTATGAGGCAGATGCTACAAAGATAGTCCTGTGTGGTCACTGAGCATGCACATCAGGTTTGACTCTGGACTCAGAGTTGGTGGTGTGTGGTGTTGAGAGGGCTCCTTAATCCCACTGAGTCTTAGTTTTCACATCTGTAAAAACAGAGCTAATGTTTACTTGCCAGGATGTTAGGTTTAAATTAGATTAGTGCTATGTAGGGCACATTGTGGGCCTTCACCAAGAGGTAGATTTTATTATTCCTGTTAATGGTTAAGGTTGTACTATTAAGCAAATAAACATACAGATCACTCCGTTAAATTAAACTTTCAAATAAACAACTTCTTTTTAAAATGTAAGTATGCCCCTTGCAAAAGCTGGGACATGTTCATACTAAAAGATTAAGTGTTCTTTAAGTATTCAGCTTTAACTTGGCCTCCATATTTTATCTGACAACTCTCTCAATGATAATTGCGTTCTAGCCCCACAGTAACCTACATAAGATACTCAAATTCATCTTATTGATGAGAAAACTGACTTTCACTGGCCTTTAGTGATCTCTCAATGAGGGGCAGAGCTGGACTCAGATTCTAGCCTCGTTGTTATCCCTTTTCTCAACACTACCTGTGAGCCTCAATTTCTGCTATGGCCCAGGAAATAAGTTGACCTCACAAAGAATCAGCATTGGTGTTCTGTAGCAATGCTCTGCTCTGCAGACTAGGATGATATTCAAATGCTGCTGAGAAGGAAGCCCCAAAGCAGAAACTGATAGGTCTTCTCACCAGGGCAGCTTCCTCATGGAGTCCATGCCAATGTTACAGGAGGAAGCCCAGGTTAGCGCAGCAGGGCCAGATGGCCTTTCCTGGTCCCTCTTCTCCAGCCACATCCACACAGAAAGCTCAGAGGGGCAGAGGCCACAGATGCAGTTTTGGAAACAAGCACCAGAAAATCCACAGCATGGATCTTTCTGGATGTGACTGCCAAGAATTGTACTGTGTCTGCCCTTCCTCACACTCTTGCCATGTCTTCTCTGCAGAGTTCCAAAGGCCCCAGGGAAGTCCAGGGTCCCTGTGAGAGGTGTCTGTATGTGATGCTGGGGAGAAGGGAAGATGCACATGGGAAAATGGGAGAATGACCTTGAAGATAATGATTTCCAGATCTGAGATGATAATTCCTGGTGACAGGCTGTAGAACATCAGAAATAAAAATAAATTCATGAATAAATTTTTTTTTTAAAAAAAAACCTGCTGACTTCCCTTCTCCAGTATAGAAATAAATACACTTGTCTTCTTTTCTCTCTCTAGATCCTGATCTTCAAGGAATCTACCTCTTTAGTGTATCTTCTCTCTCCAGCTTTATCAGGGTCACCTCCCTTGCCTGGGAAGTCATAGGTGTGTGTTTTCAGAAAGAGGTGGTCAGGATAAGATGGAGAGGTCAGGCAGGTGTGTGTAGCTTGGTCCTGGGGCTTCTGTGCTTCAAGATGCAGAAAGAATGAGAGATCAATGCATGAGCAGGAGGCCCTGGTAAATATGTTTGTGTGGGGATGATGAGGGGGAAAATCTAGCTCTAGGAGAACAGTCAGCTACCAGGATATGCAGTCAGATGGGGAAGGACCCAGGAATCCAGGCTCAGGGTGCACCCTGGTCTCCACTTTTTTGGGCAGCCCTCCCTGGTCCTTTCCAGGAACACAAAGGGTACATCTTCTGCATGGGCTTCAGAATGGTTAGCTTCATTCACCACTTAGCCATCCAAGCCAGGGGGGCAGGTTGTGCTGCAGAACCCAGATGTGTCTCACTCTTCAGAGATAAGAACAAGCTTGATATTCCTCTCCCCATTTTAGTCTATTTTGTGGAGCTATAACATAATCCCTGTGACTAGATAAATCATAAGCAGCAGAAATTTATTTCTCTTAGTTCTAGAGGCTGGTAAGTCTAAGATCAAAGTGCAAACATCTGGAGGGGTCCTTCTGACTGCACCTTCACATGGCAAAAAGGCCGAAGGACAACAGTGCTGTGTCCTCACATGGAAGATGAACCAAGGAAGCAAACTCACTCCTGCAAGCTAAAACCTAACCACGTCCCATCAAACCCCACCTCCCAACACTGCTGCGCTAGAGGTTAAATTTCCAACACATGAATTTGGGGGAACAAATTCAGACCATAGCATCCCCCTTCCCTTGCTTACAGCTCTAATCCCATGCCTGACGCCATCATCACATCTGAATTGCATAATGTGTGTCCATAATTCAGCTATACTATGATACCAATGGGTGTTGGAAACTCAGCCTTCCTGGAGAGATGAACCAGACAGGTATAAACAGGTCACAAATCTATGCACAGTACACTCAAATGCTAAAAAGCATCTAACATCTTCATTTCATTGAATGCTAGTTCCTGAAGATCCTGTCTCCCCTGGGGTAGATGGAGCTCTGGTTGTCACAGTGCCTGGGAACTACCATGAGCCTTAAGTGTCAGGGCCAAGAACGCTAAATATCCTGCAATGCCCGGCCCAGTCCTACATGAGGAAGAACTGTTTGACCTAAAGGCTGATGGCATCTCCTTGGAGAAGCACTCCCCATCTCCAGCAAAGTCATTCTCATTGCAAGGTGGTTGTGGGAGAGAGGAAGAGAACCCAGACTTAAATTTTGCCAATTCACAGATTTGTCTACCATCTCTGTTTCACTGTATACGGTCTCTTAAATGACTCAGTGTTTAGGGAGGATAAGTTCCATTTTAACATGTGTTCCCTTCCCTTTCCCCTTCTCCAGAATGGTGCTAGTGCATGTAGAGGCAGGACTTATTCACCCTGTGGATCTGGGGGAGATGAATTTGTCCACCCAAGCACGTGTGAAAAAACCCAGAGTCCTTGCATGTCTGGTGTGTCTTCATGTTGCTCTTGCACTTGAACATAGCTAGGTTGGGTAAGTTCTTGTTTGGGTTATTACAAAAACCAACTCTGAGACAAGGCTTGGGATGTCCATGGTTTATTGCAAGGTCACCCCGGAAGCAGACAGCAAAGGGAGGAAAGTCAGTCTAAGAATGAATTATTGAAGAAGCCACTGCAGATTGGAAGCTCCACCTGAATAGAGTGCAGACGCCCTCCTAGAATTTGTTGCCTTTGTAAAGGACACAAGGCTAGGCATTCCACCAGTCCCCAACACCAACCAGGCAAAGAATTGGAGGGCTTTCCCCAGGGACAGTAACTCCACCAGCATCAGGCTGGTCACTAGAGAAGATGCAGGAGCTGAAAGAAGAAAAATGTACAACTTGAGTTGAGGAGGGAGGTTGTTACCAGGAGGTAAGAAAGCTCACATGGAAGCATTCACAGAGTGGCCAAGGGATGCTGCGGGGTACCTCGGGAATCCACACAACACAGAGCTATTGTTTCCAAATGACTTCCTCTTAGAAACCACAAGGTACTGTTCCATTAACTTTGAGCTCCCAGGATTACTAAAGAAATCTATGCCCAACCAATTCCTGTTCCTTTGTAAGTAACCTGTTATTTTTCTTTCTGGAAACTTTGGGTAGTTGTTGTTGTTGTTATTGTTGTTGTTGTTGTTATTATTAAGGTTCTTTGATTTCAATGGTATATATCCAATTGTGGTTTGGGGGTCATTCATTTGGTGTGTCTCTCTGTGATCCTTTTCAATCTGAAAATTTGGGGATTTTTTCAGTTTTAGATTTTCCTGTATTTTCTTTATCTCCTCTTTGCTGTCTTCCTCATCCCCATCACATCCCCCTTTGTCTGGTTCTTGAGTTTCTCTCTCTCTCAATCTCGTCCAGTTCTTGAGTTCATTCTTTATCTATGTCCATCCTCCTATTCAGCACACCTATCAAATGATCAAAACCATTTGATGATCATGGAATCCTAATTCATTATTTTTCATACCATCTATTCTTCACTGATATAACCAGTCCATCAAAGTTCAATTTTTTTAAAGATTTTTTTAAAGATGGACACAATATCTTCATTTTATTTATGTATTTATTTTTATGTGGTGCTAAGGATCGAACCCAGTGCCTCACTCATATGAGGCAAGCACTATACCACTGAGCCACAATCCCAGCCCCCAAAGTTCAGTTTTAATTACACTCATCTTAGACTTCCCTTTCCCTTTCCATGGACATTAGCTATTTTATTTGTTGACTTTGGTTCTTCCTTTTAATGATGTTTGTTTTCCTTAAATGTTTGGACATTCTTAACTATTGTTTGCATTTGAGTGTGAAATTCCTGTTTGCTCAGGTATGTAAACACCCACTCCAGCTGTCTGGGGTGGCTGGGCTAGGGTGTAGGGACTGCAGCATGTGCAGGAAGTAGCAAGCCTCGGCAGTCTCCTCTCGTAGGGAGTAAGTCATCTAGACTCATATTTCACTTTCTCAGGCATGAATGCCTGAGTTTCCTGGGTCAGGAATCCTCCTTCAGACAGCTGTACTTAGAGTTTATTCTGGGGGCAAATTCATGAACCAGGCCCCCTCCTTTAAACACACACACACACCTTTCTTGGCTGTCTGAAGTTACTTCCATCTCTCTCTGGGTTATTTTTCCCATCAGGACGTTTTATCCTGGGCCTAAACATCACCCTGCTCTCTGCTCAGGAAGGGTCTGGCTGGTGGGCTCAGCTGTTCAGAGTACAATGCTTTAGTAATTAACCTGATCATGGCCCAAAAGCCCCTCCTGCTCTTTCAATTTGTTGAGTCTAAACTTAAAATATTTCTGGAATTTCTATTACTTCTGTGATAATGTTCTATTGTCTATGTTTAGGGCTAAGGCTTTTTTTCTTTTTTCCTTGCCTTTGTTTCTGTAGTCTGAACCCATCTGCTTTCTATCTTTCAGTTTTTAAAAATCTGTCCAAGGATAGATCCCTTTCTTGTTTCACCACCCTATCTTTAGGTAGGAGTTCAGGGATACCAAGATGTCGGGTATTAAAAAGAAGCCACTGGAGGACAAGATGACGAGACCAGTCCTGTCCCTGTTTACAATAAATCTCATCACCATGACAACTCCTGCCACAGGTTAAATTTTAAAATGACCAATGAAAATAAAGTGGGCAGTATTCTAATTATGTTTCCTAAAGTACCAATAGGGAGGGAAATTGGATAATGTTCCATTCAGATGTCATAAGATAATCAGTGGGAAAAAATGGGGTAAGGTCTTAAATCAGGTTTATATAGGGAAGAGAATGCCCCATAGTTCAGGATATAAGACCAGACCTTAATTTCCAGACACTGAGGCCTTGAGCATCTCTCTCTTGGTAGGTCCACTCCGTTCTACCTAATGGAATGTTATCTCCGCCTTCAATAAATCTGTACTCTATCCATTATTTATATGTGGCTTGCTCAATTCTTTGTTCGTGACATAAAGGACCTGGACGTCAACTGGATATCCCAACAGTAACACTATCATGGATTCCTTTACCACCTCCTCCTTTCATTCATTCGTCTTATTTGACTTCCACAACAATGCAGTGGAAAAGTTACCAATTATTGCCATTTTTTCCAGCAGGAAAACTGAGGGTCAGAGAGGTTAGACTGACCTCTCAAATCTGCCACAGCTAAAACAGGGTTGTGCTGGAACTTGACCCAGGGTTCATCTGACCCCAGGTAAGGCTGTAAATATTCTATTTATCTACTCTTGAGGGTCCTTCTCTGTGTTTGCATCTTAGTTCCACCCCATTGTGTCCTAAGAGTTCCTGAAGCCCTCTTGCCCCTACAGGACCTGCACAGTGCAGAGGTCACCAACATGAAGGGCAGGGGTACCACCTTGTTAGAAAGTGGCATGTTAGGCTTTGAACTCAGGAAATCTGGCCCAAGAGACTGCACCCTGATACCATGCTGCCACTCAGATCTGAGGAACTGCCACCAACTTCCTCTCAAGCATCCCCATCCTGGGAGAAAGAGGAAGGCACACCCTGGAGCTACAGCTGATCTGTGCCCTGGGAACACTGCCCGTGGGGACTTGCACAGGTATGCTCCGTTGTGATTATCCTGGCACTCTTTGACTTTTAAAACCAAGATCAAGTATGACTTTGATAAAACAGAAAAGAAGATAAACAGAAGGAAAATAAGAATGCAGACTATGGACTGTCAGGGCTGGGGGCAAATTACATATATACAACAGACTCTGGGAATGTGCTAAAGAACGCAGGTCATGACCAGCAGGACCAGTCCACTGTGAGAGGCAAGAAGCAGTGGGTGGTGACCTGCCACTGATGAATGCTGTCACCTTCAACAAGTGGACTCCTTTGGGCTTCTGTTTTTCTATTTGTAAGGTAAATTCATCTATCTATAAGGCCTAACTCTTTTTTTTTTTTTTTTTTTTTTTTTTTTTTGGTACTGGGGATTGAACTCAGGGGTACTTGACTACTGAGCCACATCCCCAGCCCTATTTTGTGTTTTATGTAGAGACAGGGCCTCACTGAGTTGCTTAGCATCTCACCATTGCTGAGGCTGGCTTTGAACTCTTATATCCAATGATGCTACATGAATGGTAAATTTGCTTTTATCAGAAGTAAAGATTTTATAAGCCAGGGGTGGTGGTGTATGCCTGGAATCCCAGTGGCTCAGGAGGCTAAGGCAGGAGGATCGTGAGTTCAAAGCCAGCCTCAGCAACTTAGTGAGGCCCTAAGTAACTCAGTGAGACTCTGTCTCTAAATAAAATACAAAAAAAAGAGCTGGGGATGTGTCCCAGTAGCTAAGTGCCCCTGGATTCAAGCTCCAGTACCAAAAAAAAAAAAAAAAAAAAAAAAAAAAAGATCTTATGAGTGATCCCAGCCTCTTTATTAACATTTGTCATTCATTAACATTTGTCATTCAGGGCCCTGGGTACTTCTCCAATCAGTTCTCAGTGCTCTTTGTTTCATAGATTTACCCTCCAGTCCTCAGTCCTAGGCATGGCTATCTTGTATAGAAATCACTAATTTTTTTCATCCAAGTCCTTCTGCATCTATCATCCATGTACACGTATATGTGCACCTACTTACATACATACATACATACACACACACACACACACACACACATTTTTGACCAGCAATTGTATTTGTTATTTTTAAGACTCTGTTTAGGTATAATTTCCTACAGGAAGAATTTTGTGAGTCCCCTTCCCAGGCTGAATGAGACATCCACCTCTGGGCTTCCTTCTAGTGCCTGGTGGGAGTTTGTGATGTGCCATAGTCCTAATCTAATTTAAACCTAACATCCTGGCAAGTGAATATTAGCTCTGTTTTTACAGATGTGGAGAAGTCAAGGAGCCCTCCCAACACTGAACACCACTAAGTCTCAGAATCCAGAATCAAATCTGATGTGCATGCTCAGTGACCACACAGGACCACCTTTGTAGCATCTGCCTCATAAGTCTGGGGCACAATTCCATGATGCCCCAACGCTCCATCAGGGTGGCAAGGAAGGCAAATCTGCCAAGGCCAGTGCACAGATCATGCTGGCTAGAACAAGGGCTGGTGGACTGGCTGGGGCACAGAGCATGTTGGGCCATTATCCAGCCTGAATAGGAAGGGAGCACAGTGCACCTGAGTCCCACTACTGGACACAGAGTGGGGACTGGCTTCCAAGCCTGCAGAGTTGGGCACACAGACATCTGGGGGTTTGTTGTTTCTTTCTTGTTCTGGGTCTTTAAGTGCCAAGTCACCCGGAGGTATGGATTGCACACATGGCCTTTGGGGACTAATGATGGGGCTGAGTGCTAGGTTGGCCTTTAGGTTGCTACATTTCCACTGGAGCCTCTCCCAGTTGGGGACACCAAATATGAATCAATAAGGTCAGACCCAAATTATATGGCTTACAGCCAAATACTACTATAAATCTTACAGAGCAAAAAGTAGCTGTAACAGGCTTTTTACAAAAAATTATAAGATAGAAAGAGAGCAAAATGAGAGCAAGTTTCTAAGGGTAGGATTATGTAAAAGTTTTAGAGTAATTTTCATAATGGAAGCATTAGGCCCATACATCACTGTCATTTTTAACTAATATTTAGTTTAGAATTTTGAAAAGTTAAAGCAAATGGATTTTCTAGTAAGTAACTTTCCATACCTGAAGTTGTTCTAGAAAGGATTATAGTTGAAATTACTCTCAAAGGTACTGAAGAAAGAAGAGGCAATAAGAAATAAAGGTATATTATTTAAAATTATAGTGGAATGGCTAAAACCATGGGCTCTGGAGTTCAATTGCCTGGGTGTAAATCCTGACCTTAGTTGATGTGTCTGTGCCCCATTTTTCTTCTCATCTGTAAAGCAGAGATATCTACCTACAGAGTTGTGTAAGAATTAAATGAGTTGATGTCCTTGGAAAAGAGCTTGACATATGGTGAAATAATAAATGCCAGCTATCAATTAACTATTAGCTATTATTATTGGCAATTAAGTATGATTAATAGAATAGATTAAATATAAATACTTAATCAACATAATTGGTGTTTATGTATTTGATTTATTCTATTAAAATTTATATTTAATTTATTCTACAAATAATTACGTGTGTGTGTATATATATACATACATACACATGACACTACCCTGGGAAGTGAAGAAAGGGTAGAAAAGCAAACTGAGAATGTAAAATGAATCCTCTTTTATTAGGAGAGCCAATAATCCTTGTCCAAATTTTAAAAATCAAAAAAATACAGGTATAAGAATACTCATGAAAATTGTATTTGCTGGAAGAATTATGAACAATTTTTTAAGTAGCCGGTCTGATGCTTGGAGATGTTTGTGACAGACTTTTGACCCTCCAATAACAAGCATGTGGCTATAGTCAAGGGTCAGAGTAGTGGTTATGATTGGGGAAGGTAATTGACTTAGTGACCAAAAGGAAAATTAAGAGGCGCTTTCAGTGCTGCTGTTAGTATTTTATTTCTTGATGTGACTGCGGTGACATGGGTGTGGGTGCTTATGGACATTTACAGCATGTGCACAACACAGCCACCAACAGTTTTCTAGGAAGTTGCCTCTGGGGAGTGGGACTGGGCTGCAGAAAAGTGGGGCTCAAGTTTTGCTTTATTGGATCCTATTTAATGATTGGTGTTTATTTACTCTCAAAACCATTCTCTAGTGTTCTGTGTTGTGAGGATAAATGGAAAGGTCATGTGAAAGATGGACCTCTGACCTGGGATGTTCCTGCCTGGGTCTTTCTGAGCCAGGTTAGGACCTGGGAGCCCAATGGCAAAACCTGTGACTTGGAGCAGCAAGGGATGCTGCAAAGGCTGCCTCAAACTCAGGACTAGAGAGTAGGTCAGGAGAGCAACCTCCACCCTCAGGACCCATCACTGATTGGGGGCACCATGTCTTCGGTCCCTACTCCCATGAGCAGCATGCAGCTGTGCCAGACCCTGTGCCAGGAGCTGCACATTCAAAGGCAAATAGATCAGGGATCCATGGGGTTGCAGGGGGACAAGGGTGCTGGCAGTCACATGATGGTAGAGGGAGCTGAAGGAAGGGGCACTTACGCAGCAGTAACAGAGCCAGGGAGAGTGAGGGTGGCTTCAGAGGGTGTGGTGTCTAAACTGCCATCCAAGCAAAGAGGGTCTACCAAAAAAAAAAAAACAGAACTAATAGGAAATGTGTATACACACACACACACACACACACACACACACGTGTGTGTGCATAGATGGATAGAGAGATTTATTTCAAGAAATTGGCTTATGTGATTGTGTAGGCTAGCAAAGTCCAAAATCTCAAGCAAAATCCATCAGGCAGGCTGACAGGCTGGACTCTCTGGGGCAGGAGTTCACCCAGAAGTACTCAGGTATGTTTTCTTCATCCTCAAGGAATCCTCAGTTTTGCTCTCCAGGCTTTTCAACCAATTTGATGAGGCCCACCCAATTATCAAAGGTAATCTCCTTTTAAGGTCACACGGTTACAGATGTTAACCTCATCTACAAAACACCATCATGACCACTAGAGCCTCAGCAAGCTGACACATAAAACTACCATCAGCTGGGTTGGAGGAGGGGCAGTGTATCTCGGCAAAGGAACAGTGGATGTGAAGGTCCATGTATGTGTGTATGCATGTGTATATGCACACACATGCATATGTATGTGTGCATGCAGGCACACACATGCCTACGCTGAGGGAGGGACAAAGAAACACAGAAGCAGTGGTGTGCAGCAGGAGAGAACACGTGAGTCTGCAGAGGTGGGAAAAGAGAACTGACTCATAGAAGGCTTTGTCTACCATACTGAGGGGCTTTACTTTCACATAATGGTTTTTATTTTGACATAGGGCCTCACTAAGTTGCTTAGGGCCTCATTAAATGCCAAGGCTGGCCTTGGACTTGTGATCCTCCTGCCTCAACCTCCCAAGTAGCTGAGATTACAGGTGTGTGCCACCACACATGAGTGAAAACACAGCTTCTTTGGCCCCCACCCAGGCCTAACAAATAAGATGAAATAGAAGCTTGAATGATTAAAAAAAAGTCTCATCGGTGCCCAGTCTGTTGATCAGGCTTGAGTATCCTTGCTTTAGACAATGGAAGCCCACTGAAGTGTTAAATGACAGGGTCCACATTGGATTGTCATTGAACTGTCTTCCTGGTTTAAGTGGCTTGTGATTTTCGCATGAATAGGGTAACTTTTCATGGTAGCTCCAAACATCCAGGCAAGTAGAATGTGCCTAGGAAAAACTTGGCTGAGAATCTCCCCAATATGCTTATCTTCACAGACACAACCTAATTGGGATCAGAAGGGCCAGAGAGCTGGAGGCAGAAGGATGGGGTTCTCTGTCACTGTCAGCTTCACTGCCATGGAGATCCATTCATCCATCGAGCATTCATTCAATGCTATGGAATCCCCAATCCACACCAGACAAGGGGAAACAGGAAGACTGCAGAAGCCAGCTTACAATTTTGCAGACACATGAAATACACATATTTGAACAAAGCAGGACACAGAGCTCTTTTAAGGCAATGTTTAAGACAAGCATGAAGCAAGATGGTACAGACGGAAAGCATCCATGTCAAAGAACTAGGCTTGTTTAACAAGGCAACTCACACAAAGTACCTTGTACATGCCTGGCACATGGGCAGCGTTAAATAAATGTTGGTGCCTGGCTATCTTGAGTTCTTTTTTTTTTTTTTTTTTTTTTGGTACTGGAGATTGAACTCAGGGGCACTCAACCATCAAGCCACATCTCCAGCCCTATTTTGGGTCTTATGTAGAGACAGGATCTCACTGAGTTGCTTAGTGCCTACCTGATGCTGAAGCTGGCTTTGAACTCACGATTCTCCTGTCTCAGCCTCCCCAAGTGCTAGGATTACAGGCTTGCGTCACTGCACCCAGCTTGAGTTCTTATTAATATCAGGACCCCTTACCAGTAGTCATAGTCTTTGGGGTCCTGGAACAAATTTTAAGAAAGTAAAAGCATGTCTGGCTTCCAGAATCATAGGAGATTTTATTAATATCACAGTGTCCATCTGGTTGACGTAAGAGATGAGGCACCGGATGTCTGTAGTTGAGCTCCAAAATAGATATTACAAATAAGGCTGACTTAGGAAATAGAAATGCCCTTTCCTTGGGACAACATTTGTCAGTCCTCTCCCAATTTAAACTTCTTCAAGCACACCCAGAGAAAACCATCAAAGCCCTTCAGCCCCACCTTGAACCTCAGAGGAAGCATTCTGGGGGAGACCTTCTTTTTCATCTCCTGTGACTTCTATACTTCAATCCTCTTAGCATTCCTTCCCATCTAGTATCAATAGGTCCAGTGCTCAGACTCACAGGGATATTGCATGCCAACTCGGAGAATGGTGAGCCTTTCTAAGAAAGTCAGCTACAGGTTATCCCAGAATGTTTTTAAAATGATAAGAAGGTGCTGGAGCTAAGGATAGAAAATGGCTTAACCCTGCAGCAGCTCTGACCCCACACTCACCCAGGCCTAGTGTTGCTCTCCCAACTCTAAAGGAAGCCATTCTCAAAACAGAGGTCCTAAGCTATGAAGTGACCTCTGGTGTCCCTCTGGATTTCTCCATCTTATAAAGAGGGTATAGATCAACTCTCTTTATAATCTCATCTCCCACTCTTAGTTTCTACCACCACAAGCCAGAAGGGACTGTACGCTTCAGTGTTGGTGGAACAATCATCACCTCCACAGCCAGTTGGCATGATTTGGATCTGAGGTGTCCCCCACCCCACCCCAGAAGCTCATGTACTAGGCAATGCAGGATTGTTCTAGGTGATACGATTAGATTATGAGAGCTGTCGTCTCATCAATGGGTTAATCCATTTGATGGAAGAATAATTTGAATGCACATTCTGGATTATAATGGTAGATAATTGGGGGAGCTTGAGGAAGCAGGTCACTAGAGACATGCTCTTGGGAATTATATTTTGTCCCCAGCCCCTGGCTCTCACTCTGCTTCCCAGTTGCCAAGAATGGAGCAGCGTTCCTCCACCATGCGTTTCTGCCATGATGTCTGCCTCACCTCCTGCCCAGCAATGGGGTCTGTCAATCATGGACTCAACCTCTGAAACCATGAACCCAAAATAAACATTTCTCCCACCCCAAAATTGTTCTTGTGAGTTATTTTGGTCACAATAACTAACACAGCTGGCTTGCAGATGGTGACCTATACTTGGCCCTCCTCAATCCATACCCTTCCACATGGTGTGATCCTTTGAGGGTCCGACATAGTGAGTCGGAATTAACAAGAATCTACGAGTCCAAAGATTGCATGAAGTATCTGTGACTCAGAAAATACATCCACTAAAATCCAACATTCAAGAACAGAAAAAGAAAACAATAAAATCTTCAGGACTGTTACTCCTACAGAGATATACCTAGAAAGACAGGGAAATCTCTCCATTATAATGTGTAGACTTTTTGCCAAGATGTACTCAAGCTTTTCCTTGAAAGTTAGACAAAAGGAGGAGTCTTCCACTCCCTGGGTCCCTAAGACAATCTTCACGTAGGAGCATGTGGGAAGTATAGTCTCTTCTCGGAGAAGCAATTCCCCCAGTGACATGAGCCAAGGCCTGATCCCTGAGAAAGGCCTGGAAACACTTGCTTCTAGGAAACATGAGAGGCTAACAGTATAGCTGCAGCCACCAGGACCACAGCTGGGCCATGTTACGGGGGCTATCCCTGAACTGGTCTCTCTCAGCATTCCAGCCTTTAGAATGATGGTTAATGACCCACTGGTTATAACTTATCAACTGTCCCACCAAGAGCAACCAAAAATAAATGGAAAAAAAACCTCCTCTGTTTAAAGGCTCCAGAAACCCATCAGGCCATCATACATTAGGGCCCAAGGTCCTGGAGAGAAGGAATCTCAATATTCTGTCCCACTTTTCCCTCAAGGGACTTGCCACTTCATAAGTGATGCTCCAAGTAAAGCTGGAAGCAGCTGCTAAGTACCCGAGAAGCTAAGCAGACCTTTGGGCAGTGTCAGGAATCTGGGGAGATAAAAGTTGGGGTCCAGGACTGCCAATATAGCCAGGACTCATAATCCCAGAAACACAGAGAGAAAAGAAAGGCAGTGAGATGAATCCAACGTTAGGCACCACTTTCCACCCAAGGCCTTGCCAACTCTTCCACAATGCAAACTGGGAAGAAAGGAGCATCTATGAGGAAGAAGATACTCAGAGCTTTGGGAAGGCTCACCTTGCAGGGAGGAGAGAGGAGACTACACTTGGGGATCCATCCAAAGAGGAAGCTCCTCTCAGTCGCAATGCATAGAGGGCTATATCCCAAGAGTGAATTAATAAAGGGATGAAGCTCTTTCCAAGGGTTGGGTTCAATCTTCCACCCTGGCAAAAGAAGGATTAGTAATCCTCAAAAGAGATCCATTGAAAATATCCAAATAGACACACAGTGAGAGACAAAAATGGAAAACGCAGAGAAGTGGGAAATATTTATTTATTATTCACTATCCTAACAGCCTACAAAAGAAAATGCATGTGATAACAGACATGGAAGAAACATTTGAAAAAAAATCCAGCCCCAGTTTATGTGTATATAGAAACAAACAGACCTCCTCTCATGTGTGAAAGCTAGAGAGAAAAAAGGGAGGAAAGAGGAAAAGATTTCATGAAAACAGAAGGAAGACCAAAAGAAGAGAGGAAGAGAACCAGAACCTGAGGGAGAGAGGAGGGGCAAGAAAGGTAAAGTTCCCAGGGAACAAAATTAATTATTGTTATATTGTGTGCATGTAGGAGACTGTAACAACAAATCCCACTATTATGCAGAATTATAATGTACCAATAAATATATACATGCATGTATACCTATACACATATAAATTTTATTAAAAAAAAAAGAGACCACACACATGCTCACACATGCACATGCACACACACGTAGCTTTCCCCCAAGATTATGAACAAAGCTGGAATATCTACCCTTGTTACTTCGATTAACATTGTACTAGAAGTCCTGGAGTGTGCAATAGGGAAACTAAAGACATAACTGGTACACAGATTGGAAAACAAGGACGTCTTTAGTCGATGATGACATGATCATCAACACAGGACTTTCTCCCCCACCACGTCCTCGCTGGGGAATCTGAGGTCTCCCCTTCCTCCACATCAACACTTCCCCTTGTGAGGATCAGCTCAAACACACCTCCCTTGCAGAAGCCTGCCCTGATGCTTCCAGCCTCAAACTCTCCCCGCTTTATCTTTAGTTCACTTTGATAAACATTAATTTAACTCTTACTATGTGTTGGGCACTGGGGATTCCGATGGGATTTTGTCTACCTATTTCTGTGGCATTTACCACTCAAGAAAATAAACAAAATGTATTTCCTTAAAAAACTCAAATATCAAAGTTAAGCTAAGCTTTCTTTCCACAAACATCCTCAATCCTAGCTCCTCCCAAACCTATTCAGAGGTTATCACTGTTATCTTGGTGGAAGTCTTGCAAATTTGTCTTCCTTGGTGTGTGTGTGTGTGTGTGTGTGTGTGTGTGTGTGTGTGTATACATATCTATGACCCCTAGAAAGTGTATAAGATTATTTCATGTTGTTTTTTCTTCTGCTTTTCATTTTATGTAAGAGATACAATACCATGAGTAATTACTTGTCACTTATTTTATTGAAGTGTATCCAAAAGATCTATTGATAGATCTACCTCATTCTTCTTAATTGCTGTATAATTTTTCATGGTATGACTTTAGCCTCAGTTTATGAGAATGCTCTCCTATTAAGGAACATTTAGATTTCTTGTAGTACCATATTACAGGCAGTAATTTTATGTGCTCTTTCTGTTCACATGAATGAATGTCTGGGGCACAAACCAAGATGGCAAATCACTGGATAACAGAGCATCTCCATAATTTACTTCAAGAGATATTGCCAGATTGCCTTCCAAAACTTCTCTGAAGGCAGGATCTTTGTCAAAGTCATCTCAGAGGGCTAGGTACATAATTCAGTGGTAGAGCACTTTCCCAGCCTCCTCAAGGACCTGGGTTCAAGCCCCAGCACACACACACAAAAACTCTGCCCCTCACTCTGAGTCATTCCATAGTAGGCACGCATTAAGCATTTTTTAAGTTGATCAATAAAAGAGTACACAGTTTTAGTGAAAATATTCTGCATCATTTTTGTGGCTCATCATGTAATGATTTATAATATAAACTTAGCATAAATGCCTGTCTAGACATCTGCTGCTAAGCCACAAACACTGTGTCTTCTATTATCTGAATCACACATAGCAATTAGAATGCATATAAGTATTTGATAAATATTGATGTTCATTAAATCAATGAGTGAATATGTTGTATGTTAATAGTACAAATAGGTTGGGGAAATCTTTGTTGTGATTATAGCACAGAAAACATCAAATAAAGATGACACTCGCAGGCCAGTCTCCACGGGAAGGGCACTAAACAGGTAGACATGTTTCTCTAGCTCAAGTGACACAGTAATGGCAATCATTAACTGGGAGCACCAACGGACCAGCTAGCTGCCATTCCTCTTCAGTAGCAATGTGTTTCCAGGGAGAGATGGTGGAACTGTACTGGGGAGGGGAAGGTGGCTCCGTCCATATTCATGGGGCTCTCAATGTTCCAGTGAGGTGCAAATGTGCCAAATAAGATATTCCAAGGAATGACTTGTGGTGGGAAAGAGAACCGAGCTTGCTTCTGCCTTCATGATCTTAAGAAGCAAGGTACTGGATCTTGCTGATGAGTGCCATTTGCTTTATGTCCAGATAGGGAGGGTTTGGAACCATCACACATCTTCAAAGTAGCCTTCAAAAAACCCACCATCGCAACCCATCTCTTCCCCACATCACTGACTCTCAGAATCCGCGGCTTCAGAAGTGAAATGAATCCCAATCATTAAAGCAAAAGCCAGGATCCCCTCTTATTTGCACAAGTGTCCGTTTCTTCCAAGTTTTGCTAATCATTTTCTCATTAGTCTTGTTCTCAATCTCACCATCATTATTATTCTGTTTATGTAATGTCACTCACTCAGCACCTTCCAGACTCCTTCCCACCAGTATGCACAATACATTCCAATTATGTAATTATGCCATTGTAATCAAATCATTAAGATTCATATTAAACATGTATTAAAGTTCACAAGGAAAAAAAAGAAAAACACAAGCACCAGACACAGGCACCACGAGGGAGAGGAACAGACAAACATACTTGTAATGGCAAGTTGATCTTAATGAGCCCACAACTATAGACCTGGGGTCTTGGGAGGTTTTTATAACTGAGTAGAGGTAGTTGGTTTCTAAAAGTGAAAAGCAGCTCCATCTTCCCCACTCTCATGACCCACTGAGTTAATCCCTTGATTATATAATGAATTATAAGAAACCACTGAAGACAAGTTTGCTGCCTGCTAGGTGGGCTCACACACACATACAAAGAGAGTTAATAAAATCAAAAGGACTGTCCAGGAGATCTGCAAGCACTCATGGGCCTGGAAGAAATAATACCATACCTGTGAAGAATCTCAATTTACTAACTGATTTGAGTGCTGTATGATATCTGCAGAGTCAATTTAGAAATATAAATCCAGACTACCTGGAGTAGGTTATTTCCTATTGAATGCACTTCCTAAAAGGCCATCAGCTGACCACAGGCAGATGATGATGCCCTGATTTGGGTTGTTTAAGTCCAGGGATAAGGCCAATGATTTGCACCTCTATCTGCATATTAACCGGCCTCGGGGAGGGGGAGGCTTTTAAAATAATACCCTGTACTGAACCCCAGGCACTATCCTAGACCAATTAGTCACACTCTCAAGGTGAAGGACCCAGGTAGCATTACTTTTAAGAGCTTCCCTAGTGCTTCTGATATGCAGCCAAGATTGAGAGTTATTGGTCCAGGACAGTGGTTCTCAAAATGTGGTCCCAGACAAGCAGCATCAGCATCACCTGGGAGCTTGTTAGAGATGCAAATTCTTAGGCCTCATCCAGACCTACTGAATCAGAAACTTGATGGGGGTCATCAGCAGTGTTTTAACAAGCCCTGCAGGTGATTTTCAAGCACACTAAAGTTGGAGGACCTCTGAGCTAGACTATATCGAGCCCTAGATGATGGAGAGAAGAATAAATGCATATTTAATGCGTACCAACCATGTCGTGGTCATTGAACTAGACACTTTTGCCATATCATTTCATTTAATTTTCCAATCATTTCTTTACTCACTTAATAAACATCCTGCCTAAGCTAGGACCTAGATAGGCATTGGAAATACAACCAGGCCTCCATATATCTGCAGTTTCCAAATGCACAGATTCAACCAAACATGGATCAAAAATATTCACACACACACATACAGCAACACCTGTACTAAACCTGTACATATTTTTTCTTGTTATTATTCCCCAATCAATACAGTATAACAACTACTTACAGAGCGCTTACAATGTATTAGGTATTGTAAGTAATCTAGAGGTAACTTAAAGTATGCAGAGGGATGTACACAGGTTATATGCAAATATGCCACTTCATATAACGGACCTGAACATCCACGCATTTTGGTATCTGCAAGGGTTCCTGGAATGAATCTCCCCACAAATCTGAAGGATAACTGTATAAAGCTACATAAAACATAATGCCTTAACTTCAAGGAGATTTACAGTAAATAGATAATTATAATAAGTGGTAACAATAATTGCTACCACACATTGAGCGCTAATCATGTGTCAAGGACTCTGCCAAGCACTTTATGTTATCTCAATCCTCACAGCAATCTTAGGGGAAATAATAGGTAGTGTCATTTCCAGTTCCCATTTGAGGAAACTGAAAACTTAAGGAGGCGAAATAAGTCATGAAGGTCAAACTGCTGACAAGTGGTAAGGCTGGGACTGAATCTTACTCCTAATTACTCACCACTCCAGTGTTTTCTGACCTATGGGCTTAATTATTTTAAGTATCATCTCATGAGGAGTCCAAAAAAATTTTTTCACATGCCCAAGAATTTTCTGTAGCCTGATTAGTGTGCTCCATGCAATACTGACTGCATTGCAATGTTATCGTGGTTTGTCTTAATGCACCCAGAGTACAACTTTGCAGGAGATCCCCACAAAAATGCCCTCAAAACAAAATTACCCATGGCAAATAGCCTTCCTTACACAGAGGCCATGAGACCATTCAGAACACTGCTGTTGCAAGCCATTGGTTTTGCCTGTCTAGGATCTCTTTGAGGAACCACCCCCTCTGCTCACTGCACTTGCTGTGGTTCAAGTGATACTGACAAAACCCTAAATTTCAGATCTGGGCCCACTGCCCCAAATTGGTCAATCAGAGAACTCTAGTCCCTGTCCCCAGTGGTTCATTCAGAAATGGGCACCTAGCCAGGGTGGGCTAGTGGGAACCTTCCCTGGTCTTCTAATGGAATTATCAAAAAGAGGCCTTCTATTTTTGCTGGGCTACCAGCTAGGAGAACAGCATAAACTGAAAACTACAGTTTATCATCTTTCCACCACCTGAAGAGTCTACCTGAGAATGAAGCCAGTACTGAGGTAAAAAAAGAAGCCAAGAGATAAGAGAAAAATATACAGTCTCCTGATGCTGGTGTTTGAACTTCTGAATCCAGCATCACTTAAGGCCACCTGTACCCCTGTACTTCCTGGGTACCTGGGCCTACACCTTCCCTGCATTTTTTTAAGCTAGTTTGTTTTCTTTCTAAGAACCAAATGTGTCCTAGATGAGCTGTAAATTAATACTAGGAATAGGACATTATGAGTGGCAGACCAACCGTCCTACATGGAAGTGGCTGGATTTATTTATTTATTCACTTACTATCATTACTTATTTATTTGTCTGTTTGTTACTGGGGATTGAACCCAGGGATGCTTTACCACTGAGCTACATCCCCAGAACTTTTTATTTATTTATTTTTTATTTTGCAACAGAGTCTTGCTAATTTGTTGAGACTGGCCTCAAACTTGTGATCCTCCTCCCTTAGCTTCCCGAGTAGATGGGATTATAGATGCATGCCACCATGCCTGAATTTACATGGATTGAGCAACATCGGCTGAATTTACATGGACTGAGGTACAACAAGGATTCTCCCTCCCCACATGTAAATTGGTAATCCTGTGTGCACGCACAGTACTGAGGATCAAACCCAGGGCCTGGTTCATGATAAGCACTCACTCTACCACTGAGATACACCCTCAAACTGGTAATTCCTTTTATGGGTAGGCAAAAGAGCCAGTTAAACTGTCACATGCTACAACTTGACACTTAGCTTAGAGAAAAATATATCATGATATTAGAGTGAGTTGCTATTTCACTATAGGCTGTCCAAACTAAAAACAAAAAGAGAAGGAGATAGAGCCTTTCTAAGAGATAATGGTTAGAAACCTAAGATGCCTAAGAGTCAGCCAGGCACAGTGGCCCATGCCTGTAATCTCAGCACTTTGGGAGGATGAGACAGGAGAATCGTGAGTTCAAAGCCAGCCTCAACAATGGCGAGGCATTAAGCAACTCAGTGACACCCTGTCTCTAAATAAAATACAAAATAGGGCTGGGGATGTGGCTCAGTGGTAGAGTACCCCTGAGCCTCAATCCCTGGTGCCAAAAAAGAAAAAACATGGCCAAGAGTCCAATATTATCTTCCCAAAGTTAACATTAGTGTATATAAAGGTAGCTATGTGAGAAACACAAAAGTGATTAAAATTGGGATCTAAAAAAAAAAAAAGGAAGAGGAGCAAAACGAAAGAATTAAAGAATCAGGCCCTAACCAACACCTCCTACTGTTCAGTTACTGCTTTAAAAATACAATTACCTCCATAGCAAAGATCTGGGTGACAGCAAGTCATCCTTGCCTCAAGCCATTGTTTGGGAAGACAAGATGGAAGCAGTTAAGCCCAGGGCTTGAAGTATGCCCAGAGCTCTTGAGCCTGTTGCTAAGAGACAGACATTATAAAAGCAGGGTCAAAATTTGTGGACCATGACTCCATAAGACCTCTGGCTCTGGTTAATATCCCTTAAGTTTCTGGAAAGCTAACTGACTAGCTAATTGATCCAAGCTCAAGTCCTGAAAATAAAGGCCCGTGATTGCTCAATCCCTAAGGTCAGCTCCAATGCCGTAGAACTCCCTACATCAGAAAGTGAACTAGAGCAATAAATACAGGTCCTAGAAGGAAATACACCCCACTACCCATCTCACGTCTGGTTGAGGAGAGTAGTAGATACAGGAGCTTGCTCTCAAGGCAGAATAAGGCTGGCCACCTTTCCCTCATGGAAGCTCCCCCTTCACTACCAAGAGGGTTTGGTACATGATATTCACTTTGCCCACAGTATTATTTCTCCTATTCAGTATTTTTTCCAAAAAAAATTATATAGATAGATATATAGATGTAGACATAGATATATATATATATGTATTTCTTATCGTGGCTAGTCATTTGCCTCCACTACTTCCCTTGGTTTCTTGAGAGTGATTAAATGTGTGATTTTGACCATGGTTTGTGACTTCTGTTGCTATAATAGAATATCTGAGACTGGGTAATTTATAAAGAAAAGAAAATGATAGGTAACAGACAGATGTGAGCAGTGGCAGCATCAGGTTAAGGGGATAATTCTATAAACTGAACCCATTGTGCTGGTCACATACTTTCCTTTTAAAAGCAATTTCCCTGCAGCAGCACCTGGCTTAAGTCAATGGGATATGTTACATTGCTCAGCAAACAACCTGTTATCTATAGGAGAACTGCAGTCCTGAAATACTGATAAAAATACAAATTGCCCTGAAGGTAGGATTTTAGTGACCCTTATATACATCAGATTCCAGAACTCAGGGAGATAAGGATAATTCCTCAAACATAAAATCTATAAGAACAAGTGGCAATTAGAACTGGTCAGCATGGGCCAAAGTGAACTAGAGTTTTCCTGGATCATTACCTGGTACAGTGGGGTCTTGAAAGTCTGACGCCATCCTGCTGTCAGTCAAAAGGCAAGAGGTGGACCTGGGAAGGACTCTCTGGCAATTTCCCTGGGACCACCAATAAAACTGAAGGGCAGAAGCAGCTTGTCATCCTTCTCCTCTCTGAGAGGACTCATTCTCTTCCTTGAAAGTGTCCTCTCTTCTTTTTCTATCCCTTCTAATAAATTCATGCCTGGTACTCTGAGTGAAATGTCTAAAATATTTCTGGCATGATTACAAGAACTGGTGAGTGAGGACCACCATGGCTGCCTCAGCTCTATGACAAGTTCTTGCTCTGTAACAAAAAGAGGTTTATTTTGGCTCACAATTCTGCAGTCTGGAAAGTGCAAGATCAAGCAGCCACATCTTCTGAGGATCTCTGCTGCTTCGGCTCATGACAAGTAGAAGGACAAGTGGTGCATGCAAAAGAAGGAAAAATATGAGAGGCAGCCCAGCCTTATAAGACTAACCCCATTTGGGTAACTAATTCAGTCTGAGGAGAGTTAAAGCTCCTGAGAAAGGCATTAATCCCTCTTAAGTACCTAATTACCTCTTAAAGCCTCCCCCACCCAGCACCAGCACTTGGCTATCAAATTTCCATGTAAGTTTTAGTGGGGACAAAGCACATTCAAACCACGGTAGTTTGCATTTGAAGAGGCCACACATCACAAAGTGGAAAGAAAGAAGGGATAAGATTGATTATATATATATATTGAATATATAATGCATTATTTCTTTTTTAAAAAATATGTTAAAAATGATATTTGGAGAGGGCTTATTTTTTTTCATAGTAAAAAATAAAACATATTGGTTTATAGGGAGTCCATATGGTATACTTTTAGTATTGTACTAGTTTAG
This sequence comes from Xerus rutilus, assembly GCA_028644305.1. Lineage (NCBI taxonomy): Eukaryota > Metazoa > Chordata > Mammalia > Rodentia > Sciuridae > Xerus > Xerus rutilus. The sequence continues at coordinate 17,676,239 of CM053409.1, read as the reverse complement.
GAATCAGGCCTAGGTTTGAATTGAGTCCTGCACCTCCCTTCCCACATTAAAGGAGGCCACTTTTCTTAGATTTATATGTTTTTTCTATGTTTTTATATTTTTATTACCTTTACATGTATTCATAAATAATATATAATATTGATTTTTGTTTTTTAAATATACATAAGTAATATGCTATACTTATCCTTGAGAAAACTTGGCTTTCTCACTCAACATCATGTTTCTAAGATTTATACACTTGGATGTGTTCATTCATTTTAATGACTTGATAGTATTCTAGTATATGAATAAATCACACTTATCCATTCCCTTTCTGACTTTTTTGATTATCATTATAATTTGTTTTTACAAATAATAGGGCAGTGAACATCCTTGGGCTTGTTTATATAAATGGAAGAGAGTTTTCTAGAGCATATGCCTATACATGAGCTTGCTTGCTGTAGTGTTTATCCACCTTCAGTTGTGCTAGGTATTGCTAGATTGCTCTCTAGTGTAGCTTTACCATTTTATACTCCTGCCAGTAGCGCATAGGAATTCCTGTTTATGGTGTCTCCTGACCCTGATGTGTGGTGGTTTGATTCATGAGGTTTGTCTGTTTTTTATTGTCAGTTCCTTTTCATCAGAAGTGTTAAGTGTATGGAATTCTATATGCCTGGGATTGTGAAAGGATTCCTGCGGAGATGTTTTATATTTGCTTCTACTGAAGCCTGTAGAGTTTCAATGGTCCTTGACCAGGTTATGATAAATTCTCAGTTTGGATGTCCCATGCCAGACAGGCAGTATAAATTTGGATCATATACCTCCACATATTTCAGACCTGGGAATTCGGTTTTTTTCAAATGATTTTTTCTCTTCCTTGTACCTACGTCTCTGAACAAATGGCAAGCTTCCATAACACTTCCCTTAGCCAATGGGTGCTATTTTCCAATCTGCTTTTTATGAGCAGGGCAGCTCTGTGAGATTTTTTAACTTTATACAGATTTCTTCCTTCCCCTATCACTGGTGAGCTGGGGGCCACATAACCAATATTCATGTGGACATTAGAGGCTCATACCAAGTCTCACGACGAGCCCAAACCCTAATGAGTCCCCTTGGCATCAGGTGTCTCTTCTCCAGCCCTTCACAATAGCTTTCATTTCTTTTGTTTCTCCTTATACCTGAGATGATCATTTCTTTCAAGCTCAGCAATGCAATTTCACTAAAATCCCATTATCCAGCATTTCTATGTACTTGAAGTTAAAACAGATGCCTTAGTCTGTTTTGTGCTGCTATAACAGAATACCACAGATCCTGTCATTTATTGTGAACAGAAATGTATTGTTGAGTCATCTCATTGTGGAAAAGAAAAGAGAGGGCACAAGAGAGCAAGAGATCAAACTCACAGCCTCGAGACCTTTTAAAATCAGTATCCATTCATGAGCTTGGACCCTGACTTCCCGTTGGGCCCCACTCCCCACACCATTGCTAGGGATTGAGTTTCCAACACATGCTTTTTGGAAAACACATCCAAACCATAGCAGGAGAAATGATCAATTCCATTAACTTTGTCATGTTACTGAGTCTTCTAAAGTGATAAGGGTCACTCTGTATTCTAATGCATTCATTGCTTAACAATGGAAATACATGCTGAGAAATGTCTCACTGGGTGACTCTGTCATTGTGCAAACATCATGCAACGTTGAAAACATCACACAAACCTAGAATGGCATAAGTCAGTCCCTCAGTGTGGACTCAATGCATTCAAGAGATGCAATCAAGCTGGGCACAGTGGCACATGCCTATAATCCTAGCAGCTTGGGAGGCTGAGACAGGAGAATCGCGAGTTCAAAGCCAGCCTCAGCAATGGCGAGTCACTAAGCAACTCAGTGAGGCCCTGTCTCTACATAAAACACAAAATAGGGCTGTGGATGTGGCTCAGTGGCCGAGTATCCCTGAGTTCAATCTCCAATACCAAAAAAAAAAAAAGAGAGAGAGAGATGCAATTAACACAAAATGTATGAGGCTGTGGCTAGAGTAACGTGGCATGCTGTTTTACAGTAAACTTGTCTTATAAGTGTATGGAGTAAACTCTGAAACGATAATTAATAGTATAGTAAATACATAAACCAGTAACTTAGTCATTTAGTATCATTATTATTATATACTGTTCATAATTGTACATGCTATACTTCTATACAGTGTGGCAACATGGTAGGTGTGCTCACACCAGCATCACCTCAAACACATCAGGAGTGTATTGAGCTGTGCCGTTGCAATGTTATGACATCACTAGCACTAGGAACTTTCCACTTTCATTATAATCTGATGGGACCATAGTCTTCTACGTGGTTTATCACTGATCAGATTATTAGGTGCCCGACTATACTCTACTTTCAGTTAATAACTGTAAAAGAGACAAGTCAAAGAGGAGATATGTCAGGTAGCAAGAACAAAAGAGCCATACACACCTGGTATAAATAAGGCTTAGTTCCCTTTAATAGTCCCCTCCTGTCTTCTGTTGCTTAATCTGACTCTTATATTCAGCCATTCATTCTAAAACCACTCATAGGTCACGACACGATCCTTCAGTCTTCCTAGGCACAGAGGAGCTGCACTGGGAAAGCTCACAGCATGTCCACAGTGCATCCTCCACTTCAGTACACATGCACACCCTATCAGGAATGGTCAGTAAGGAGCAAAATGCTTTGTTCAAATTCCTGCTCACAGAATCTTACCTTTTCCTGTACCCAGAATGAATTTTGTTTCAGTGGAGCTGCCACAACTGACCCTACTCTGTCCTTCCCCTATTCCTTGATCATACCAAAATGAAGCTTGAAAACATGGAGCCTGATGGACAGAGATCCTTTTATGAGGGTCTTGGATTGATAGTTCACTTGTTCTGGCAATCCTGATAGCTTCATGTCCCCCCTTCCATCTTTATAACTGTTTCAGGACTTCCCCACCACACACACACAATAGTCTATAAGCCCTTTGACAGTGACATTTACCTCTGCATACCCCATCTTCCCTACCACAGTTGCTATAACAGGTAAGTGCTCAGTAAGTTATTGTTGGATACATTATGTTGATCAGACACCATCTACCCTCTCAATCCCTCTCACAGGATTCTGGCTGTGCAAACTCTTACTGTCCCCATTAACCCTCCATCCTCAACATTTGCTAAGTTTTAGATGAAAGTCTGAAGACCTTCTCCTTTAATGACAATTCCTATAGCACGGACACTGGTAGCAATATAAATGGAGTAGAGAAGACCTCCTTGATTTCATATTGGGGACACACAGTAAGAAATCTGTGAGGGAAGTCTTTTTCTTCCAATAATGAATAGGAAAAGTTTGCTTCTATAGGAGAAGGCGAGACAAAGTGAACCCACAATAAGGATGTGGTGGCGTGGGCTCTCCAACGTGGTTGATGAGGACTCAGTAGGGACAAATGCCTTTTCTCTTTTTTGAGGTGCTGGGGATTGAACACAGGGCCTTGTTCACGCAAGGCAAGCACTCTTCCAACTGAGCCATATCCCTAGCCCCAACAAATGCTTTTAGATCCAACTTTGAAGTATAAATCAGGCACCTGAAAATGTCCCTGGGTTTTAGTCATCTGACTTCTACAAATAGAAACTCATAAAATAATGCAAAAAGAGGGGTGGGTGGAAATATATATTGAACAGTATCATTTTAATGATAAAGTGGAAAATTTTAAATTGCACGCAATCTAAATATCAAAACAATCAAGGAACGGTTATGTAAATTATTATATTTTCACAGGAAAAAACATTATGCAGTCATTAAATACTGTGGTTAGAAAGGCCACACAGCCCCATAAACATGCTTTTGACTGAATATTAAGTTAAAAAGAAAGGAAAATATTGCATATACAGGAGGGTTACAACTGCAGAGTACAAAATATATCAATATGCTAATGACAATCCTATGGTTAGTGGTATGTTTTTTTTTTTCTTTTCCTTTGTTTTTCAACTTTCCTGTAATGTTGTTCTACTCCCTTATAATGAGACACATTACACACAAATGTTCAGACTTTTTTATTTTAGTTGGGAAAAGATTCAATTCTGGTGAAGAGTAGACATTTGCTCCTTTGTCCATCTTTCCTGGGTTTTTTTTCTTTAAGGCGGCAGAGAAAGAAGAACAATTTGAGTTTAAGAAATCAGGAAGAAAAATATTCTGTTTTACTAACTAAAAAAGAAAGTGCAAACTGTCGGAATAATTCTTTTTCTCTTTTCTACTAAGGAAGGTAGAGGAAGAACAGGAACAGAAGTGAGCCCTGAGAGGACCAGCAGCAGTCCATGCAGGGAGGTGGATACAGGTGCAATCAGTGAGTTTTAGGCAAATACAGCAATCATCAGCCAGTGGAAACCAAGTTCCATGGGCATGCAGGCTGATGGCAGAAGTTAATTTGGGGGAACAGAGGGAGACATGCATGGGCTAATCAGCACTGAATAACTGGGCAAACTATTATTTATAAAACTCTATGAATACCTTCCTGCTTTATCTAACCAAGTACAAAAAAAAAGCCCCACTAATTTTTGCTACATTATTATGACCAACGGATGTAGATTAAAGGACGAAGGGAGGATTGATTATTGTCTCTCGTGGGCTTTGGGCTCATACACACGAACGGTTCCCAGACACTTAGTTCAATCTTTGGTCACCAGTCAGGCCATCCACACACCTGGACACTAATGTCTGATTAACCGCTCCCCTGTGGTGCTCTCACAGGCCCAGCCTGCACACTTGGCAGGCCTATACTAAATCATGGTTGATTTGGAGATTAACTCCTTCCTATCTGTCTGCCCATCCACCATCTAACTGTTCTATCCAGCTCCATATCCATCTAGATCTCAGAGAGAAGAGGCCACATGTCAGGCATTTAGAGCCACGTTTGGGACAGTCAGTCTGATCACAGGATGGCAGAACCCTAAAGAGCTGGCCTGAGCTGGCTGAGTCATCATCAGGAGGTCTCGAAGTCCTTGTTCAGAGTAATGAACAGGAAATGTGGAGCCGAAGACTCACGTGGAAGGGAAGGGGTTACTGTTAGTTGTAGAAAGAGCTCTCAGAATCCTGGGATTCTAGGCACCCAGAGAAGCTTGGAGCAGAAGTTTCTCTGACAGATGTCAGGGGCCTCTGCTACCTCTAAAGTAGAGTTTTCCAGCCCCATGCTCTCAGACTCACTGGATTGTTTTTGTTATTCTGTTTGAGCCTTTAAAACTCTTTTTCATAATCAAGTCATTGTTCTTAGACAGACAAGGTAATCTTGATGGAAAGTTTAACTCTGCAGCACTTGGCACTTGCCATCTTGTGCCAGTCTTCCTTGCTTCCTCTTCATGATGCTGGTAGACCCCAGAAGTAGCCATGGTGGGTTAGGGGGCAGAAGGGCCTAGAGCAGCCTGGTGATTTCCTAAACACAAGTTTTAGCTCAGGATCTCAAGGAGGGCCCAGTCATCTTCCGGTCCCAGATCCCACAGAGAAAAAGTGATGAAAGGTGTCTTTAGCTAACTCTCTTCCTCATGTGAGTCTGGCCAAATGTCACGTTGCTTCTTACTCTCCTCCCACCTCTCCTTTCTGAGTCATTTTATATCCATAGATTTTTCTCCCTGCCCTTTTCATGCATGAGCTCACCCATCTAAGCAAGTGCCAAGAAATGATCTGTACCAGTAGTGTAGACTTTAAGGAGAACTATACTGCTGATGTTTCTCAGATGAAAACATCCATGAGTGTCACTCAAAATTATTGTAGATGGTGCACAGAAAATATAAGTTATATATTTATTTTAATGGCAGTGAGATATAACATAAAAGCAGCCTACTAAATGTGATTTCTTCCCTTATATTTGTTCAAATAAGTCTAACATAGTTAAAATAATTTTAAGGAAATGCGTTAGATAATATTATTTGTGATACTTCGGTATTAACAAAAATTATTGTGAGACTTGGTAACTGCAGACTACCTCCTTTACATAACCACATTAAGCCTAAATCTGATTGGGAAGAAAGGATTTGTCCCTTATTAATTCACACCAAGCAGGCTGGGAAGATGGGCTTCGGAGAGGGTTGCTTCCTGGCCCTGCTGAATGGTACCCACAGACAAACGCCCACACTGTGGAGATGTGAGGCTGGTCTTACTTCAGCAGCACGGTGGTTGGGAGCTCTGCCAAGAATGAAACAGACTATCCTGCAGCTGTTATCTCATTTGTATGAGTAATATGAAAAATGCTGCACAATTTAATATGCCATCTAATACTTTTATTCTTATCTCACCAGTAGGGCAGGTGGTGGCATACATGCTTGAAAGCCAATGCAGATTGGTACAGGGCAGGGAGGGCCCCAAGAAATAACACTAGCTGCTATCTGAGCTGAGTAAAATGATATGAGCATGGATATTATTTTATAAAGGCAATCTCACTTGTATCTTTGCTAGTGAGATCTTAATCACAGCACGCGATGAGAGCGGATACCTCCTTTCCCCATTATCTGGGTGCAGGATGATTCCATCGCCAACACTGGGGGAATGGTTATCTGTTATTTCACTTGTGGGAGACCAACAAGAACATTATCAGGGTGTTTGTAACCAAACGTGCACAGCTGAGTGATAAAAGAGGGAGGAAGAGGCTCATCTCCAAGGATGTAGAGATAATGCCACTTGCAGGGGAGGAGATGGATGGCATTGCTCAAAGTGGTTTCGAATATTGGGAACTGACTAAGAATCTCTCATGGCAGCCCAGATTTTGGCTCAGGAGAAGAGAGAAATAAATAAGAGGATCTGGATGAAGAAAGCGCCTGTATGAGAGAGCCATCATCCAAAACCCTTTGACCTTAAGAGGAATGTGGTTAAATAAATCTTTCATGACTCTCTGTATTTGAAGATGAACTACAGCAACCTTCAAACTACTGAGGGACACAAATAATATTTTTTTTCTTTCTCCCATTGTCAATCTTTTATCTTCTTTTTTCTTTCTAAAGAAAGATCTCAAGTAATGTTCAACAAGCTAAACTGTTAAGGTGTTAAACAAACCAACAAAAAAAAGTAGGGGCACAGATTCTTCCATGTAAAAGAGACTGGAAAGAGCCTCACTGCTATCACATAACATTAACCAAAAATAATCCATTTCTGGAATTCATAAGAATAGCGGTGCCATGCTAAAGACTCAAAACTCAACAATGGCATTTCTGCTAGTTCCAAATGCTTTTGGCTTATGCTCACTCTTCTCTGTGGTTAGGGGAATAGTTTTCTTTTCTCCCATGAAATCTGGAGTCTAAAATATTAATGCCCTAGTTACCTTCGATCCTTCTTTGCTTTCTGTCGATTCCTTCTTTTTCTTCCCATCTTCTTTCTTGTTCTCTTGTTTTTCTAAACTCTCATCTACCCCAACAGAATTATTCATCACAAAGGTCCTATTTGTAACAATTCAAACAAAACAAATATATTTAAAAGGCAGTAAATAGACTCCTCCTATCTCCAACTCACCCACCCCACTTTGAAGTAACCCATGTCAGTAGCTTGAGGTATTTGTTTTCATAACTTTTCCTGGGCCTCAACAATATACAATTAATTTTTTCCCTGTAATGCCGATCCTTTCAAGTCAATAAATATAAATCCAAGTCGTGCTTTTTAGTTGCTTTATATGATTCTTTATTATACAATCACTGCAAGTTAATCAACTCTATTTGAAATGATGAACATTCATGGGCCTCAACTTTCCATCTTTATTTTATACAATCACTGCTGCAACAGCAACCTTTATATATTCCTCCCTATGTATTTGTACCTTGATTTTCTGTGTAACAGTGAGATTATTGGATCAGTATGTGTATTTTTATTTGAAAAAAATAATTTAAATTTCCTCCTAAAAGTGTGATAGCTATTCACATTCTGACAAACAATAGATGAAAGGTTCCCCCTCCCCACACCGCCCCAAGCTTTGGCAATCTTCATTTTTTGTTTTGCCAATCCATTGAGTAAAGATGGCATTTCATTTGTCGGATTTGCATTTCTCCGGTTTCCAGTGAGGTTGTGCATCTTTTCATATGTTTATTTGCCATTTTGTGTCCTGTCCTCTGGTGTGACTTGCCTTGCATTTCTTTCTAATGGCTTGACGCCTTTTTCTTAGCACTTTCTAGGGCTCTTGAAATATTAACCTTTTGTCTATCGAGGGCATTTTCTCCCAGTCATTTGTTTATCTTTAAGATTTTGTTTATAGTATCGTCTGACATACAAAGTTTTAAACGTTTAGTTCACCAACTATGTCAATGATTTCTCTTTCAATTTTGTGTTTCCTGGCTTATCTTAAAAGATCTTCCACATACACAGAGGGTTATATATTCTTCTAATACTTGGGGTATTTTTACATTCTTAATTTACTCTGTTAAATTCTCTAAAATGAGGAAAACAGTATATAGTTTGGCATGAGCATTTAGCTTGTTTCTAGAGACATGGTCTTCTTTTTTAAATTTGGTGCATTATAATTATGATAGTGGGATACTTGATTCACAGTTGAGGCCCTGTATAAATTAAGACACCTGTATAAGAATTTTTATAAGTATACTTTTGCTAGTTGGTTAGTTGGATGGATGAGCTTCAAATACATCTTTAACAAACACATCTCCAACTAGAAAACTAACCAAGAACAAATGAGAAGGAATGAATGATCAAAATAAAATTTCTACCAGAGAGAAAAGAAAGATGGGAAGAAGGGAGATCTCATGAAAATAGAGATAGGGACCATTAGGTTGAAGGAAGGAGACCAGAGGGAGGTAGGGGAGAAAGTAAAGGGAGTAGCACTTAATGAAACTGATCGAGTTACGTTATATGCACGTATGAATATACCACAGTGAAACCCACTACTCTGTAGAATTAATATGCACCAATAAAAATTATCCTAAAAAGAAAAAAATCGAACTTCCACAAATAATGACTAATATGCAATTAGTAGTTTATATTTCACTCATCTGTATAATGAAATATATCACCCCGTTTATTCACAGGGTGATTAAATTACTTTCAAAGAAACTTCTTTCAGCTTCAAGGACCAATCAAAGAACCCTTAAATTGTAATTAGCTGAGGCAGAAGCCATTGAGACCAAAAGAAATTTACCCCATCTGATCACTGGATGGCAAAAATTAGCTGCTCCTGATACGATTTTTGTGACAATAATTAGCAACCATGATAGAATAGGTGGCAAAGGGCTCTCCAAACATTATCATATCTGATCCTCACACCCACTCTACAGATGAAGAAACTGGGTTCCAAAGAGATTGAATGAATAGCCTAAAAAACCAAACTAAGATTCAAACCAGGAGTTTTCTCTAAATACCATTCTTGCCACTAGAACAAATACATTCACCACCATTCCTAGCAAAGGTAAAAAGTAAGATTATGTGATTACCATCCCTAAAGGGACAGACACCTTTGGCCTTCCACACATCTACGCTTGAGATCCTCTTTATCTGTTTCATAAAAACCCCAGAATATCTTTAGACCTCTCCAGAATCTTTGTCTTCCAAAAGACAATTACAGTTGGATTTGAAGCAGCAGAGATCTATGTTCAGGAGATAGATCATAAGCAGTGGTTACTTCTCCACCTGAAGGAAGAAGTCTGGATACAGTCAAAGGAGGGACTCTTCTGAACGTAACTATAGCAAAAAGAATGTTGGTGCACAAACTCCATGTGTGAAAAAAATATGGTTTTATTTCTATCAGTGGACTTGGAGCAGAGTGGGGCTGGGCATCTACTGAGATTTCTACTGAGATGCCCTTACTCCCCCGATGTGGATGGTTTTGTTGGGACATCCTTTCTTCACAGCACAAGGCTTCTCTGGGTCCGGCTCTCTCTTCAACCTCCTAGCCGCCCTGCTACATCTGCTCCACAATGATGCCAGGACCCTCAGTGTGGCCCTGGCCAGTCCCCAACACACACACATACCCTTTGCATTCTGCAGCTCCTGAATATTCAGGAGTGGATGTGACCTGCCAGGCTTCCCACCCACCCCTCAGTGTTACTCCTAGTCTGGGGGGCTTGCCCCTTCCTGGTTCCTACTCAGGAAAGGAAACCCAGTGAATTCTCAATCAGAACTGGTCTCATCCCCCATGGGATATTTTGGAAATTTGTAGACATGATAATTGGTTGTCACAATGATGAGCATTATATTACCCATGAATTTCACTTCAGGATAGTAAAGGGAACTTCACAAAATATTTAGCACATAAAGGAGTCATTAGTTTTAATAGGGCTAAGGATTTCCACCTTCAGCTAAATGCTTTTCTGTCCTCTTCCCAGGACACGCTAAAGAATGGCAAAAGAGCCCTATGTTCTTCAGGACCTTTGTCCTGACTCCTTCTCCTCACTCCTGCTTCCTCTGTGGCTCTCCTTCTCCTAACTTGGAAAAGTCTATCCAATCCAGGGTACAGAGGGCCTGTCTGTGTCTCTCTCTCTGACCTCACCATTCCCTGAGGCCCTTTACAGACTCAGCCTTTTATAACCAAAGCTTGGCCAAGGCCTCTGTTGTCATTCCCCTCCTCTGAGACAAGGATGCTCCATGGACGAGCTACCTAAGGGTCCCCAAGTAAAAGATATACTAGTATTTAGAAGTCTTATTCTACCACATAATCAAGAAAGATCTGGCTAGTCAGTGGCCATGATAATCAGCCTCCAAAATGGTTGGTGCCTCCACCATGACTATGACAAAGGATTGTTGTATAAGTGTGCAAAAAGCCACGTCACTAAAACCCACAGCACCATCAAAGGACAGCACACTATTAAACAAGAAGATGCTAGTGAAGCATCTGGCTTCTACCTCCCTGTCCGCTCCACCCAGAGCTCTCTCCCTCACCTTCTACACCTTGCCACACATCCCCTAGTCCTATGCTATGTGTGCAGGAACAGTTGCTCCAGCTTCTGTTCTGCGCATGACAATTTTTGCAGATTTCATTCTAACATGCTACATGGGGTAGGAGCTGTGAGTTTACGTCTATAGGTCTCCTACCAGACTCCAAAGTCCCTTTGACAGAGACCTTGCCAAAATCACTCCTGTGTTACTAAACATCAGCACTGTGCCCCCAGTTTAGTCCCCAGCATCAATGGCTTAAAGAGAAAAAAATGCAACCTAGTGCGTAGATAAGACACTTCTGTATCCACTCAAGAAATAATACAGTCTCTTACGTGTTTCTTTTTTTTTTTTTTTTTTTGGTACTTAGGATCGAACTCAGAGGTACTCGACCACTGAGCCACATCCTCAGCCCTATTTTGTGTTTTATGTAGAGACAGAGTCTCACTGAGTTGCTTAGCACCTCGCCATTTCTGAGGCTGGCTTTGAACTCGCAATTCTCCTGTCTCAGCCTCCCAAAGTGCTGGGATTACAGGCTTACGCCACCGCACCCAGCTTCTTACGTGTTTCTGACCATGTAAATCTGCTCAGCCCCCTCCACAGGGGTTGGTGGGGAGTTTCAAGATTCTTGAGATTGCAGGTGACCCTATGGAAGTGCATACAGACTAGAACAATGGAGGCCAGTCTCTGGCTTTCAGTTCCTAGTAGAAAGGATCAACAATTTAATGTGCAAAATCCAGTACAAAATGAAAATGCAGGGCCCCTTGTTCAGAAAGTATTAAGAATTTCAAGACAACAACAGAGCATTAGTTTAAACTAAGCGGAAGACCCTGTACCACTGTACAGGTTGCATGCCCATGAAGTCAGCTCTGCCAGCGAGGGTGTCTCCCTTACTCCCAGCCCTAGAGAACAAGTAGTCTATTCAGAAGCTTGACACTTCCCTGCATCTTAGCCTTACTTTTATAAGAAGGCACCCTTTCCTGAGGTTCTCAGGCTGCAGTTCCCAGTGTCTACCCCAAAAGTATACAACTAGGACTCTGCATAAGCAGAGATTGAGCATCTGCCATTCAGGGCTTTCATATCTCTCACCTCCCAAATGATCTCTTCCCTTTCTGAGCTCAGTGAAGTCTTTTATCCCCAAAGACCAGGCCAGCCCCCTCTCCAGGGACAAAGTCCCTCCTCTTTTTCATCCCTTCAACTACCTTGCCTTGTTGAACCTATCAGTTCAAACAAAGGCCTGGGGTAGGGTTTTGTTTTGTTTTGTTTCCCACAGACGCTCCTAAAACACAAAATGAGTAGCATAAGATGATTCTAAATGCAGAATCTAAGCCCAGGGGATAAGGTAAGCAACCCAGCCTCATTGTAGTGGGTGGATGGGGAGCTTTGGTCTGAAGAAAGCACACATGACATGCTTATCCATAGGGCTGGCCACAGGGGTGTGCCAGAAAGTGTATAACAACTGGCTCTACAAGGGGAGAGGAAGGGAAGGACAGAAGTTCATTGGATTAAAGCAAAGTAAACCAATCCCAAAAACACAAATGCCGAATGTTCTCTCTGATAAGTGGATGCTGATCCATAATGCAAGGGAGGACACGGGAAGAATGGAGGAACTTTAGTCAAAGGGGAGAGGGGGGAGGGGGCATGGGGACAGTAAAGATGGTGGAATGAGGTGGACATCATAGTCCTAGATTCATGTATGACTGCATATATGATGTGATTCTACATCACATACAACCAGAGAAATGAAAAGTTGTGCCCCATCTGTGTACAATGAACCAAAATGCATTCTGCTATCATGTATACCTAAGTAGAATACATAAATTTTTTTCAAAAGAAGTTCATTGGATTAAACAAAGGGGAGTGAAGGGAAGGGAGGGGAATGAAATAAGAAAGACAATGGAATGAACTGGATATCACTTTCCTATGTTCATATATGAATACGCCACTGGTGAAACTCCACATCATGTACAACCACAAGAATGGGATCCTAATTAGGATAAGATACACTCCATGTATATAATATGTCAAAATAGACTCCACTGCCATGTATATCTAAAAAGAACAAATTTTTAAAAATAAGATAAAAAACTGACTTATATCATTTGCCAGTCTTCATAGTATAAATACCCCCAACATGTTTTGATCTTAGTAATCTCAAGCTAACTATGTGAAGTCACAGAGGACAACATTGAGAAGCCATGCACACAAATCTCTCTCACAAGCCAGCTGTTGCCAATTCCAGCATACCTCAGGCCACCACTAGCTCCAACCCAAAGTTACCATGTGTACCCAGGTTAACAGAACTTCAGAATTTTGAAAAGAGACTAGAAAACAGATTTTTGTGGTTGATGTCTCCATTCCCAGATATTGGCTACTCATTCAAATATTTTTAAAACAATTAGGAGTTTAAAGTTGCATAGACCATGTGTCCCTGAATTTAGAATCCTGTTCTAGGCCAGAGAACTCCTGTGGTGATGAGATGTAGAGGGAAATTCTTCCTCTTAGACCTTGTAGTTTCTACATCTTGAACATTTTTATGATTTAGATATGAAGTTTATCCCAAAAGTTCATGTGTGAGACAATGCAAGAAGACTTAGAGGTGAAATGATTGGGTTATGAGAGCCTTATCCAATCAGTGAATTAATCCACTGGCGGGAATTAATTAGGTGATAGCTAAAGGCAAGTAGGTGTAGCTGGACAAGGTGGATCATTGGGAGTGTGACCTTGGGGTTTATATTTTTTTCATGGTGAGGGGAGTCTCTGCTTCCTGGTGACCATGCCCCCAGCTGCTTTCGTACATGACACTCTTCCACCATAACATCCTGCCTCATGTTAGACTCAGAGCAATGGAGGCAGCCATCTATGGACTGAGTGAGACCTCTGAAATCATGAACTCCAAATAAACTTTTCCTCCTCTAAAATTGTTCTTGTCAGGTCTTTTGGTTACTACAGCGAAAAAGCTGACTAAAACAGAAATAAAACATCAAATGTTTTGGAATATTACCCTGCTGTCTTAGTAGTCTATTTTCTATAATAGAATGCTCGAGACTGGGTCATTTATACAGAAAAATATATATATTTGCAGTTTTGAACGACTTTAAAGTCTAGGACCAGCTGGCCACATTTGGCAAGGGCCTCATGCTTCATCGTAACATAGCAGAAAAGCAGAAAGACAGGCACATGGGGAAGAAGAAAAAGGAGGTCAAACTCATACAGTTGCTAACCCTTTCCCACAAAAGCATCAATGCATTCATAAGGATTGATTTCTGATTGATTTCTCATAGCCCCAAACACTTCTTAAGGGGCCTGCCACCTCTTAACACTGTTTCATTGGGGACCAAGTCTCAATATGTGTCTTGGTGGGGACAAGCCATATTCAGATCATAGAACTACCCTAGTAGCCTCTCTTAGGCATTCATTCCACCCATCTTACAGCAATTCTGGGCCTTGCAGTTACTCTCTAGAACCATTTCCAGTCATTACATTGCAAGAGCTCACAGGCAGAGATCAGTTCTCGGCTATCTTCTCACTGATATCCACAATATTGTGAAAGTATCAAAATAACTATGACCATAATGATTGAGGATGATCAAGTGCTTTTAAAAGCAGGAAGCACCGAGTTTGCTGGACCTTTAGACTCCTGCTCTGCCTCTTCCTCCTCGCCTGTCCTTTTTGATGATACTTTACGTACATTCCATGTCACTCAGCAGCTGTGAGAGATGGATGACTATGGGAGCAAAAGATAACGGGAGGAAGCAGTGAGAATTTTCTCTTGCCTGAAGCAGGCAGGGAGATACATTTTTCAAGCCTGAAACATCACAGAAACAGCATGTTTTGTTTTTTTTTAAAATGCCCTTTCTTTTATTTTCATTCATTTGCTTTTCGTGTGTTTTTTTTTTTGTTTAATTGCTCATTTTGCTTAAGGAGCCTCGAGGCACGAGCACAGCAAAGTATCATTAATTAAAATATTGAAAATTATAGCTGTGGTGACAAAGCTCCCAAATAGGCCCGGGCCGCACAGACAGCAAACACAATTATTATCCATAATAACAGCCAAATCATCACTACTCCTCTCTACTTAGACGATACATCCTTCCCAGAGTGCTAAGAGGCTGTTACAACAAGTAAATCATGGCTACCCAAGATGGAACTAGCCCGAATCTCCGGGCGGCTATCAGGCTGTGCAGGAACCTAGCCATCCCTCCTCCCTCAGCCTCACCCTGCATGAGAGGTTTCTGCTCTTTCCAGCTCTTCTCCAGCAGTCTGGAGGATGCTCAGCAGTGAATCAGCCGGGGATCCATGTGCCAGCGGGTGCACCATAAACATGCTAGCAATTTTCCTGCACCTGGAAGACCCCTTTGTAGAAAATTGTCCCTATAAAATAATCCTGCAAGAGTAGAAATGGTAATACTTTATGACCAAGCTTTTAAGCACAGGAACACAGAGCACATTACCAAAGCTATTCTAAATGAGGAAGAGGATTCTTTATTTATGCATTCATTTATTCATTCACTGAAGATTGATTGAGCATCCAACGTGGGACAGATACTGCAGATACTGGGCCAGGTCTTTCTCTAAGCACCCCAGAGATACAAGATGGAGGACCTGATCCATATCTTCATGAGATCAAGTATTGTGGGAGAAATGCAATTACAATACAGTGAAGAGCAAGCGGGGTGAGAGGAAGCCGAGGGTCACCCAACCAACTCAGGGAGGGAAAATGAGGGAGTGTGAAAGCTTCTCATGGAGAAGAAGCCTGACTTGAATTCTAAAGGTACTTACAGAAAATGCTTTTAGGTGTTCTTCCCATGTCTCTTTGGCATTTAACAAGTCCCTGCAGGCCCAACTTCCAACTGTCAACACCTGTAACTCAGGGCCCAAGGGCCTCCTCCAGCTGCCAAATAAGCTCTGCCTGCCTGAGCAGCAGGCAGTTC
The DNA here is from genome assembly GCA_028644305.1 of Xerus rutilus. Lineage (NCBI taxonomy): Eukaryota > Metazoa > Chordata > Mammalia > Rodentia > Sciuridae > Xerus > Xerus rutilus. Next base: position 17,660,473 of record CM053409.1, on the reverse strand, counting down.
TGGGAGCAGCCCTCAACCAATGACTGACGCAAGTTGGTGGGAAGTATTCCAGGAACCTGTCCACAGGTGGAATAACTCAGAGGCTGACGCTATACTTGGTGCACGAGTTCCCTGGAGGGATAGTTAATCTCCTATAGGAATCAGCTGTGTGCTTGACTGCCTCCACTTACCTATCTCCTACCCATTCACATCCCCAATCTCCTACCGGAAGCTCATGGTGTGACCTCCTAAATGAACTACTTGCACTAAATGTCTTTGTCTTGTGGTCTGTGTCTGAACTGTCTCAAACTAAGCCTATGCTTCAGTTACAGGGAACAACATGAAAAAGCCCAGACAGAAGCAGGACATTGGTATGAACAGCAGTTAATTGTCCAGGCAAAGCTGAAATTGAGGTAAGTGAGAGAAAGGCTGTCCCTGCAGCAGTGACAACCAGCACTCTAGACCCCTCTTAAAGTTTTTTTCTATTTGTGTCTTTGCATGGGAATACTCAAACACACAGCCAACAAATATACAAAATTACTTACACTGCCCCTTCATACCACTTTGGGTCTCATCTTGGTTTTTTCTTCTCATTTTACACCACCTCATTAAATGACCTGGCTCCAAATACTTTTATACAGGCACAACTGATCTGAAATCCCCACAGGACACTCCCTATGGCCATTGTCCTAAGTCTAAGACCAATGATGTCTGAGGTAGCCAGTCTCCAAGATGGCACCCACTGACCCCTACTCCATTCTAATATTCACAGCTTTGTGTAAATCCCTCCCATGTTGCTTCAGTGGTGATCTGTATGGCCAATGAAATGTGACAGAAGCAATGGCATGTGACTTTCAAGGTTAGGTTATCAAAGACACTGGTTCCTACCTCGCCTTCTCTCTTGTATGGCTTGCTCTGGGAAAAGCTAGCTGACATTTTGTGAGGACCACCAAGCAGCTCTGTAGTGAGGTCCATGTAATGAGGAATGGAAGCTGCCTTCCAACAGCCAGCAAAACCCTGAGTCCTCCCACTATCCATTCTGTGAGTAAGTTAAATTGGGAGCAGACCCTTTGCCCATTCCTGGGAAAGTCTTCAGAATACTGCAACCCAGGCAAAACCTTGACTTTGACCTCATGAAAGATGCTGAGCGAGTACCAGAAAATCCACTCCCAGACTCCTAACTCTTCTGAAGTTAGGTGAAATGACAAATATTTGTTGGGATATGTTGTTGGACAGCAGTAAAGAACTAGGACAGTGTCACATCCCCCCTTCCCATCTCTCAATCAAGGTAAACAGGAAAGGTAGAAGGAATTGAGCAGGACACAATAAGCTTCATATCAGGAACCCTGCAGAACTGCCCAAAAGGAGATGGCAGGAGGTTGGCATCTGGAAATCTGAACCTGATATCTGCACAGGAAAAACCTGGGCTGGAACTCCAGTATATATTGACGAGTTGTCAGAATACAGGAGGTAAGTGAGGGCATTGTTTTGAAGGAACAGGCCAAAGAAGTGTATATATGGTATAAATTGTCCAATTCTTCCTCCTGTAAGGACTGGTGAGATGAGAAAAGGAAAGGAAGTTAGTCAGTCTTAAGCTTTGGGCTACAAAGAATCAAATCTGTGATATATTTTCCTACTTTGAAGATTAAAAAAAAACAGTCCCAAGGGGCCCAATGTTAGCTACTTATTGCTGCATACCAAATTATCCCATTACTTACTGGAATAAAGTGATAAACATTTATTATTTTACACAGTTTCCATGGATCTGAAATTCAGGAGCTGCTCAGCTGAGTGGTTCTGGAAATATATACAAACATTTATCACATTGTTGTTTATAATAGCAAAATATCGGGAACCATGTAAATGCGTAAAAACCGAGTAGTAAAAACTGTATCTGCTAAAACTGAACTTTAGGAAAAACTTTTAAGAACGTGGGAAACTGCTCAGAATATCTCTAAAAAGCATGTTATAAAATTATAAATATAGTATGACTCCAATTTTATTAAAATTTTAAAGTTATATAAAAAGACTAGAAGTTTATATGCTAAAATGGCAAGGTAGTCATATAAGTTTACCTATTGCTAAGTAACAGACCACCCCAAAAACAAGTGGCTTAAAATGATGGCCCTTAAATTGTTTATTTATTTGGGGCAAGAGGAAGGTACTGGGGATAATAAACCTATGAGCACTTTACTACTGAGCTATGTTACATCCTCAGTCCTTTTTTTTGCTACAGAGATGAGGCTGGCCTCTAAACTGCAATCGTTCTGCCTCAGCCTCCTGAGTTGCTGGGATTACAGGCATGCACCACCACGGCCTTTAATTTGTTCATGACTCTGCAATCCAGGTAGTTTTGCTAATCTCCTGGGGGTCACCTATACAGCTACAATCACCAGGTAACATGACAGGAGCAAGAAAACCAAGAGGGCTTCACTCACCTGCCTGGCCCCTCCAGTGGCTAGTTCCCTAACATAACCTCTCACTCTCCTTCTTCCTCTCTCTTCATGGTCTCTGCAGCGGGACAGCTAGACTTCTTTATATGGTGATTTAGGGGTCCAAAAGGGAGGATTCCAGGAGGACATGCATATACATACATATATTGGGGGAGGGATATCTTTTAAGGAATTGGCTTTGTGATGGTGTGCTAAGTCTGAAGTCTGAAATCTGTAGGGCAGGCCAACAGGCTGGTAAGAGCTGATGCTGCAGCCTCAATTTCTGAATTCCTCAGGGCAGCATGCTGAGGAAAAAAGCAGGGTGTCTATGCTGCAACCTTGAGAGAATTCGTTCTTCCTAGGAAAACCTGTCTTTGTTATCAAGTGCTTGGATGAAGGTAATTCTTTCGAAGGGCAATCTGCTGTATTCAGTCTACTGAGTTGTATGTGAACCACATCTAGAAAATAACTTCCCAGCAATACCTACACTAGAGTTTGACCAAACAATGGGATACCACAGCCTAATCAATTTAATTTGGTGTATAAATTAACCATCGTGCATAGCCAAGCCCAGAGTCACTGTGGGAGGGGGCCACACGAGGGCATGAATACCCAGAAGCATTGTTTCCTGGGAGCCACCAATAGTAGCTATACCTAGCTGGCAGGGGTTTTACTTTTTATTTTTTTTAAATGTTTAACATTTTCTGCAAGAACATATATAACATTTTGGAACAATGATAAATGTTATATAATGACTCATACTCTTTTTTTTTAATGCAAGACGCTTAAAATATAAAATACAGAAAAGTACAAAGACATCAACAAATCACCAGAACTCACACCAATCAGAAATGATCAGTGTTAACTTTTGTTAATCATACTTACAGAATCTCCCCAGTATTTATACAGAAGTTATGAAAGACAGAGGAAGGACGAAAAAGAGAGAAAAAAAAAAGGATGAGGAAAGACAGACACAAAGATTTCTAAAAATGAGATCATTCTATGAATGTGATTTGTAAATGGAACTTTTTTCTTGGATTTATTTAATAGGAGGGAAAGGAACTGAAGGAGAATTGAAAGATTCATTGTACATCAAATAAATGTTTCCTCACCTCCCAAGAGATATTAAGACCTTAAAAATCAAGGTTAAAGAAAATTAAAATATTATAAAACCCATTTCAAGATTAAAGTTGAATTTTTTTAACTGCAAATCTCAATCATCTTCACCAACTCACTAGTAGAAGCAGCAGGGAGGTGATGGTGCTGTCAGCTTCTCTCCTCCCTGCCCGCTGCCCCCCAGTGTCCACTGTTCATGTTGGCTTGGCTTTAGCAGAGCTTATAACAACAGCATTCTGTAACCATAATTCACCTGGGGCTTTGGTTGGGGTAGAATCTGGGTGTCCCCCAAATATCCACATGCTTGGTCCCAGGGGTGGCTGTATTGGGAGATGCCAGGGACCTTTAAAAGGCAGAGCCTAGTGGGAAGTCCTTAGATCACTGGGGGCATGCCCCACAAGGCCAAAAGGGACCAAGGGACCGGTTCTTGCTGTCACACGCGCACTCTCACTGCGGTGCTCTCCTACCTGGCTCAAGATGTGACCACTCTTAATACACATACCTGCCGTTGTCATCTGACACGCTTACCAGAGGTTCAGACTTACGGAACTGCCTAATCTGAGACTTGAATCTCCAAAACCATGAGCTCAGTAAACCATTGCTCTTTATTAAGTTAGGGTCCCCAGTATTTCATAGTAGTAATTTGAAGTTGACTAATATAACTGAAGAAATAGTTCTGTGTTTAAATAAATTCATTCCTCACCACCAGACCCTTTTTATAGACTTGCCAAGCCTTATCTCAATTGGTAAAGGGCTTCAGTTTCATGCAAGCAGGTGTCTTGGGCACTCGGATCCTGCTATTATTTCATATTTAAGACAGCTTGCCTTTGCTTTCATTCATGCACAACTACTTGGCTAAATACAGTCTTCTTAGGTCCCTCTAAGTCTCAGAATTTTATAAACACTGCTTTATTATCCTCAAACTTGGAAATTTTCCATAGTGTATTTGAGGATGCCCTAATCTTTTCAACTTTCAGAGACTACTCTCTGCCCGGATGCCTTAGGAATTCCTTCTCCATTCTTTAAGTTTAATAATTTAACCTAGAAAAGTCCTTGATGTCTGAATCTGTTTTTCATGGCATATGAGGTAACCTTCCTAGCTGCAGATTTGAATCTTCTCTGAATTCTTTCTCTGTCCCTTTGTTGCATTCTCTACTGAAGGGATACCAATTACCTTATTTTGAATCATCTTTGTCTCTCCTCTTCTTCCTAATTATTTAATCTTTTTTCGGCTGCATTCAGTGTGATAATCTCTAGCTTTCCTTTCATGCCATTAATTCAGTTTTTAGCTATGTCTGTTCTGTTCCTCACTATTTTGTTACTTTAATTCAGTTCATTTCCTTAGGTCTGCAATCTCCTTCACAACTCATTCTGTTGTTTTATCATCTCATCTTTGAGTTCTTGTTTTATTACATTTATATTCCTGCTAATTTATTCTCTAAAGGAAAACATTCATGGGGAAACCATTTCTGTCACCCAATTTATGTTTCTTTTAAATTGAGTTCTTCACCTGGCTTTTCCATATGCATGCCTGACTTTTTGAATAATTGATTTTCCTTTGATAAGTTTGCCTCGTTGCTCTGTCATTTCTTTACCTTGCTCATGCTTAGTCTGAGCAGCTTTGTCCATGACACTCTCCTCTATTGGAGACCAGTTCACCTTCCCCCACTCCAAATTCATTCTGAGGCCTGAGTGTTGCTTGTTTAGCCAGTTTTCTGTCACCCAAGTGAGGCCAGAGCTCAGCCAGTAATTATTTCTGCTCTTCTTGAGGAATATGTGCTCCCAGATTTCTTTTTTAGAGATTAGGGCCTGCTCGCCACAGAGGAGACCACAGCCCACCCTTGGGGCTTTGGCCTACCTCCCACTCAAGCCCACTATCTAGGAAGATAACAAGCCCTCTACTGTGCAGGTGGGATTGCAAACCGATGCCACTTTTCCAGGCAACCATTTGGCACCAGGTATCAAGATCTTAATATTTATAACTTTGATCTAATAATATCTATTCTGATATTCCAGCCAAAAAAGAAAGGAAACAAAGACTCCAAAAATTCTTTGGAAGCTGGGTGCGGTGGCACACGCCCATAATCCCAGCACTTCGGGAGGCTGAGACCAGAGAATTGTGAGTTCAAAGCCAGCCTCAGCAATGGTAAGGCGCTAAGCAACTCAGTGAGACCCTGTCTCTACATAAAACACAAAATAGGGCTGAGGATGTGGCTCAGAGGTTGAGTACCCCTGAGTTCAATCCCTAGTGCCAAAAAAAAAATTATTTGGAGCATTTTATTTAATGACAGTAAATTCAACACAAGTTGAATGCTCAAACAGAAGCATGTTGTATTAAAAGTTGCAGCAAATAAAGATAAGGGTTGTGAGGGTTGGAGATTTACCTCTGTAGCAGAGCATTTGTCTAGCATGGACAAGACCCTGAGTTCAGTCCTCAGTCCTGAAAAACAAAAGATAAGGATTGGAGAGAGCTTTCAATAGCTTGATCAAATGCTTATGATTTATGATTTTATATTCAGTAAAAAATCAGAATATAAAATGAAACATAGTAATATCTCAATTATGTGATCAAAATTAATAGCCATCATACCTAGGAAGAATCACTGCACCCACAGCTCCAGGAACTGTGACTGGCTTTTCACTCGATGTCACCAGAACCTCACATAGCACTTAGCACATAAATAGAAATACAATGAATATTTACGAATAAACAAGTAAGATGACTTTAACAAGAGAAATTTATCTCTGACCACAGTAATAAGAATGGTTGTGCTTCTGTACGGCTTTGATTTTCTTTTTTTTTTTTAATATTTTTTTCTCATTGTAGATGGACACAATACCTTTATTTTATTTATTTATTTTTATGTGGTGCTGAGGATCCAACCCAGCGCATCACACGTGGTAGACAAGCGCTCTACCACTGAGCCACAACCTCAGCGCCCCCGGCTTTGATTTTCTAGATTTTTGGTCATGCTTTGCCTGGCAGAAAAACTATGACACATTTGATCTCTCTGAGATACAAGCTCTCACAGGACGTATTTTGTGTATCATCATCTCATTTTTTCCTACTCTTATTTTCTCTTTGACATGCATCATTTTTTTAAATACAGCTTTATTGTGGTATAATTGGCAGACCACACCATTCATTCACCATATGTATGCAATTCAATATTATTGAGTCCTTCTATAGAGTTGTGAAGGCATTATCACAATCCAGTTGTAGAATATTCTTATCACTCACCTCCTCAAAAAATAAAAATTCCTTCCAGTTTTTTTTTTTTTTGCCATCAATCCTCATACCCACTCCTTGCTCAAGATAACTGCTATTTGACCTTCTGCCCATAAAATTTGTCTTAATTGAATATCCACTATAAATGAAATCGTACAAAATGAAGTATTTGGCTGTTGGCCTACTTCATAATGCTTTGGAGATACAACCATGTTGTAACATGTAACCGTCTATCTTTACTTTTTATTGCTGAATAGTATTTCATTCTGTGGATATATGAATTTCGTTGACCAGTAGATAGACCTTTGGATTATTTCCAAGGGGCATCATGGTAATATTGCTAAGAACATTCTCACGTGTTTCTGGGTGGACACGTGTTTTCATTTCATTGGGTAGACTCCTAGGAGTAGAAATTCTGAGTCATATGTTAAGTTTCTGTTGAACGTTTAAAGTACCAAGTGTTTCACAAAGTGGCTGCACTGGTTTTTACCCCCACCAGCAATGTAGGAAGGTTTTAGTTTCCAGTCAACATTTCATACCATCTTTTTTTCTTGATTGTAATAATCTTAGTGGCTTTTTAAAGGTCTTACAGTTAATCCTTAATTTGTACTTTCCTTTTGACTAATAATGTCGATCACTTTTCCCTCTAATAACCACTTACAGGTTTTCTTTAGTGAAATGTCTATTTAAATCTATTGTCCATTTTTAATTGACTTGCCTTCTCATTAATAAATTTTAAAAGTTCTTTATATATTCTGACTTGAAGTTTTTTATCAAATATATTATATGCAAATACTTTCTCCAAGTCCGGGTTTGTCCTTGGCATTCTCTTAATGATGTCCCTTGAGGTGCAAAAGGTTTTTGTTGTTGTTGTTGTTTTTTTTAAATTTTTATTTTTTTTATTAGTTTATTTAATTGCATTTCAAGTCAGAGCACATATATAGAGCTCAGTTTTTCCATTTCTCTGGTTGTAAACCAGATAAAGTTATACCAATTGTGTCTTCATACATGCACCAAGGGTAGTGATGACGATCTCAATCAACCATCTTTGCTATACCCATTCCCCTTTCCCGCCCCCCACCTCCCCCATGCCGCATCCAGTGTTCCTCTATTTCTCTTATGTTTCCCATTCCCACCTCCCTTATTTATCAGCATCCACTAATCAGAGAGAACATTCGGCATTTGGTTTTTTGGGATTGGCTTACTTCACTTAGCATAATGCTTTCCAGTTCCATCCATTTGCCTGCA
>CM053409.1:17572937-17651969 GCA_028644305.1 Xerus rutilus | reverse complement strand
GTTAAAATATATACATATCCTGCTCTGGCTTGTCTCTTTTCACTCAATAATAGAAGCTGGAAAGTTTTCCATACTATTCTAGCATTTCCTCATGCTTTTATATAGCTGCATTGTATTCCATTTATAGATGTAGCATAGTTTATTTGACCAGTCCTTTACTGATAACACATATTCAGGAAATCTCTGTCCATATTCTATGTTAAGCTAGGCAAAATCCCTTCTGCTGTCAATGTTCCCCTAAGTCATTGTTCAGCTAGCTGACTAAAGGCAATGTGTTTCCCTCCAGCCCATCTCCCAGTGTATAAGGAGAATCCTGAGAACCCAGCCACCTTCTCCAAACACAGAGAGCTTCCTCTTTGGTACCATAACTGAATTTGAGACCTCCAGTTCCTGCACACACCTGTGGATATGTTTCCTGATTCCCAGTTGTAAAACTATAATGCTCTTATAACACAGGAAGAAGACTTACTGAGATATTTACCTTTATAATAATAAGAATCTTAAAACATGCACACTCATTTCCTGAAGTCGTAAGTGGAAGGCTAGGGTTCCTACATAGCAAAGATGTTTGAGGGAGCCTAACACTATATTTCTTTCTCTAATTACTATCAAGGGGTGGGTCAGAGGACAGGTTAGTACCACCTTTCATTGGCCACTTATCTCTCTGTCTGATCCAGAATAGACGACCATCCCAAAGGGCACTAAGCTTTAACTGGCTAGGTTCCAATATGTTTCCCTCAACCAATAATTTTATTCTAGAAGGCACAGAGAACAGAAGAGTACAGCGAGCACTCGAGCTGGAAAGCCATGTACAACGTGACAAGGAAGACATCTGCCCAGGAGCGACATTTCTGAGCCTGTATTGAAGGAAAACACCTTTCCTTGTTAGCGACCTCAGGCCAGCTCTCCCATCTGGATCAGCTTCAAAGCCCTATCCACTAGCCGAGGACACAAATGACTCCACTGCTCCAAGCAAAGGCCTTTTGCATGGTCAGCATCGTCTGCGCACAGCCATCAAGCATAGTGCTTGTTCTGAGTGTGCAGATCCCCAAATAGCGAGGGCCTCTTAGCAGCCTCTATCTCCCACTTCATCCCGCCCCAACATCCCCCACCAAAAAAACCCACCCTCTGACCAAATCAGTCTTCCTCTGCCCTTCAACCGTCTTTCCTTTGTGCATTCTTTTAATTGCACTTGTTTTTGAAGCCCACAGAATTTATTATTCAGAAAACAACCTTCTCTGCAATATCAACCTTAATTAACTGTGTTCTTTTCCTAGTGCCTCCCACCCTCCACTCCATGCATTTGAATTAAGGCACTCGAGAGCCCCCCGGCCAGCACCCCGCCCCCACCACAGACCCATCAGAGTGTACCAGCCAACCATGACCAGATAAGCGAAAATGGAATTCCTTATCTCTGGCTGCCAATGTGAAAGGGTCAAGGTTACCAAGGAGAGGCTTTCCAAAAGGAAGGAGAGGAAGAAAGAAGCCAAGCCTTCACGGTTTCCATGGTAACAGAAGGTTGAATCATGGCGCATCCCCAAGAGCCTGGCCCGCTTAGCTCTGCTGACATCTTTCCACTTCATTAGCCTCTTTATCAAGTGACTCTGCATAGGAGTGAGTGTATTTTGGTGTCAGGGTGCACTATAGATGATTCAACTACAGGGTGACCTTTTCCACCTATCCCTGGTATCTTCTGGGACCACAGATGCCTGCACCCCTCCTCCTCCAGCTTCTTTAAGCTTTGGCTTGCTCTTCACTTTCTAATCAAAGCTCCGTCACTGGGACGCCCAGAGGTGTCCCTACCCAGGAGCCCAGGAAGCCAGGCCCCTGGCTGTCAGTGATTCACAGCACCCGAGCCAGAAGGAAGATTAATGGCTTTGCCCACAGAAAACGGATAAAATGAGCCCCAAAAAGACAATAAACGCCGGGCAGACTGCAAGGAAGCTCTGACAATAACAAATACTGACTGACATCATATCGTGTTCCCTTTCTAGATGACTCTGAGCTGCTGGTGGAAACACAGATTCATTTAATAAGTGCTTCAGTGAGACAAAGGGGCCTTTGGGGGCTAAGATTGATCTCCGTCAGACACGGGTGCACTCCAGTGTTTGTGGGTGTGAAAAGGAATGTCCGCGTTCAGTATCTGTCCCCTTGGAAATTCAAGGAGCATGCTGTAATTTCCCAATCTTGTCTCCATGCTTCAGCAAATTTGTCACTGGTAGGTTCTCTCAGCCATGAAAATTCTCCCGCAACCAAGAGACAGGGCTCAAAGGAAATCCGTTAGAAGACTTTAGACACCATTGATAAGTTTGACCTCTCTTTCAGGAACCTCGTACAGGTCTGTGTCCAGAGGAGGGACTTTCTGTCCCTCTCGTACGTAGGTTGCAGTGGCCTTTACCCCAGAAGCATGGTTGGCTGGGAAATGGGCAGGGGAACTGGGAGCCAGGGTAATGAGACTAGCAAGGAGTTTCCAGGCAGCTGCCTTTGTCTTATCTTGTTTTCTTGTTCCCAAATTAACTTACAAATTCTGTGTGTGGAAGGCAAGGAGTCTGGGTTCCATGTTGCTACTACCAACACCAACTCCTGTGTGATCCGGAGGGGTAGTTTGTTCTCTTTGGACCTCATAATTGCCCATCAGGACAGGACGGGCGGGATAATGGCTAAGATTCCTGCTAGCTCTGTTCTGTTCTGGGGGGGCCACCCCCCAATTGCCGCACCTTGACACCCACCTCCTAAATCTTTTCTCAAATCCCATGACCTCCACACTATTCCCACCCTCTGTACTCCTTGTTCTGAAGCTGGCCAGAGTCCCCATATCTTCTGCTAGTTAACACTATGGCCTCTAATGGGTCCATAGAATTGTTCCCTTCCCATTCATTCCCCAGAGCAGCAGTTATTAAACTGTGTTCCCAGGCCAGCAGCATTAGCTTGTTAGAAATGCAAATTCTTGGGACCCACCCCCAAATCAGATATTGCAGGCAGGGGCTCAGAGATCTGATTCTCCCAGATCCTTGGCTTTTCCAGGTCTCTGCATCACATTCTCTTCCTTGGAAAGAATTTCCTCTCTGGCAACCCTACACTTGTTATTTCTAAGTACACCATGCTTTGTCACAGCTTTTCAGAAGTCTTTCCTTCCAGGTAGAAATGTCCAAGTTTCCCCACCTCTGAAACTAGGATTAATATGTCCCCCTCATTCTCCCATGATTCTTTGTGTATATTCATACTTAGCACAGGTCACTTATGGGTAGGCAGATGTCTGTGACATCCCCTAAGATTTCACAAACACACACACACACACACACACACACACCCTATCTCCCAGTGTATGTAGCCCACATGATCCCCAGGACAGTGAAGATGGTAGACTTTACTCCCATAATTAGATGACACTATATATATATATATATATATATGTGTGTGTGTGTGTATATATATATACACATATATATATAATTAGATGACACTATATATATATATGTGTGTATATATATATATATACACATATATATATATACATATACAGTATATATACTGTATACAATGTAGTATAGTAATAACATGTTATTTGGTTGATCTTAAAATAGAGAAATTAACCAGGTGATCCTGACCTAATCACAAAATGCTTTAAAAGCAGATTTTTCTCCAACTGGTCACAAAAAGGAAGTTGGAGAGATTTGAAGCATGAGAGAGATCCAAGCTGAGGAAAGGTCTCTTGCTGAGATAGTGGGGCCCTGGGTCAAGGACCTTAGAGCAGCCTCTAGGAGCTGAGAGCAATCTCCAGCTGACAAGCAGCAAGGAAACAGAGACTTCAGTCATATGAAGTCAAGGAACTGAACTCTACCCACAAAGATGAGCCTGGAAGTGAATTATTCTACACAGCCTCCAAATAACTCAGTCTAGCCAACACCTTGACTTGAGCCTTGTGACACCCAAAGCAGATATGTCATGCTGGACTCTGATCTATAGAACAGTGAGCTAATAAAATAGTCTTAACCCACTAAGTTTATGGTAATTTGTTTTACAACAATAAAAAACTAGTATACATTTTATTATAATTGTTTCCATAGTAGCTGCCACATTGACTGAGCTCCTTAGAAATAGGGGCTACCCATTCATTTCAGCATCACCAGAACCTTTTAGGGGCATGTCCAGGGGAACAACTTAGTAAATTGCTTGCTAGGATTGGGGAGGGTGGATGAATGAATGGATAGATGAATGGATGGATGAATCTTGGAGCACATGATTCCATTTTTTTCAAGCAGTTGCTTTAGAGTTGGGAAAAAGGAATCAAATGTAAAAGAGAGAGAGATTATATAAATAAATAATGAATTAGTGGGGAAAAGTGGGGTTTGTGCCCCTTTATTGATTTTTTGATATTCTTATTAAGCAGTATAGTTTTACGTACGTGTGGGGTTCTTTTTGACATTTGAAAAATTCACCATCATTTTATGATAAAAATACTAGTCAAATTAGGCATATAAGAAGCTTAGCATAATAAAGGCCATTTATACTAAGCCACCATCTAAGATTATACTGAATGGGTAAAAACTGAAAGATTTCCTTCTAAGATCTGGAACAAGACAAGGATGCCCAATGTCATCACTTTTATCCAATATAATGCTGGAAGTTCTAGCCAGAGAATTGGGCAGGAGAAAGGAAAAAAGGGCAACCAAATTGGAAAAGAAGAAGTCAAATTGTTACTGTTTGCAGATGACATGATCTTGTATACAGAAAGCACCAGAAACTACACCAAAATAAAAAAAAAACTATTTTAACTGATAAATGGATTCAGCAAAAGATAAAAATCAACATACAAATATCAGTAACATCATTATATGTCAATAGCCAATTATCTAAAATGGAAATTGAGAAAGCAATTGCATTTATAATAGCTACAAAAATAAACAAAAAACCTAGAAATAAATTTAACAAAAGAGATGAAAGATCTCTACAGTGAAAATTACAAAACACTGATGAAAGAAATAGAATAATACACAAAAAAAAGTGGAAATACAGTCATGTTCATGAATTGGAAGAATTAATATTATTAAAACATCCATACTACCTAAAGCAACTTACAGATTCAATGTAATTCCTATCAAAATACCAATGGCATTCTTTGTTGCTAGAAGAACCAGAAGAAATAATAATAAAATCTATAGGAACCATAAAAAAAATCCAAATAGTCAAATCCATCTTGAGCAAAATGAACAAAACAAAAGGTATTATACTACCTGACTTCAAACTGTAGTAATCAAAACAGCATAATGTTGGTATAAAAACAGACACACAGACCAGTAGAACCAAATAGAGAACTTAGAAGTTATACCATGCATATATAGCCAACCGATTTTTTCTTCAACCAACTGATTTTTGACAAAGGTGCTAACCGTATGCATTGGACAAATTATAGTCTTCAATAAACAATGTTGGGAAAACTGACTACACATATGCAGAAGAATGAAGCTCACTGTAGTACTACTCATCACTTACAAATATCAACTCAAAATGGATTAAAGATGGAAATATAAGACCTGAAACTAAAACTACTAGAAAACCTAGGGAAGATGCTTTAGGACATTGAAATGGGCAAGGAATTTGAGGACAAGATCACAAAAGCACAGGAAGGAAAATCAAAAATAAACCAAATGGAATTATATCAAGCTAAAAACCTTCTACACAGCAATAGAAACCATCAACATAGTAAAGAGATAACCTACAGAATGGGAGTAAATATTTACAATTTATGCATCTGGCAAGGGGTTGATATCCGGCATATATAAGGAACTCCAAAGTTCAACAGAGGAAAAACTCGATTTAAAAACGGTCATTAGATCTAAATAGACTTTTCTCAAAAGAAAGCATACAAACAGCCAAGGTATGGGGAAAAGTGTTCAATCATCAGAGAAATGCAAATGAAAATCACAATATCAAATCACCCCAGTAAGAATGGCTATTATAAAAAGACCAACAAGAACAAGTGCTGGTGAGGATGTGGAAAAAGGGTATCTGTGCACAGTGTTGGTGGAAATGTAAATTAGTACAGCCATCGTGGGAAACAATATGGAAGTTTCTCAAAAAAATTAAAACTAAAACTACCATCTGATCCAGTAACCCCTCTCCTCGGCATATATTCCAAAGGAAATGAAATAGATGTGTTGAAAAGACATCTACACTCCATGTTCACTGTAGTACTACTCACAATATCCAAGTGTACTGGTCAGCTCTTTGTCACCATGGCCAAAATGCCAGACACAAACAATTTAAAGGAGGAAAGGGTTTGTTTGGGCTCACAATTTCAGAGGTGTGAGTCCATGGTCAGTTTACTCCATTGCTGAAGCCGGGGATGGAATGAGGCAGACAATCATGGTGGAGAAAGTATGGAGTACAGAGATGCTCCCCTCATGGGAGCCAGGAAGCAAAGAGAAAGAAAAAGAGAAAGCAAGGGACCAGGGACAATATATAGTCCCCAAAGGCATGCCCCCCACTAACCCACTTTTACCTCCTACAATTCCCTCCACCACCCCATTCAGCATTGATGAATTAATCCTTTGATGAGGTTAGTGCCCTCATGACCCAATTATTTCCTAAAATTCCCACCTTTTTATATTGCTACACTGGGGACCCAACTTACAAGTACATGAGTCTTCGGGGGAGATTCCAGATCCAAACGATAACACCAAGAAATGAAAACAACCTTAAGTGACCATCGCCTGATAAATGGATTTAAAAAAAAAAAAAAAAAAAGTGGTCCATATGCACATTGGAATACGCCATAAAAAAAGAAGGAAGTCCTGTCATTTGCAACAACATGGATGGAACTGGAGATCATTATATTAAGTGAAATAAGTCAGGCACAGAAAGACAAGTACCCCGCGATCTCACTCTCATGTGGAATCTACAAATGTTGACCCCGTACAAATTGACAGCAGAATAATAGTGACCAGAGGCCGCGAGAGTACGGGGAAGGCAGGAATGGGGAAATGTGGATCCATGTGTGCTAAGCCACAGTTAGACAGGGGTAAGGAGCCCTGGGGCACTGGGGCACAATATGGTGATGATAGATAACAATCATATACTTCAAAAAGGCAGAAGAAATTATTTTGACTTTTTAACCATAAAAAATGATCAACATTTGAGAAGATAAATGCATGTGACCTGATTTACATTAATGATTTATACATTAAATAATGGATACATGTGTCCCATTAATACGTGCAAAGTCAGGCAATAAATTTACCAGAAAAAAGGAAGTAACAATTTTTTTGTCCTCCTCTCCCTCGTGACTCCTTGGAGCATCAGTTGCCTCTGAAAGTTACCCTGTCAACCATTCGAACCTCTCTTCAGCAGGCCCACTCTCTGTACCACTCTCTATCAGATTACTCATTTTCACTTTCTCTGTCCATCCTGTCACCTCAGTCCAAATCCTTAGCTACCTGCCCCACTAAACAATATCCTGTGTCCTCCAGCTTCATCCGGCTAGGCTGGGTCATGTTGCCTCATCATCAAAGCACAAAGGAATTTGGCAGTGCCCTGGCACCACAAGCTGTAAAGAGCTAAAATCACAGCAGCCCCCTCCAGAGCTTTGTCACCACACAGCAACAGAGCACAGCCATTTCTAGATGAAGATGCAAGAAGATACACAAGGGCACAGAACTATCACGGAATGGAGCTCAATTCCCAAAGACTTCAGGTAGTTGCATGACCCCGAGGCAAGACATTATACCTCTCTGAGCCTCAGATTTCTCATCTGAAATGTTTAAATGATAATATTTGCCTCACAGAATTGTTGAGAGGATTAAATAAGGTGATAATCTAGTGCCTATGGTAAGTGCTCAATATATGCCACCTTGTAGAGATGACTTGGAGACCAAAAGATCCCAGGAGTAAAACACTATAGCAAGGTGTGATGGTGCATGCCAGTAATCCCAGCGGCTCAGGAGGCTGAGGCAGGAGGATTGTGAGTTCAAAGCCAGCCTCAGCAATGAACAAGGCCCTGAAAAACTCAGCAAGGTCCTGTCTCTAGATAAAATATAAAAAAAAGAGTTGGGGATGTGGCTCAGTGGTTCAGTACCCATGAGTTCAATCCCCAGTACCAAAAAAAAAAAAAAAAAACCTATAGACTGGGGAAAATCCCATAAAATTACAAGTGTTATTAATATCAGAGTTATTAATATTATTTCAAAAACTAAGTAAAAAGGCATGGATATAATCTTGATGCAATGCACTTGCTGGGAAGGAACCAGTGGGCTTCCTTAAGTTACTCTAGAAAGGCAGGATAAGCAATGCAGCCACATACATTCCCAGCAGGGTTGAGCCACAGAGACCCTGAGTTGGTTTTCAATCCCTACAGTTTACAGAAGCAGGGATTCTTACTCAGGGAACAAGATCTTGGCCACGATGGTCAGCAACAGACCTTGAATCTAGTGTTCCTGGCCCTGGCAACATCACCTTGGCACAGCCAGGCAGTATCTCCATCCCCACCCACAATGCCTAGGCCATGCTCCCAAGGAGGTGCACAACACCCAAACCACCTGAAAAGCCAGGCTTCCAGGAGCCAGAATTGGTGGCTCCTTACACAGGATTTGAAGAGTCAAAGAAATGCCCACCCCAGTGGTTCCTCTTCCATCCACCTGCCCCCAGTCTGAAGTCCCCTGCCTCCTTGTATTAATCTTTTTAGAAAATTTAAAACTGGAAATAACAACTTAAAAGTGAACTTTGGAACTGTTATTATCATCAACACTATGCTGAGCTCGTCCAGCAGACCTCTTAAGAGCCAGGAGAAGATCCTGTAATGGAGAGTAGACAGGAGAGTTAAATACAGGTTGACAGGAAGGGCGGGGCAATCTTGCAAAGGATACTTACATGATATGAAAAAAAAGGAGCATTTCCTATTAAAGAGCAGGGGGGGAGTTACAGGAGAGGGGGAGGATATAGGGGACCCCTTGGGGGAAGAAGTAAAGAGCAGACACAGCTATCTGTCCTTTCACGCAGCCCTTCTCAGGAAATCTTCTCTGGGCTCCCCAAGATTGAAGTAGGCACCTGCCTTCAAGAATTTCAGTGTTCTGCGCCTCCTCATGCAGCATTTTCATCCCACTAGCTGTGAGCTCTGGGAGAGCAAAAACAGGTCCTGATGAAGCTCCATGCCGCAGAGGGGACCTGGCAAAGACCGCTATTGGATCATGGAAGGCACCTCAAGTTCAGTCGATCTGCCTTTTGCATTTGCAAGCCAGACTTGGAGCAAGGCCCTTTAAACCCAGGCTATTTCTCCTGAAATGTCGGACCCTGCTGATCCTCAGGATTCCTTTAAAGACAGCAGAAAGAATGCTGCAGGGTGAGAAGCATTCTCTCACTAGCCCAGGAGTTTTCCCAAAGATGCCATGCTAGCATGTGGTCCCAGAGATCTCTGCCCCCAAGCCCCAAGTGCAGCCTCTTGCCTTCCTTCCCTCAAGGTTCAGCAGCACAACTGAGACATCGGAGATCCAGGAGCTGAAGGGGGCCTCAGATCTGAGGTCCAGGTTGAGGACTCTGAGTGAGCTGGGGGACAGGGGTTTATCAGGAGCAGAGGTGGAGGTGGGCAATGTTCTAGCCAGGCTGCCCCGGCAGGCCTCAAACTGGGAACCCCCGGGGGGTCTGCCTTTTTGTCCCATAGCTGGCTGAGGAGCCCAAACTCAGGAGTTTCATGAACTCTAGAGGAGGGATAGGTGCATGGCAGCCTGAGTGAGGAAGGGCTAGGAGCTGGCTTTGCATAACTGATACTAAATTTTTAATTAGGTGACATATTTCAGGCTAACTTCTTTAAAACAAACTTTTTTATTTTAAATGCTTTTATTTATATTTCATGTAAGAGCAAGAATGTATCAGTGGTCTCTACGAAAGAATATATGTGTATATAAAAAGAATGTATGGGGGGGTGAGAAAGCCCCCCAAGATGAGGGGAGGGCTGCACCCATGTGTCCTCTCTACAGAACTGCCACTTTTGAGGGCACCCCATCTGCTGCCCACACCCATCTATCCCACTCACTTCCTTTTTCTTGACTCACAGAATCTTCCAGTTCTACTGAACAAACCTGTATCCACCACCAAGAATGCACAGCAGGGCCCAAATGAAGGAAAACTGAAGCAGAAAGAAAACACATCCCATCCAAATATAGGCCTGTATGTGGGCCTTACTGTTTGCAATGCCAATTCGGGAAGCGGCTATTGATTTTCCATGGGAAAGGGAACTAAGGAAATCGAAAGCTTGCGGGGGAGTCAGGCAGGCCCCATGGAGGCGGATATCTCATCTCTCTGTGTTATCTTTTTCTACAGTTCAAAAATCAATTAGTGATGAATTTCTCTGGAAACTTCTTAAACAATGTTATTTCATTAAAGATCTCTACAAGCACCATCAGATTTGCTTTCCAGGTGTGAATTAGAAAATTAGCCTTGTCCTTTTAATATTTTCCTCTTTGGTAATATTACATCAGTCTGCACAATATCTCATAGAGGCTGAGTCAGAGTCGGTGGGAAGCACATAATTCCTTTTTCCCCTCCAGTCATACAAATAAAAGCAAGGAAGATGGAAAATACGAGCAGTTCCTGGAATGGGAATAGAAGGCAAGAGAGAGAAGCCAGGAAAGGAAACTTCAGAAGACAGATCTTTATGGCTGTTGCCAGCAAGTAACCAAGAAAGATCTGGAGGAGGATTAGAAAATGACTGTACCTTTGAAAGGGGCCAAGAGAGAGGATGTAAGCCAGCCTGTAACCACAGCACTGTGCCGCGTAGGCAAGGTGTCAGACCTCTCTATCCATCTTGGTCAGCGTGTGCCATGGGCAGAAGGTTGCAAAGGACACACAGCTGAGGGAGGAGGGCAGTCATGGTGTCCGGTCACAAGGCCTGGCTGCCACCACAGCATGCAGCTGCCTTATTTTCTGCTTCCCTCAACAGAGGGAGATGAACCCTCATTAATTCAGACTAATTTGCTGGAAGGCCAAACTAATAGACAGTAGTAAGATGCTTTTAAAGGATTCCATTTTATCACTTTCATTTACACATAGTAAAAGGAACTAAGTCTGCCTTTGATGAATAGATAAAAATGATCAGGAGCCAGCTCATTAAAACACAATTTAAAAATAAATTAACATTTTATCGATGGAATAAAATCATATTAACTACACTGTGACAAGCCAGAGAAAACAATCAAGTCACCATCCCTGTCCTCAGGGATCGTGCAGTCTGGGTAGAAGGGCCAGGTCAGGAAGCGGATGGTTGTGATGGGGTAGAGTTTGTGATTAGAGGTCAGCTAAGAGAAGACAACGAAAACACAGAGGAGGGGCAGCTTACCCAGAGGGAACAGCCGGCAGCCAGGGAAGTGTTCCTGGAACTAGACATTGAAGGACAATTAAAAGCTAATCCCAGCTACTGAGGCAGAAGGATCACAAGTTCAAAGCCAATATTAGCAACTTCATGACATCCTGTCTCAAAATAAAAAGGGCTGGAGATACAGCTCAGTGGCAAAGCACTCCTAGGTTCAATTCCCAGTACGGGCAGGGGAAAAAATCTATCCAGGTTATGTGGCTAGCAACCATGCAAGCTAGCTAGGTAGGGGGAGAGGGTCAAGGAAGAAGGGGAGGTAAAGGCACCCCGTGGCCCTTCCAGGCATCCATACGGTAGCATATAGTTTGCAAGCCACACAACTTCTCATCTAAACTTCATGACATCATGTGCATTTTCTGGGTGGTGATATAGAGCCCAAATGACTCCCCGACTCCAGCTGATAGAGGATGCAGTCAAGTCCCCTGACTCCAGACCCCATACCCTGTCAGAAATCTGATGGAATCACAAACATGCTTGGGGAGGCACATACGCATGCGTGTGCATGCACACACACACACACACACACACACACACACACACACACACGGCTCAGACAAGTCAAGCACATCCAGAAACCCTCTAAAGCAGGGATCGGCACCTCCCTGAGCACAGCTCCTCCAAGTACATTCTGTAATCACCCTATGTTACGGCCCGCTGGCCACTCTGATGACTCTATTTTAATTGGATAAATGATCATTCCTCTTCTAAATCTGTTTACCCTAGTGCTGTGAGCCTTGAGTCCAGGGATCAAGCCCGGATCATTCAGCACTGGATCGGAACATTCTCAGGTTCAACAAGACTTGGACTGGGGGTCCATATATTACACTGACTGTGACCTGCCCAAAGTGGATTCTGTCCGCTGAGGTCCTCGGATCCAGAGTCACAGGCTCATGTCTTGGCAGAGGGGTGTAGCTAGGGTTGGGCAGCACTGGAAAACTCAATGAAGAGAGGTAGGCAGGCATCTGAGGAAGGAAGCCTTCTGGTTCCTCCCATCTCTGGGTCTTACAATATCACCAGCTGGTCCCAGGCTGCTCTCCCAAGTTCTGAGGTCCTGCAAGGCACAATTCCCCGGCCCCTTACTGCTGGCAGGAAACCTTCCTGTCCCCCTGACTGCAGGGTCACATCTTCCTGCTCACCAATGTGCACAGTGTGGCCCCTCAGACCCTTGCCCACAACAGGTGCTTAATAAACATATTGAAGTCATATATGAATCCTTCGATTCTCTCACTCCAGTTTCAAAATCATCTCTAGAAAAAAAAGAAAAAAAGGAACTGGGGAGAAAAATCTGCTTCCCTTGCGGGTTTCATATCACGATAGCACATTTTCAGAGGTTCCTCTCCCTTACCTGGGTGTCCACAGACACGATGCTCTCGTGAGCTTCTTCATGCACCAGCTGCTTTGCGTAAGACATCCCTCGGCCAGCAGCTGGCGAGGTCTCTGGGTCACGTCCAGGTTCCCAGCAGGCGGAACACCAGTCCTAGTGACTCCTGATGAAAAGCAACCAACAGGCCCCACCCACAACCGTCCCTGCTTCCAGTGAGGGGAAATACAGAATTGAAATGATCCCACAGGAAGGAAATCAACATCTTTTAAAGACCAAATTCTAGGACCAGAGTAGAAACTGAACATTCTGGAAGTGATAATTGGTCTCATTTATCTAAATTTAGAAGGTCTGGAAAGGGAAAGAGTAACTATTAAGACATGTTATTTAGAAGAAGATAAGCCTTTAATCAAAGAGATGAGTCAAACCCAAACTCAAACTAAAATCCTGCTCAAATCAGGGATTTGAAATCTAAGTTCCTTTGGGGATAAAAGTCAGATCTTATTTAACTTGAAAATGAATAAGAACTTTCACAAACAGAATAAACTCCACCAACAAAAATAGGCCATCTGATAACTGAGGGGGGTGGGCTTTTAGTTGCAAATCAGAAATATCTTGACTAAAACATGCTGCCTGTGAGCTGAGAGATGGCTGAGCTCAGTTCATAGTGCTTTGAAAGCAACTGGGAAATTGCCCAGGTCAAGTGGATGACGTGCCCACTGCCTTGACCTCAAGTATCAACCCCATCACAGCTCTCCCAAGATGGCCTAGTCATGCCCCCCCACAATCCCCAACTTCAGTCTCCTTGACAGCAAAGTGGAATTGATAATCCCCCACTTTTCTCTTTTTCACTTCAGTTTAGTTTAACAAATCTTTCCTGAATTCCTGCTCCATGCTTAGGACTGGTGACATAGACACACAAGTGAATGAGACGTGGTCCCTCCTTGTCATGCTGGAAACCCACCAGTCATGTGTTAGAGTGACAGTCAAGACATGTCCAGGGTGCTGACGCCTGAGTCTCAGAGGAAGAAGTAACTAAGATAAATCTAAGGGAATCTGCAGATGAAGATGAAAGACAAAGGACATTATACCCAGATGGAATACAAAGATGCAGGACAGAATCTAGCGCAGGTGAGAAATGCGGGCAACTTGGTCCTCTTGGCACCTGTGCGAGGGGTGGGAGCCTGGGACAGCCCAGAAGCTGGGCAACTGGGAAGGTTCCAGGCTGGAGGAGCTGAGTTAAGCATTTGAACTTCATCCTGAGGGCGACATCTCCCAAAGGTATTTATTTTGGCATACTGAACAATGATTTTTCCAAAAGAAGTATCAGGAAGAGAAAAGGAAATTAAGAAGGAGGAAAGGTGACTCAAAAAACAATAAAAAGCCATTATGAAACTTACCACACAAGTGACCTCACTTAAGAGTGATGATCCCTGCTAGTAAGGGCCAGAGCCTTGAGTAGTGGCCCCTCAAAAGCATAGCCCCAGGCAAAAACTAAGGTCCTCAGGACCCTCCTCTGAGTTGAGGACTACTGTCCTAGGCCTGACTCATGGTCCCTACAGGCCTGCTGTAGCCTCCTGTTGAGATTTCCTCTCCTGGTCCGCGTACTATCTGTAGTCCAGTGTTGGTGCCTTCAGACCATGTGCCTGGTAATCTGTGCCACAGGGTGAGGTCACTGTTCTCCACTACTTCCTTTCTCATCTTCATAAAGTTCAGAAAGATAACACTCCTCAGGTCTTCTCAGAGACAGGTGAACTGGGAGGATCCCAGAAACTAGTCCAGACTCTCCCGGTGTGGACACATCCACACGTGCACACACATGCACCCGAGGTGGGTCTCCAATAGGGCCTGACCAACGGCCTATTATAATGAGAGAGCTGTATAGGTCACTATTTTACCCACTGAGCTTCTGGAAATTGTACACACCTTCCCGGATGACAGATTTAAAGCTTAAAAATAGGTCCGTCAAAATGAAATAAATAAATAACTTCCAGATGCTATAAAACCTCTCTCAGTATCTTTCTTTATGCCTCTTTATTTTTCTTCATGCCCTATTGCAATCTGATGGTATATTATATATCTGTAGATGTGCTCATTGTCTAGTTCTCCAAACTGCGTCAGAGGAAACAGACTGTTCAGCGTACTATCTTCAGAGCCTCAAACAGTGTAGTGAAGGTAAAATCTAAATAAACATGGAGTAAATGAATGAATAACAAAGGTACACTCATAACCTTGGTTTTTGTTTGGTTGGTTGTTGTTGTTGCTATTGTTGTTGTAAGTGTTCACTACCTCACAGAATGAAGGATTGGTGCAGGTTAGCAGAAAAGCATAAATGACTGGTAGATCAATTTATCATATTCATTCATCAACAGAAATTTTTTTTCTTGAGAATCCACCCTATGCCAGGTATTGAGAATATCTTCCTAAGGAATGGACAGGTTACAAAATAGATACTCAGTTTCAAAATAGAGCAAGGAATATTTGGGCCATCCAAGAAGGCCCAGATCTCCTGCACCCTGGAATGGGAAGGGATTTAACCAAAATTACTTGCTCATCCACAAGAGCAGATATGGGAAAGAAAGATGAAAGCTATCGATTGCCCTAAGTAGCTCTCCGAATCCTTTCTTTCATAGCATCAATCATTTCAAAATAACCGAAAAATTAGGAGAAAGTCCATAGTTGGTACAGAGGATACAGTGTGACTTTTAAAGAACTAAAATACCAGACAGAATTGAAAGCTTTCAACCTGAATACCAAGTAGAAAGGAGGCAGGAATTCTATTGATGAAATGCATGTTGCTATAAGAAAAGCATTTGATATAGTGGTATAAATTGTTACACTCAAAATTAATTCAAATTGGCTTAGTAAGGAGTGCTGCCACATAAATTTAAAACTGGCTCAAAGTCTGCAAACAAAGAGTGATGACAAATGAAAATATATTGAGGGGGGGAGGTAGGGTGCACAGGGGGTCATCTTTATTAATGTTCTGAAAGAGAGAGAGTAAACAGCATGTTAATGAAACTTGCAAATGATGCTAATTTGGGAGGTGTTGCTCTGATCACTGTGGACAGAGAGGGAATATAAATGAACCTTAAGTGGTAATAAATATGAAAAGGAAACAACACAATGAGATTGGAGTGAGAAAATGCAAACCGTGCCCAATGCAATGATTCGCCCACTCTCACCCCAGCGTCCTTGCCCCTTCTGTGTGTGGGATGGGGCTGGAGTGGGAAAGAACATGATCCTAACTCAGAAAGGTTGACTCTAACAAAGTATTTCTTGCCTGGGTGATTTTCTTTTGCTGGCCCTTTAAAATTCCACAAAAGGCTCTCCCTGGGTTCAGAACAAGAGTGGTGCTCGCCCTTGGAAGATGGCGCTCCATAAATTACCGTGCAGGAGAAGCTGTTAAAAGAAACAACCAAATAATGAGGGGAATGGGCAAAGTGATTTATGAGAAATGACCCAAAGGGGTAGACTTGCGTTAATTGATGGCTAAGTGGTAACATGATAATGACCTGCTGAGATCTCTCCCTGAAAAATAGCCAAGGGAAGAAAATATTTAGTATCCCATGAGGAACTTCTTCATTCTGTCTGGCAGAGAGCTCCTCTCCCTCTGCGCTGCTGGTCCACGGAGTTTTGCCAGCCCAGTTTTTATGGGTATCACCTCTGAGCAGTCCACATCCGGGGCTCTCCTACCCCACCCGCCCCCATTGCACTGCCAATACCCTCCTCAGTTTTGCTGCCCACCTGAGGGATGGCAAGAGCGTGAGGGCCAGGGTACCTCCATCCCAGTACAAACACACCTGCCGTGGACGCCAACCCCAGGAAATGGGCAGATGTGGGAGGCGAGATGCTTCCTGCCGCGTTCCTCTTCTCCAATAAGCCTCCTCCCACTGCAAGGAAATGAATGTAATCGTTCTATGCAAATAGATAACGGTTGTATGCAAATAGGAGTTTTGATACTGTTTTTATTTCCCAGCAGGTTCAGCCACCAGATTTATGGCTTCCAGCCTGAGATCTGTCTGGGCTGAGCCAGTGGCAGTTTGTGGATGGAAACTATAACAGATAATGTCTCAGGCTTCCTTCCTTCCCCTCAGAATTGTAGAAAGTTAAAGCAGAAAGAAGCTCCCAGCCTGTGTATCTCACTTCCTCATTTTACACAAGAGGACACAGAACCTAAGAGAAGCTTGTTGAATTCATGTTGGCAAGAAGAGAGGTCACAAAGCGCTGCTTTACTAGTACCTCTAGTAGCTTTTAATGTTTCCCAGTCCATGCTTTGGAGAAAGGAAGCTGAGACTAGACTGATCAAACTCTTGTTCAAGGTCACAGAGTCTCTGAGACTCAAACAATAATTTTCCCTCTAACCTAGCTACCCTCAGGAAACCTAGGAACACTAAGACCTTTTGCTATAGGTGAGAGAGATTTTCCAGTGACCACAGCCAATATCTTAAACCCAGGATTTCTGGAGATTCCTAAGTGGGTCTGGAATGAGAAAAGCTGTGGCAATTTTTTTCATATGCCAACATCAGTACCTCCAAGACAAGCACCATGCTCTTCCACGTTCCTTTCTTGGCTTCACCAGCACACTGGGCTGTGCTACTCCATCACCTCATGTCACCAGGGTTCTGATGCATGTTCAGAGACTTTCCAGGCAGAGAGATACAACTCCCCATACATGGCCAGTGCCACAGAACACTCAGAGCAGGTACCACCTCATTTGATTCTCCCAGCCAGCCTGCAAAGCAGGTAGGGTAGTTGTTAAGTATCTCCATTTAAAGAGTCAACAGACATTTACTGAGTACTTGCTATGTGCCAGGCACTGCTAGAGATACAGCAACAAATAAAATAAACAAGGTCCCCAGTATCATTCCATGTACATGGAGAGAAGGCAAATAGAAAATAAACAGGGACACAAAAAGTAAATAAATAAATAAGATGTTTTTAGATGGTAGTAAGAAAATAAAATAGAATAATGAGGTAGAAATCTATGGAGTAGGGAAAGGGGGCAAATCTTACAGAAAGGAGATCAGGGAGCCTCTCTGAGGATATTTATCAAGTAGAGCCCCAAGATGAGAAGGAATAATCAAGCCCAAGCAGGAATAGGTGTGCTCCCAGGGATAAGAACAGCAATTACAAAGGCCATAGGACCAGGGCAAAGTTGGTCTATCTGAAAACCAGGAGTGCCAGCATCTAGAAGGTAATGAAGGAGATGCCCAATTAGTGGACAAAGTCTAGACATGAGCAAAAGCTGGGACATGAAAGAACAGGGAGGATATGGCAGGGAGTCTGGATGTTATCCTAAGAGCTAAAAGAAAGAATCTGTACCTCCTCACTCCATTTTAAATAGATGATCCCCTCAATCTCAGAGAAGTTCATTAGTGTCCCAGAACATCACCTAGCTGGGCAATGGACCAGCCAAAACCCAAGTCCAGGAACTACAAGTGATGTTCTTCTCTTACATAATTTCTAATGGGGACCTATGAAAGCAAGAAAACCTAACCCCGTCTCAACTTGCGCCCAGTCCCTTTCCTCAGCCCTCTCTCAGAGCTGAACAGCAAGACAGGAGCTTCCACACTGAAGCAATAAACCCTCAAAAACTGATGGTCTCCAAACCAAGTAGAACTGTGTCCTTCACATTCCCACTGGAATAAAACTACAGGAAGGACTGCTGACATGCACATCACCCTCTAGGAAGCAGCAGAGGACTGCCCAGATAGAGTTTTATAAGTTCTAAAAGACATCAGCACCTGCCTGGTAGAGAGCAATCCTTCAAGACCCTCAGGACCAGGACCAGGAGTCAAACACAGCTCTCTCACACTGGTTGGGGGATGCAGGGAATGAGGAAGGAGAGACAGACCCACAGAAGCCTGCCTCACTAAGATTCTGCCACCAGAGAGGACTATGGAATCCAGTCCCAGCCATGAGTCAACACTGCCTGCCCCACCCCCATCCTTTATCTTGGGATAATGTGGGCCAGAGGCCCACATCTTGCGTTGCAGTGTGCAGAAAAGCCAGTGGGGAGATCCTATTTTCTAGCCCTCAGCTCCCTGCTCACTCCTGCTTGGCTCCCAGATGCCCTGGCTCTCAACTGCTCATGACCCTCTTCCTTGCCTATCTCCGCTAGAGTCCCTTCTTGAGATTCCAGATCTTAGCCCGGAAACTCCACCTTTCCTTCCAATTCTGGACAAAGGAGATTTCTCCCAGGGCCCTGCACCAAGCCTAGTGGGCTCCCTGAGCATTCTACCAGAAGTCACAGTCTCCACCATTATCTACCCTGAGCTTGGTCCTCACTGGGTTCTCTCCTGCACACCCAGGTCTATCTACCTCACCAAGTCAGTCAGAGCCTGATGCCACAATAGAGCCAGAGGCTCGGGCTATTGACAGAGGGTGATGATCAGACCCAACAGGTTTTTTTTCCCAGGTCAGAGTATTCTAACAGCTCTCATGGATGTCCAAGTCCAAACAGGAGCTTAAAACTGTGTATGACCAGAACATCAACTATCATTCTAAATTTCCAAGTTCACACTGGCTTTATACTTTCAGACACCAATCTTGAGAATTGATGCTGAATTTCATGACTGTTTAAAAATCTGTCCCAGGATTCAAATTGGATCTATAAGAAACTGAGAGGGGGAAAGCCCACATTCTGAGCTGGGCATGTCCCAAAGCCAGTTTTCTTCACCTGGCTGGGTCTGCACCACCCTCCTAGTGTCCTCCAGGAGGTCAGGAGCATACCAGGGATAGGATTTTGCAATTTCAGAGTTCCCAAAGCATAGCAATCCTCTATGGCAAGTTCTGGGGCTTCAGAAAATTGACGGATGGTCCTGGGAAACAGCCATGAAGCAGAATCCATTATGGACAGAAATACCAGCCCAGCCTAGAGCTACACGGGTTCCATAGGGCCACCTGTACCCACACAGAAGGCTTGCATCTGGCAGTGCAGTCCCTACACCAAGCTAGAGAGGGCAGCGGAAGCAGGAGCCCAGAGTAGCATGCACCAATCATCCCTTGGGAATAGAAGGAAAGTGACCTCAACCTCTGAAAACTCTACAAGGCACCCTCAACCCTAGAAGGAAGAATGGATGCCAGATGGCCACCCCTCTGCAGAGTTCCCAGCCTCATCGGCCCCACTGCCCCTAGCATGGCCCCAGCACACATTCCTGATATGAGGCTATGATTTCATCAGAAGCTGCCCATCAAATTTAGGGTATAACTCCTGTAATGCACCCGTGGTCATTGTGATAGTTATATGTCACCTTAGCCTGATCAGGGTGCCCCAATACCTGGGTGTGTTTGTGAGGGTATTTACAGATGGGATCAGCAGTTGAATGAGCAATGTGGGCAGGCTCACTGTACCGAGGGCCTGAGGAGAACAGAAGGCAGAGAAAGGAGGAACTCACTCACTTTTCCCTGCCTCCCTGCTTGAGCTGGGACAACTCCTCTCATCCTTTCTTGCACTTGGACTAGGATTTCTAACACTGACTGCCCTGGTCCTCAGCAGTCTTGGACTGAATTACACCACCAACTTGCCTGAGTCTCCAGCTTACAGATGGAAGATCATGGGGCTTTCCAGCCTCTGTAATCAGAAGAGTCAATTCTGCAGAACAAATCTCCTTTCATATACATACACATACATATATATATGTAGAATCTACATGTATATAGATATGTATTCATATGTATACACATATGCCCTTTATGTGTGTGCATAATTATATAGAGATATATAATTATACATAGTTCAAGGTCCTTTCCTGCTTAGAGTCCAGGCACCTAGAGGAGGCACCCTACATGTTCCACTTCTCTGGAGAAACCTGACTAACAGTCACCTCACCATCAAAAGCTGCAGGGTCCAGCCAATTCCTGGCAGTGGCTTTAGGCCTTTGTACAGGGCTCAGTACCTACCAGGGCCCTAAATAAATGCCCAGAGAATAAATGGATAGTTAGAATAGCCATTCATCCATCATCTCTTGTCCATATATCTTTAACTGTTTTTCCCTAGTTGGACACCCCTGAGGTCAGATGTATCAGTGGTCAGGGATGGTCATACCACAAGAACTCCACAGTGCCTTCCTAACTGAGTAATACTAGTTGGAGGAAAAAGCCAGAGAACCTGAGTTCCAATCCTGGTGCTGCTACTTGCTCCCTGTTTGAGCCTAAGCAAATCTGGTCCCTCTCTTAACCTCAGGCCTCACCTATAAATTGGAGGAGGCACTGTAACAAGATCCTGATTCTATAATTCCTGATACACTGCAGTTGTGCCTCGTCTGCCTGTTTGCAGGTGGTCCCTTGATGACTTACAGTGCTCTATCACTGTTCCCTGTTTGGTATATAAGCGTTTTCCTTAGTCACGGCAGCATCTCCCCTGCATGACACATCTGCCTTTCCAGAGTCCTCACTGCCTCACAGAGGCACAACCAGGAAGCTGGACCTGGATCTTCCTTATGCTGGATTCCATCAACCTCTTTCCCCTCCCACTCCCCAGTCTGAGGGCATAAATTCTAGATGGTTGCTGGGGGTAGGCAGGGGAGATTCTGCCCTTGTGTTTTTCCAAGAGACTTTTTATCTACTCTTTCACTTTAAGAATTAGGCTTCTTACAAAAAGACCTAGAAGGCAATTATTTTGCTGACATCTGCCTTTTACTCTGTGGTACACCATCCTTGAGGCAATGAACACAGCCTGTGTGAACAGCAAGAAGAGATGGGGAAAATGCAGAAAAGAAAAGAAAAAGACATAAATTAGAGTCTCAAAAATCTTACCCAGACACACACCAATAATACCTTCCTGAGCTTGGAAAGAATGACTCCACCAGTTCTGCCGTATTTTACGAGGGGAGGCTGTGCATGGACCCATCTGTCCCTAAGCCCGGGCCTGCCAGGCCCACCAGTGGTCAAGGGTGCATTCCAGCATGGTGATCCCAGGGAAGTGTTTTAGATTCACAAATACTGGGAGATTTAGAGCTCTCCCTTATTAATGAATAGAACACAAGACACACAACCAGCCCTGCAAGCCTGGGACTGGGATCAGGAGCATTGCCCGCAAGAGAAACTACTGCAGAGACCTCAGGGGTGTGAGCTCAGTTCCTCTGCTCAGAAAGGGTGAGAGGTTCACTGAGACTCAGCATGGGACACCCCAGAGGAGGGGGCTGATGATCAGACACGTGAGGCAAGGCACTGTCCAGAGAGAGGGTGCCCCAGTTAGAATAACCTTGTGTGCCATGGCCCCAAAGCCACACAGGTGCCCAAATGTATCTTCTAGAGGAAAAAGAGTCCTTCTTCCCACTGAGTCCCCTGGGTGCCCATTAGAGGGCCTTTAAGTATTGAATTCTTCCTTCTCACCTGGAAAAGGGATGACTAAATGCACAGTCACTGAGATATTTCAGCTAAATCTAGTCTGTTGTCCTCAAAGGAATTCGATCTCTTTATCCTTCACCTTGGCTGGCTTAAACTATCTGTTTTACTGTTGACAAGAGGTTCTGGGCGTGGCAGTGGCTTTTAATGTTGCTTTGTTTATTTTAAACTCACCACTGGCTTTCATCTGGATTTAAATCGAATTACTCTGCCCAGCAGAGCTCCTCTTTATTGTTTAAAAGCTGATCACATCTTTTCTGAAAAGCAAGGCCTACTTGTTACCCTTGTACAAAGCAGCCACAATTTACTGGGCCGAAAATCAATATATGATTGAATCCAACGCATGCTCCTCCCTGGAATTCTTATAGCCTCACAACTGATGGTCCCATATCTTTGTCCCACCCAGGCATTTACCTTCAAAACCTAAAGGGAAAAGAATCCATTTTTCCAATGAATGAACAGAACACTGAAGAAATGATTTTAAACACCAAAGAGAATGAGTATTACTCGGGAACTGAGCAGACAATTCTTCAATAAGAAATAAATGACAAGTTTCAACCTAAACTGGAGGTCTAGTCTATAATGTTCTGCTAGCCAGAAAAAATCACTGTCTGGAACCTGCTTTGAATTTCCCTTTAAGATGTTTTATCTCTTCTACATGTTTTTAGACACATGATCCAGAAGAATTAGCACCCCTTGGATGCAGACACCCTTCTAGAAATCCATTTCCTACCCCCACCTGGTTTAGAAACTACTGCTCTCCTCCTGTGGTAGGAATTCTCAGGAAAGAAGAAGAAGAAATGAGACTATCATTGCTTAGGTGGCTCCCATTTTCAAGAGACAGCCCCAAAGTCAGGCAGACGCACCCGCCTTGGGTACCACTTTCACTGAATAGGGAGTTTTGTAACAGAGGAACAGAACTGGGGAGTTGCCATATTTGGCTTTTCATTTTTTGAAGATGGATTTTGAAGATGGTTTAAAGGGACCAGTTTTGTTCTATCTTCACCTATGTGAGATGGGAGCACTCCCCTGAGAGGTCAGCTTGACAGAGTAGAAAGTAGATTTAAAGGATGCTGAACCAATGTGTCTTATGTCTGGCCAATAAAAGAGGTGCACGCCTATAACTCCAGTGGCTCAGGAGGCTGAGGCAGGAGGATCACGAGTTCAAAGCCAGCGTAGCCAATTTAGTGAGGCCCTAAGCAACTCAGCAACACCCTGTTGGTAATAAAAAAAATATTTTAAAATGGCTGGGGATGTGGCTCAGTGGTTAAGTGTTCCTGGGTTCAATACACAGTACCAAAAAATAAGTAAAAGAGCCAAAAAAGAAGAAAAAATATATGAGAAGGGTTCCTGAAGACTCTTGGCTTTCCAGTGGGAGTGTTAAGGCTGTGAGAGAGGAGGCAGGCAGAGAGAGGAGAATCTAACTCTTGTTGGAAAACATGGTGAAAGACCATGCAGAAAACCAGCATGTTTAGTAGATGACATGATAAAAGTGCATAAATTGGTGCTATCAAGTTGCTGCCTGGTGTTTCATGCCAATTCTGCTTAATTTATAGTTCATTTTTTTAACATATCCAACCAAAAAGTAACTCCAGCTCAAGTTAATATATCTGAAGTGCAATCATCAGGCTTAGAGCAGAGATTAAAGTCTTCACTGTCTAGGGAGAGGCCATCATATAGAGGTGACTGCTTCAGATTGCCTGTGAGTCACCCAAGTTGGATAGGTAGAGCAGGGACAAATAATAGTAAATGCCACAAGCCATACAGATGAGCTAGATGGGAAGGGAAAGAAATAAGGAGTCACTGGGAGTTTCAACATAGATGAAATCTGTGCAAGAGAAAATATTGGTCCTGGCAAAGAGAGTGAACTAAGACCTTTCAATTCTCAAATACTACAGCTGATTCCAGGAATGAAAGGAAGTGGCCATCCTCTGTGACACAAACACTAAGGGAAGCTTATGTTTATGATGGCAGATTGAGTAAGCACTAAAACCTCTCTTCTTTATGTAAATACACAGAAATAATATGAAAAAATGTATTTTGAAACATGATGTTATGGTGTGAAGTCTAGTTTGGAAGTACTATTTGCTAGAAATGTATATATCCACAAACCAACTATGAAGAGGATTCCTAAGCCAGAGAACAAGATAACAACCAAAAGAATACATGGGGGCAAAAGCCATCACCATGAAGGTGCAAATTGGAAATGAACCATCATAGTCATAAATCCTGAGTGGAGTCCAAACCAGACCTATATGTCAAGTAGGACGAAACTTTGCCTCACAAAGCCATCCCCACAGCCAAGGAGAGAATTAACCAGAGGGGTAGAGATCCACCATAAGTGATCTTTGCATGCTCTGGACGAGATCAATCCCCTCAAAAGTGTCAGGGATGAGAAAACAACAACTTTTCTACCCAGTGCCTGACATAACCCTGAATATACAAAGAACAAATCACCCATAAAGACTAACATATAACCTAAAGTTACTATATATATGAAGAATACCAACACCATGAAATATAAATTTAATAACTCAATACAGGGCTGAGGCTGTTGCTCAGTGGCAAAGCACTTGCCTCACATGTGTGAGGCACTGGATTCAATCCTCAGCATCACATAAAAATAACTAAACAAAATAAAGACTGTGTCCATGTATAACTAAAAAAAAATTTTTTTAAATCAATACATTTAAGATATTAGGCCCAAGGAAGTGAATATAATAAAGCATAAAATAGATTCAAAGCCCTTTAGTAGATTTTTGAATGGCATTTATGAAAAAGAACCAGCATACTATGAAATAAGAGAAAGTATTAATGAGATAAGAACTGGTAGTCATTAAAATATAACTACCTAAAAAAAAACCTAATGAAGAACTTAACACTTCCAGCCAAACTGGGGTGGGGGCACTCTCCAGAGGAAACAACTATAAACTAGATTAAAAATATTAAACAATAGTTGTCAACACATTGGACATCAGTCAACAAAAGTCAGTGTTCCCGGTGAGATAGTAGGCAAACAAAGGGTCCCCAAACTTACAGCAAGAGTTTCTAGAACATACTGCAAAGAAGGAGAGCATAAGCAGAGACCTCTAGACTCCTTGAGAGACTTAAAATTTGGTGAGGCAGAGGCAATGAAAGTACCACATTATTCATATCACTAATAAACAGCAAAAAAGAGAACCACAAAGAGACACAGAAGTTCCCTAATATGAGTTCACAAGAGTATTATCAGCAAATACATGTGAGAAAACTGTCTAAAGTCAAGGAAGGAACCAACTTTCCAGAAAGATTAGAGAGACCAGTGTTTGGTGGTTCCACAGGGCAGAATAGTGCTTGTTCTCACTAGCCAGACTGGGAAATTCCATAGTTCATGGACTATTTGATAGAATACTCAGAAGACTCTTTCCTTAGTAGTAAGGAAAAAGTAGTACTAGATTAAGTTTTTTCTGGTCTTATCTGACCAATTATAGAACAAGAATGATCAAACTATACAAGTAATATAATTGCATCACAGATAAAGTTAAGAATATTTACAGAAACATAAAAATATTCAATATCCAACAAGGTAAAATTCATAATTTCTTACAACCTAATAAAAAATAACCAAGCAAGCAAAGAAGCAGGAAAATATGAGTTAATGATGAGGAATATTAGTTAAAATGACCCAAAACTAAAATAAAATTTGCTTAGAACAACATTAAAATAGTTATCACAACTTAAAAAGCAAAAGTAAAAGATTAATCATGGGCCAGGTGCTGTGGTGCATGCTTGTAATCTCAGCAGCTCAGGAGGCTGAGGCAGGAGGATCACAAGTTCAAAGCCAATCTCAGCAACATAGTGATTCCCTATGCAACTTAATAAGACCCTGTCTCTAAATAAAATATAAAAATGGGCTGGAGATGTGGCTCAGTGATTATGTGTCCCTGGGCTCAATCTATGATATCAAAAGTAAAAAGAAAGAAAAAAGAAAAAAAGATAAATCATGGAAGATATTTTAAAAGACCCAAATCAAACTTTTATAGATGAAAATATAAAGGTCTGAGATATTTTTAAAATGATGGGTGGGATTAATGATAGATTAGATGTGACAAAAGAAAATATTAATGAACTTCAAGATAAAAAAAATGAAACAATCCAAATGAAACACAGAAAACCTAGCTTTATCAATAATCACATTAAGCCAGGCATGTTGGCACACACCATAATCTCAGCACTTTGGGAGGCTGAGACAGGAGAATCACAAGTTCAAAGCCAGTCTCAGCAACAGTGAGGCACTAAGCAACTCAGTGAGACCCTGTCTCTAAATAAAACACAAAAAATAGGACTGGGATGTGGCTCAGTGGTCAAGTACCCCTGAGTTCAAACCATGTACCAAAAAGGAAGTCAATAATCACATTAAATACAAATAGGTTAAAACCTCTAAGCATAGGGCAAAGATTATCAGATCAGATAAAAATATCAAGACCAACTATAACTGCCCAAAAGAAACTCACTTTAAATATAAAGATACATGATACTAACCAAAATAAAAGTGGAATGGCAATATCATAAAGCATAGTTTAAAGCAAATAATATGAACAGAGATGAATTCAGTCATTTTACAATGCTACAGAGGTCAAGATGTCAAGAAAAAATAATAAGCCTAAATATTTATGCATCTGATAACATGGCTTCAAAATATAGAAAGCAAAAAATGATAGAACTGCCAAGAGAAATAGACATTTCCATAATGAGACTTTTAATAATTCTATCTCAATAATTGACAGAGGAAGTAGACATAAAATCAGTAACGACAGAGAAGACTTGAACATTGTCAAAGAACTTGACCTAAATGACAACCAACAATAGAGCATATACTGTTTTGAGTATACAAAAAATTACCAAAATAGACTGTATTATAGGTCATAAGATAAACATCAATACATTAAAATAAATATTAGAGTCATAAGAAGTATGCTGCTTGAGAACAATGGAATTAAATTAAAAGACTTTGTACCATTGGATTGGGCTAAGATTTCTTAGTTGTGTACCCAGAAAAAATAGTGCAGTGTGGATTTAAAAACTGAAGTGAGAGTGCTAAGAGGAAATGCTCATCTGAGATCAGTCATGGCAGAGTGCAAGACAGGATGGAGCCACAGGTGGGGACCACTATCTTGGAGGTTTGGCAACACATGGAAAACCCTTATACGTCAAACACAAACACCTCGACATTCCTTAACCTCTTTGGGCTCTCACGCCTCACTCTCTTCCTGCAGTCTGGAATCTTGTTGGAAAAGCTTGTTCTTTCCCTGCTTGGTAAACCAGTTCCCTTCTGGGAACAGAAACTAGCACACAGCCATCCTTCTGGACAGAGCTGGCTTGTACAGGGGGCACATGACTAGGCATAGAGTCAACTGAAAGATGAATTCAACGGATCCCTTGTGAGATAGGAAATGGAGCTAAGACGAAAAAGGAGGCAGACAGAAAGAGAGAACCAAAAATACTTTTAAGAAAACAACAGAGCCGGGCGTGTTGGCAAACGCCTATAATCCCAGCACTTTGAGAGGCTGAGACAGGAGAATCGCGAATTCAAAGCCAGCCTCAGCAATCGCGAGGCGCTAAGCAACTCAGTGAGACCCTGTCTCTACATAAAGCACAAAACAGGGCTGGAGATGTGGCTCAGTGGTTGAGTGCCCCTGAGTTCAATCCCCAGTACCAAAAAAGTAAAAAAGAAAGAAAACAAAACAACAGAGATTCCTAATAACATTATTTGAACCCTTTGTTCCAGCCATGCCTGAAACCATGCCCTCTTCCTCAGGACATGAGCTAATAAAGTCTTTTTGTTTCCCCTTCAAGTTAGTTTAAATTGATTTTCTATCAGTTATAACTGAAAAAAAAATGCCGGCAAACAAATGTCTCTACATATCCCTCTCCCTCTTTCTTCACCTATAAATCTGTTCTCTGTGATGTTCCCCGGGTGTGTTGGTAAACTGGCTCTAAAAATAAAATTACTAAAGCCCTGGTTTTGTAGTATTTGCTCCCCTCTGCTCCCACAAATCTGTGCTCACTGCTATCCCAACACATTAATATCAGGGGACTGTTTGTCATACTGGTCAATTGTGAGCTACTTGAAGACAAGAACTGTGTCTGCTTCCTCCTCACCTCCCAGGGCTGGACCTGCAGGTGTCAGTCCACGCAGGTGAGATGAGGTCCACAGTTCTAGTGGCCCCAGAGCCAGGTGAAGGCAAGGATCCTATGCATGTGTATTTGAAGGCAAGAAATTTGCTAATGGAAAAGAAAGTATTGAAATTTTTTTTTTTTAACTGTGGAAAGGGAAGAAAGCAAGTTGTTTCAAGGGTTAGAAAAGACAATTGTAAAAGGCAAGATGGACAGTTTGGAAGGGTGTAAGAATCTGGGCCTGGAAACAGAAATGGGAGAAGGTGAGGAGGGAGTAAATGAAGAAGACAGGGAATTCAGAAACAGGGAGAGGAAGCCAGAGAGGGGCAGGGCAGGGACCAGATCATCAGGTCCAGAGAAGCTGCCAGTCAGGCCAGAGCTTCACAGTTCTGCATGGCGCTCAGCTTCATGATTTCCAGCAATGGCCCACGCACCACATTTTAAGCGGCAATTACTCTCTGAGAATCAGGGGCTAGGCAGTTATCCGTCTCTTCCCCCAAACAACTCATTCTCCAGATTTACTTTTCCAGGGCCGTGCCCTACAATGGTTCTGGAGCAAGAACACAGGGCCGCCCTGCCCAGCCGGTAAGGCAGCGGGAGAGAATTAAACTCAGCCAACTGCAGCCGGTAGGGAGTTACACCACGTTGCCCTGACAACTAATGGGCAGCGCACAGGAGAAAGAGATGGAGATGGCTGAGGTCAATGGGTAATAAAACCCTAGTTAGAGGCTGGTTTTTCTCCCCTTCATTTCTGCTGATATAAACATGAAGAAAAAGAAAGGGTAATTGGGAGGCAGGTTCCCTTAGAGATGGAGCCACACAAGAACTGTGGATTTGAAGCATAAGGCCCTGGAATGACATGAGGGTCAGAACAGGACTTATCTACAGCCTCAGTGATCCTGCTCAGAAACAGACACCCTCAGAACAAAAGCCAAAGGCCTTGGGAAGGAAAACCCCAAATGATCCAGCTTTTATTGATATCTACTGTGCACAGAACATAGCCCTAGGAAGGGGATGTCAACAAGAATCCTCAAGGGAGGGGTTAGGCCCCAGTGGTTTAGCCTCCAATCTCATCCCTAACATTAACTGCTTGAGGAGCCTGTGCAAGATACAGATCCTTGCCTGTATTAATCAGAAATTGTGTAATAGAGATCGTGGTCCCTGCCTCACAAGGTTGTTGTTTAATCAAGGAGACAATGAGTGTGACGGCACTAATATGGTCCTCATGCATGGGCCACACGGAATGAATGGTAACCCATAATAATGGCCAGCATAATTGGGCTGGGCCCCTACTCTGTGCAAGCACCGTTTGCAATGCTTAACATGTTTTCCCACAACAGTACCATGGGACAGCTACTGCAACCTACCCATTGTTTTGGTTTGGATGTGAGGTGTTCCCCAAAAGCTCCTGTGTTCATGCAGGAATATCCAGAGCTGAGGTGATTGGACTGTGAGAGCTCTAACTTGATCAGTCTATCCTAGTTTGAGTAGATGTAGGTATGTGGGGCAGGGCTGGAAGAAGTGATCCCTCAGGGCGTACCCTCCCTACAGCTCCTTCTCCCTCTCTCCTCTCTACTTCCTGGTCACCATGAGGTGAGCAGCTTTCCTCTGCTGCGCCCTTTGGCTATGATGTTCTGCCTCACCTTTTAGCCCAGAGCGAAGGAGTCAGCCACCCTGGACTGAATCTCTGAAACTGTGAACATAAAGTTCCTCTTCTAAACTGGTCTTGTCCAGTGTTTTGCTCACAGCAATGAAAAGCTGACTAACACCACCATTTTACAGATAAGGAAAGTAAGACACAGAGAAGTGACCTTCCCCAAATCACACAGGTATTCAATGGCAGAGTCAGGGCTTATGCCCAGGCAATCTGACTCCAGAACCTCATTGACAAGACAGATAAGTCATCAAAACCAGAGATGCAAAAATAATATTGACCAGAATATTTACATATCTTTGTACACACACACACACACACACACACACATAATAGTTCTGGAAGAATACACAATTTAAAAATTATAACATTATTTGCCACTAGGGTAGAGCAAGGCAAAGAAGGGAGAAATTCTATTGTATGTTTACTGTGAATTTTGAACCATGGGAAGGGATTGCCTATGTTAAAAATGAGTGAATTAAATTAAAATTTAAAAATAGAGGAACAGGGCAGGAGAAGCCACTTTCAATATATTAATTTCAGCAAACATTCACTGCATATGAAAGAACAGGTTCTGGTGCTCTAGCCCTTGACATGATTGTAGAGAAAACAGGCCCATGAAGAGGTGACTAGAGAACATAATGATAAACATTAAAAAAAAAAAAAAAAAAAAAGGGGGAGTTAATGAGCTGTGCAGACTCCAAGAGGGATGTGGGGATTCTGCACAGAGAGAAGTCAGGAAGGCTTCCCAGAGGAGGGATTTCTAAGCTGGATTTCCCCAGAACCCACAGCCTTGAGTCAACCCATACATAAAATAACAACAACTCATAATAATGAATCCTGCCACCAGACACTATGCTAGGCTCTTATGTGTATTCACGCATCGTCACGAAGTGGGGACCGTTATCATTGTCAACCTTTTCCAGGTACAGAATTGAGGCTTAAGGAGGCTGAGTGAGCCAGGTGCAGTTGTACATGCTTGTAATTCCATCTGCTTGAGAGACTGAGGCAGGAGGATGGTTAGTTCAAAGCCAGCCTCAGCAACTTAGTAAAGCCCTGAGCAACTCAGGGAGACCTTGTCTCTAAATAAAATATTTAAAAAAGGGCTGGGGATATGGCTCAATAGTTTAGCAGCCTTGGGTGCAATCCCCAGTACCAAAAAAAAAAAAGGAGGCTGAGTGACTGCCCAAGGACACATAACTGGGTAAAGCAGCTAGGAAATGAAGGCAGCCTTCACTAGAAACCACCACCCTCTGCCACTCTAATCCCCTAGTGGAAAGATGGCTGCCATCTAAGGTGGTCCATGAAGACAGATGTGGTCCCTGCTGAGGATAGGCAGTTGTGGCAAGGCACTCAGGATGTTGGGTAGGGGAGTCTACATGGGAGATCAACCAGTCCCTGAGTCCACCTTCGGAGGTGTCAGAGCCAATTGCCCTGGATTTTAATCTACAGCAAGAAGACAGGAGAGATACTTTCTACACACCCTCACTATTTATTCTATGAAAACCACATATTTTTCTGGTTGCCTAATTGGCTTTATGACTACAAGCCTAATGGGGTCTGGCCTCAGGAAACACCTGATCCAAGGCCTCCATTCTTAATTCTGCAACTGTCCCTCAAAGCTTCATTGCACTATGTACAAAGACCTGCTCTAGTTACCAAATAGAAGGCCCAGCCCCTGTGATGGTGGGGAGAAGAGGTGGCCAGCAGCTTATTGCCTAAATATGAAAAGAGCCTCCATAGAAAATGCCTAACTCACATGGTTGCATGTGAACACGACTCAACTAGCATGCACAGGCTGAGGACAATGCTCCATTTGTCCTTCCCAAAACACCCAGGTGGTGTTCTACAGAGGAGCTTCAAGATGGATTTTGAAGGTGGGAAAATGGTTTTTGGCAAGAGTAGATAGGAGGATATCACAAGAGGAAATGGGAATGAAAGAAATAAAGGCTAGACATGGAGCCCAGACTGAGGTGGAACAGACAATCTACAGGCAAGTGGTGTGGAAGAATCTTGATAACACAGGCCAAGGAAGTGGCAGAGAAGGCAGCTAAACTGCAGGACTGAGGAGCTGCAGGATCAGTTTTAAAAAGGGGAATGGACAGCCATGGCAGGCTCTTGAGAGAAGGAGTAGCTTGATAAGGATTCCCTGGTAGAAAGATTATTTAAGAGCTATATCTGTCCTAAGTGGATGACATCATAGTGTTAGAGCCAAAACCAGGTCACATAACCTAATCACAAGGAAAATAATTGACACAGGACACGAGGGGAACACATCAAATACTCTCTTCACTGTTCCAAAGTCCTCTACCTCAGCATTTCCCAAAGTAGCATTCACATACTAGCTCCAGAGAAGGAAAATGAGTGTTACCAAAAAATTCAAGTTAAAAAATGATAGCTAACAACAAGTAAGGCATTAAATGATGGCCAAACATCCTTTTACCCAGTATCCTCAAAAATCTATAAGGTGGGCACCCTTAATACCTCCAACTGGCAGATGAGAAACTGAAACATAGGTGTCACTGTTAACTCGCCCATGGTCACTATGAAGGAGCACAGGTTTATGCCAGGCAGTCTGGCGTCCAAGCCAATGCCTCTAACCACCAGGCTATATCACATGTCATAATTCCGAAACATCAGATTTGTAAAAACTCAACATTTTCCTTTCCTGAGGGATTTCTCAGTCATTCTTCCCCTTTCCTTCCTCCTGAAGTGAGACCCTAAACTGTTGAGATACCTTGCTGAGGCTGAGGCTGTGAGGGACCCCACAAGGTACCAACGAGAACAGCAGGAGATGTTACCTTCTGCCCCCATCCCTTCACCTCCTCCAGGACAGGCAGCTCCATGGTGAACCCTAGAAATCAAGGAGGGAGAAGACAGATCACCAGAAGGAGAAAAGGGCACCATGGCCATCTGGCCCCCTGGAAGGGTTAGGAGACAGGATAGCCAGAGCTTCGATTAGCTCTCTAGGCCACCAGAGTCCTAGTGTCTTCTTATGACCTGAGTCAGACATTGCTGTTTTGGTCAGTGGATTATGGGGAGGTCTCAGGGTCCCCAAAACCCAAGGGTCCTGTAGAGGAACCAGAGAGGTAGCAGGGTAGGCAGTTGCAGAAGCTATTTTCCATCCACTACCGAAGTACATCACTATTTTAATAACCTATCTGGTTAGCACCACATTTTCAGACCTTAAACATTCCTCAAGACCAATCTCATTTGATTGACAGGAAAACTCTGGTGTCTCAGAAGAACATGTATCATCCCCATTTTGCAGATTAGGTATCTGTCAATCAACTAGTACATACATGAACTGATTCTAGAAAGGAAGTTTGAATCCAATGCTCACAATACTGAGGTCCCTTTGGACTCCGAGGCTTGTCCTGAAGCGGGGCACGATCTCCTTACAGGAAGAAGAGAGTACAGGGGGCGTGCAGTTCCACCAGCCTGGCCACTTCCCAGTTGTGGGCCCTACGCTGGTCACTCTCCTGAGTTTACTCCTCTGAGTACTACACTCTCATCTGTAAGATATGCACACTGAGCCGGGTGTGGTGGCGCATGCCTGTAATCCCAGCACTTTGGGAGGCTGAGACAGGAGAATCACGAGTTCAAAGCCAGCCTCAGCCATGGCGAGGTGCTAAACAACTCAGTGAGACCCTGTCTCTACATAAAACACAAAATAGGGCTGAGTTCAATCCCTGGAACCAAAAAAAAAAAAAAAAAGATATGCACACTGTTCCCACGTCACAAGGAAGCTGCGAAGACTAAAGAGATAATGCTGGAAAAGCCCTGGTGCCCAGGACCTGACATACATAGGAAGTAACCACACATATCTGCTCCTTCTCTAAGCCACCTCACCTTTCACTAATCTCTCCCTACGTTCAAATCCCCTAGTATGAGTCTTAAACAATTTTCCCTCTGACAAATTTGTAAAGAAAACAGCAGATGAGAAGGCCAACCACAGACTAGACCAAGATCAGAGACTTGAAGGCCATAGATGGGATTAGCTTGAAAGCCAAGTTCGTGTAATTGGGAAGTCTCAGGTTGATACGAAGAGGCTGGGACTACCTAGCACTCATCACCTCATCTGGCACCAGCATCTCGTAACTGGGGTGCTATACCTCACTCCTCCTACCTAGAGATGAGCAGTGGCCTGGGCAGCCAATCAAAGCTTTCTATCCTTTAGGTGGCGGTAATTGATTCAGCACATGACCTAAATCTACCCAGTGGGATTCAATCTGGCGTTTTTCCTCTTGAAACTGTAGGTAAAAAGAAGTTCTCCTTCTGCTAGGCTTGAAGCTGGAAGGGTATTAAGCCTGGATTAGGTGCTAGGGACCACCACATGGACCGGCCTGCATGTGATCTAACAGCAAGGACGACAGAGATGGCAGAGGACGCAGCCTCCCAGCAACACTGTCTGAGCCCCAGATGCAGCCAAATCTGACTCTGAGTTACTCATGTCTACCTAATTCAGTTAAATACGTTCTTTAATTCTATTTCTGAGAGTCAAAAGAAAGCTAGGGACCAGACACCGACAGTGCCCGTGCACCAGTAAGAAAAGAAAGAATACTTGAAACCTACAAATGGCAATTTTCTGATATGCCCTGAGCCAAACTGGACACGCACATCACACACTCCCCTTTGACACATCCCACACACAAACCCATATCCCACCAACACACACAAACACACACACACACCACATGCACATCTCCCCACATACCCATGTCATGCACACACACGCACCACGCACCCATATCCCACATGCACACATACACACACACGTACCACATGCACACATATCACACACACGCACACACTTGCACAGCTCTGGCCTCAGTGGCCACATTAATCAACAAGACCATCACATGGTGCACAGCCCCCACTTCAAGTGCCGTCCCCCTCCTCACCTGCACTTCTCCCACCAGAACTCTCTCCCTTTTTTGTGCTGCCTGCCATGCCTCCCCCTCTCCTACCTCAAAAAGCCATCCCTGACTCATCCCACTCCATCCCTGCCAAGTTCCCATCACCACTTGGCTATTTTGCACTTCCACAAAAGGAATCATTCGCCCTTGCACCCCGTATGGGTTTGTGCATGTTTGAACATTCTTTTTAGAGTTAGCATGTTGAGGTGGGTGAGGAGGCTGGAGGCAGACCAGGCTGGGTTCAGACCCAGCTGCACCTTCATGCACTGTGGACGGACAAGAGGAGTTCCGCATTAGCCATCCTCCTTCCTTGTAAGCTTCTTACAAGGAATAAGAAAGAAAATTCCAGTCAGTCGTGAAGATCAGATTGCCTTAGGCAATTTCCTGTGGCAATCTTGTAAAGTTCCCAGACCTCTCCCCCAGGCCCCTTGCCCTGCCCCTCTCTCTAGTCAGTTTCATCTGTTTGATGTTTTAAAGAGCTCATCAGAAGGATGCCCAGTTAGGAACTGGCCACACTCCGTGAGCCTCAAGGCCTAGGGAATGGTGGACTCCCAGGCCACCTGGTGGCACTGGAAGGTGGAGCTTTCCTCTTGCAGTCTAGGCTGGCCCCCTGGGGCATGAAATACACACAGGAGCCAGGAAGAGAGGCTTCCACCCTCCCCCCTTTGCCTTGCTAGCTCTCCATTAGAAAGTAGGAACTGCCAATCTCACAGAGCACATGTCCCATATGGTTTTGATCTGGAGAGAGGTGGTCACACTGCTGGCCAGAGAGACAAAGACACCAACAACTTATCACAAGTATTGTGGAAGTGACCAGCTGTCCCTCCCATGGCACAGGGACCAGATAGAGGTCCTTTGTCTTTCCTTCTGGGGTAGAAGTAGACTACCTCCCTGAAGGATGTAGTTGACAGAGCAACTGGGCTCTGGGAGCAACTGGGCTGGAGCAAGGGGCAATGATTCTAAAATGTCTGTCTTCGCATCCATTAGCTCACAGTTTCCATGTTTTCTCATTCAACAAACAAGCATGGGTACCCAGGATGGCATCATGCCTGCACCAGAGATGCAACAACCAAATGAGACCTCAGTCTCTGCTCAAAGGAAGCCCACAGAGAGGAACAGTAGTTGATTTAATCATGTGTCTTCCTCCTCTATTATATGAGATATGATGACCATTATGATATAAAGGAGGAACATGGATGGGAAAGGGTCCTGCTGTTGGGACAGGTTTGGACAGGTTTGTTTGGATAGTCTAAGGACAGAGCCAAAAGTAGAGGTGGCCAAGGGTGGAGTGAAAGAGATTAAAACAGAAATAAGAAGAAACTTCTTCCCAAAGGGAATTCTGATCTAATCTTGGGAAGGAGCCCTGAGACGTTAGTGGTGCAGCCTATAATCTCAGTGGCTCACTCAGGAGGCTAAGGCAGGAGGATCACAAGTTCAAAGCCAGCCTCAGCAATTTAGCAAAGCCCTAAGCAACTTAGCAAGTTAAAAATTAAAAAATTAAATTAAATTAAAAAATTAAAATTAAAAAAAATTATTAAATTAAAAAATTAAATTAAATCTCAAATTAAAAAATAAAAAGAGCTGGAGATGTGGCTCAGTGGTTAAGCACCCCTGGGTTCAATCCCTTTTACAATAATAATAATAACAATAATAATTGAAGCTCAGCAAGTAGGCTGTGATGCCTAAAG
This sequence comes from Xerus rutilus, assembly GCA_028644305.1. Classification (NCBI taxonomy): domain Eukaryota; kingdom Metazoa; phylum Chordata; class Mammalia; order Rodentia; family Sciuridae; genus Xerus; species Xerus rutilus. The sequence continues at coordinate 17,615,521 of CM053409.1, read as the reverse complement.
CGAAGGGTCTAGAGAGGGACTGGAGTGGAGGAGCCCAGCAATTCCCTGGCTCGGGCTCTGGGTGCTGAGCTAAGGAGTTTAAACTTTATTCTGAAAGCTGCAGGCAGCCCCTGAAGAGGGATGTGCCACAATCAGACACAGATTTTTCAAGTAGTGTTTGTGGAGAATCTGGAACACCGTAAGGCTTTGCCAAGTGGGCATCTGGAACAAGATGAGGACATAAGGCACAAGCAGTCTGGTGGGAAAGACCAAGGAGAGCCCTTCCTGGCCCACCTTCCTTGTCTAAACTCTTTCCTTCTTTCCTCCTGTCCTCTTCTAACCTCATCAATGTCAGTGTGTCTTTGGGATTCTATCTGGGGCCCTCTCCTGACCTCTCCTCACTCTGTATCAGTGGTTCTCAAACCAGCAGCAACAGCATCACCTGGGAACTTGCTAGAAATGCAGATTCTTGGACATCACTCCCGACCTACTGGATCAGGAACTTGGGTGGAGGACCAGTGAGCTATTTCAAGAAGCCCTCCAGAGGATTCTGATGCTCACTCAAGTTTTAGGATGACTGATTTACATATTCCTGGCTACATATTAGAGTCACCTAGGAAGTTGTTGGGAAAAAAAGAAGAAGGAGGAGGAGTTGCGGGGGAGAAGAAGGAGAAGAAGTGCCCCTGGGTCCCAGCACAGGGCAGTTGAATCAGAATCTCAGAATGAGCCCAGGGACTGGTGATTCTACTGTGCACCCAGGGCTGAGACAGAATCGCTGGCTTACAGCTGTGCTTCTCTGACTTTAATGTACCCATGAATCCCTGGAGATCTTATTAAAATGCAGATTGTGATTGGTGGGACCCAAAATTCTGCTTCTTTAAGAAGGAAATGCTTTCTGCCAGTCTTCAGACCCCACTTTGAATACCTTTCCTGTCTCCTTGAACTATGAGCTTCAACTACAACCTGTGTGTTGGACACACTTGCCACAATCCCCTCTCTTGAGTTCACACCTGTAAGAACCCACCCACCTCAAACTCATACCTCTCGAGCTGACCTTGACCTGTGCATCCCTCCCCAGTTCTGTTCACCCTCTGAGTCAGGCTAGTCACCCAACCAGGCAAGAACACACGCTCAGGCCAAAGACGGACAAGGTTATAAGAAGACATTCTGAAAGGGCAACCCAAATTCCCAGGCTCTTACTCCATCCCCTTACTTAGGAACTCCAGCCCTCCTCCACACAGGACACACCCCCAGCCCCATATATGTGAGGTTTCCAAGAAAGACTTTGAACATGCTCTGCCAAGCCCTTGGAGGCTCTGCCAGTGCTCAAGATGGCAACAAAATAAAAGTTAAAACATGGTGGCCACATAAACAAGCTTAGTAATTGACTTCCCAGGTGTGGGTGAAGGGATGCTCAGGGAGGACCCTCACTTCCTGTGATCTGAATGCCATATTATTCATACAGCCTAAAATTGTGTCTCCCATTCTCACCTCCTGTCACCTCCGATTGATCTTATTAACCAAAACCTACAAATCCTTCCCCACCCGGCATTCATGCAATCAGGGCTTTTGAACCAAAATGTAGATGCTTACATGTATCTCTGCTAACTTCCGTCTTATTGGTTTCAAACCTCATTCTAGCCTGTCAAAATCACTTTGAGCCACTATTGGATCTTCAGCAGTAGATTTTTCCTATCCAGCTTTCTATTATCCACAAATTCAATAAGCATGTCTGAGCATGTGGCAGTTAAGAAACCCTGGATTCAGAAGTCAGGGAGTGAGGCACTAGTCCTAACCACCTCCATGAATCTAAGAAAGTTATATAACTTCTCTAGATCTTAGCACAAAGACTATAGAGCCCCTGCTAGAGCTCAAAATTCTACAAATTGTAAAGTACTTATGAGTTCAGGCCCTGGAAGGAAATCTCTGAGTGTGAAACCTCTCTCTGCCACTTATATGATGTACAACCTTGAATGAGCCACATAACCTTCCTGTGCATTAATTTCCTCATCTGTAAATTGAGTAATATTATAACATGAGCATATTATAATTATATAAGCACACAATTATACTATATAAGAATACAATGTATGTTTTGTGTCTTATATTTAAATCTATGTAATATATAAGTACATAAGTATGGAGCATATTACAACTATAACAATAGTGTATATGCCTCATCAGGTTTTTAGGAATATTAAATAAATAAATTCACATAAAGAGCTCACTTCAGGTCTGGTATATAATAATTGTCTAGTGAATGTTACCTATTTTATTCAAGACAAGAAATTGGTTTTTAAAAAAAATTAAGAGCATATGACCAGGAGAGAATAAGTTTACTATGGTTTAGATATTAGGTGCTCCCCCAAAAACTCACGTGTGAGACAACGCAAGAATATTCAGAAGTGAAATGATTGCTTTATGACCCCCTTAACCCAATCAGTGAATTAATCTCCTGATTAACTGAGTGGTAACTGAAGTGGTAGGGTGTGGCTGATGGAGGTGGGTCATTGGGGAAGAGCCTTTGGGGTACATATTTTGTATCTGGCAAGTGGAGTCTCTGCTTTATGATCATCATGTGAGCCGCTGCCCTCAGCCACACTCTTCCACCATGATGTTCAGCCTCACCTCGAGCCCCAAGGAACGGAGCCAGTTGTCTATGGACTGAGACCTCTGAAACCATAAGCCCCCAAATAAACTTTCTGTCCTCTAAAATTGTTCTTGTCAGGTCTTTTAATCACAGCAGCAAAAAAGAAAGCAGACTAAGACAGTTGGAATCAAAGACTGGATCCTAGCTGGGCATGGTGGCTCAAGCCTGTAATCCCAGCACTTAGGGAGGCTGAGACAGGAGAATCACAAGTTCAAAGCCAGCCTCAGCAACGGTGAGGCGCTAAGCAACTCATTGAGACCCTGTCTCTACATAAAACACAAAATAGGGCTGGGGATGTGTCTCAGTGGTCGAGTGCCCCTGAGTTCAATCTCTAGTACAAAAAAAAGAAAAAAAAAAAAAACTGGATCCTACTGAAGTTCTCTGGAAATATGGTGACCAGATGTCTTGTTTTATGAGGGACAGTCCTAGTCAATTCTTATTGCTTGACATAATTATTAGCAATGCCCTGTACTCAGATACCCACTCAAGGAAAGATGTGCTGGCCCCGCCACCAGGAAGCAGTGTGGTTTCCTGACAGCCTACAGCTGTTAGGTCCCTTGGCACTGCTTCAACTTTTGAGCCAGAGTCACTCTGACCCATGACTGGATAAGTGAGTCCAAGGGCCCAGCTATTTCCCCAACATAGATCTCTTCCTTGGGCAGAAGAGACTCTGGTTGTCTGCCTTGCGGACTCATAGGCCCTCCCCATCTTACTTCGTCCTCCCTCTTCCTTCTGCAGGTGTTTATCCCCAGTAAGTCTTTGGTGCTCCTAACTCCATCTCAGTGTCTGCTTCCCAGAGGACTCAGCTGACACATGTCCCCTTTCCCTCCCAAAAAGTGAACCCATGCGGATGGTGAATTAGATGTCTGCCCTATCTAAAGGCCCTTAACCTCACTCCCACTTCAACCATCACGTCTCCCCTGGGAATTATATGCAACACATATTTTTTTTTTTTCCATCTTAATCACGGAGATAATGTGAGACTTCAAGGTCTCCGCCTTGCTCAAGCCAGGCTCACAAACGCTGTCATGTCCCCTGATCTCTACCTAGAAGACTGCAGCAGCAGCTCTGATCAAAATATGAGGTTAATTTGACAAAACTTAGTGCATCTCTGATGAGTTCTAATGATCACAATATCTTTCCTCGGTTTTCATAAGCCAGGTGTTTGATATCCCATTACAGAGATTTTTCTGGTTTCAAATCTGTGACCTTGATTCTCATTTCCTGGTTCCCTCAGCAGGGCATACAGAGAATGTCACCCTTCCTTTCCCTTCTAGGTCCCTAGTGCCATCTCCATACCTTCCTCTTTGTAGTCTTACCACCTCCCGCCTGTAGGGAGAACTGCCTTGCTCCAGCCTGGTGATCCACAGTCCATCTCCACAACTCTTCCTCAGGCACAGCTGACCTCCTCTTGATGAATCTTCTCTGCCCCTTCCCCCTGAGCTCCTTACCCCCTCCTCTATTTTGTCCTCATAGTCCTCCCAGCTTCCAAACTCTCCTCCCACTGTGATAACCCACTTCAGGCCTCCTCATGAGGCCTCCCCAGCCCCACGATGGCCACAGTGATGAAAAAAACAGACCTATGCCATCAAAGCAGGCTCTGCAGTCCACACATCCCCTGGGCAGTTTCTTGGTGTGCTCCCTGGACTCTCACCTGCCTGAGTCCCTGCCCACTCAAGGCCTATCTGCTCATGAGCCCAGCTGGCCCCAGCAGAAGAATGGGCCATGAATTGAAGGAGACAGAGACTTTCCCACTTTCCCAAGCTCCCTGAAAGCTCTTTTCCCTGCTGGAGATGGTTCTGCTGGTGGCTTCTCCAAGACTCACGGCTTTCCTTGTCCACAACCTGGCATTGACCAGTAATGTCCTCCATACCTGGAGCCCAGAGAATTGGCCTGGTACCTCACTGTCTCCCTGCTGGAAAGTGCTAAACCGTGAGCAAATCCTCCCAGCTAGAGCTCAGGGAGGAGATGCAGAGCTGGGAAATTCAATGTTCCACTTACTGCCGTAGTGAAATTACCTCGTGAACATGGCAAACAGTGTTCAAACACCTCCGCTCCCTTTTTGTAGACATGGGCAGCTCTCTCTCTCCTATAGACTCACTTTACCATCCCCAAGAGAGAAGAAACTCTTTCTAACCTTTTCTCATTTATTCATTTCATGTAATGTTTTCAGTACCTACTGTGTGCCCAGCAGAGTTGGGCATCTTAGCTGAGGCTTCAGGGCCCAGAATCTAACTACTCTTTTGACCTCTGCAAGCATCTTAGTTTCCTTCCTTCTTCCTTCCAAGTTTAGATCACTACTAGCAAGTACATCAGGAGACATTCTGTCAGGAGAGCTTGAGAGAATCATTCTTGAGGAGGAAGTGACCATAGCTCATTTATAATATTTATTCATTTGTTCATTCAACAAATATTTATTGGGAATTTATGTGCCAAGCACTATGTAGACACCTGGCATAGTGCCAAGCAAAGCAAAACGTACCCCTGTATAGCCAAGTGACCGAGGGAGACATTAAACCAATAGACCCTTAGGTTTATCATGGCAAATGGAGAAAAGTGCTTGGAAGGAAAGCAACAGATTGCAAAAGACAGAGAATTATAAGACTGGATGTTCAGGAAAGTCTCTGGGGACTGAGTTCTGAGGGTAGGGCAGGGCTGATTGGGAGAGGTGGAGGTCAATCATACCACCCACCTTCCCTCTTCCCCCACCAGAACACATCCCATTCTTCCATCTGCTCAGGGCCCAGAGCAGAGAACCTCCTCCCACTCCTGCTGGGAGAGCTCCCTCCTGTCTTCACAGCTCCCATCTCAACCTAGGGCAAAGCATTACCCCCCAGTCTAGGTTTTATGTCCTCACTTGTCTTCTCAAGAGCCAGTTCATAGGATCCACAGAAGTGTGCTGTCAGCCTGAGGGAGAGAGCAGGGGGTCCGGGCCCTGCTGCACCACCACAGGAGCCGAGCTTGCAGGGCTTTGCAATGGCCACATTAAGAATGATTGTGGCAATAAAGTTCTATTAGCCATCTGGAGCAATCTTGTGCTCTCCAGGGCCAGGCGCATGGTCGCTGATGGCTGCCAACAGATGTGGGTAAGAGGGAGGCTCCCAGGGACAGGCAATGGTGACTGTCTGGAATGGAGGTCAGTTAGAGGGGGACTCAGGCAGTGGCCAGACTGAGGAACAGGACACCAGAATACACTTCCATTTTAGAGATGATCCTTAAGAAATATGGAGGAGTGTTACCATTTAGAAAACAGCATGCCTTTTCTTGGATAGATGTTAAGTCACATTAGAAGTATCAGGGGCTAACAGGAGAGCTCCATGCCCATCCCCGCTCTCCCACCAGGGACTTCATCACTGGGGAGTCAAATAAACTGGGTCCAAACTCTAGCATGGCTACATAATTGGCATTGTGGCCTTGGGTCTCGCATAAACTCTCTAAGCCTGAGTTTCTCGCCTGTAATATGAGTACCCACTGTCTTTACCAGCTTTTGCGAAGATGAATCTGAATGGAGTTAGAGGAGTGCCTGCCCCACCCCTGCCCCATCAAGTTTCCATTAGTGGGTAGTTTTACTAGAAGGGGCTGAGTCTTGGTCGGAGGTAGGAGGGAATGCAGTTGAGGCTGACAGAGAAAAACACTGAGAGCCCTGGTGTCCCTGTCCCCATTCAGTCCCTCCATCCCGCAGCTAAGGGCCCAGTTATTCAGCCATGTGCTTCTTGGGAAAGCAGGACATACTTCCAACCCTCACATCATGAAAGTGAATTAACAGGAGCACAAACACAGGTGTCACTATGATTTATGGAGTAATTAATAAACAATTAAGGTGTCTTGGAGCACAATTACACATTTTATTTTAGCCGCCTTGCATGGCAACGGCTCGGCTTACCCACAATCAATGTCGAAGACAGCTCCTGGCCCATGATGGTGGGAGATCTGGAGGAATGTGTGGTTTTACGTAAAGCCAGCATATGAGTGGACACCGCATGAGAGGCATAATGGCAAATGCACTGTCCTCAAAGGCATTTAAGGTAAAGGCCAGCGCCTTTTCCATACCAGATCTCTGCATGGGCTCTGTACCACCCCAGGGCAGAAAATCCCCTTGAGAAGATCTGCTCCAAGACTGATGGCACTAGCCAGGACATGGTGGGGCTCACAGAGCCACCCTGTCTCTGCTGTAAGTGTTCTCTCAAGGCTGGCATGCAGCCCTGTGTCTAGTCTAGGCCACCTGTCTGCCCTGAACAGGGAGGGACACCAACAATACCCTCTCCTCCTGGGGGTAGCAGCTTCCCCAATGCTATAGCTAACAGGGGTCTCGCCTGTCCCCACCCCAGCTGGCTTCTGGGTTCCTCCACTCAGAGACACTATCAGCAGACTTTGTAAGGCACACTCCCATCAAGTCCTGTCCAGGTAAACTTTTGGTAAAGACCAAAAGCTCAAGTAGCCTGTACGTCCTCCAGTGCCACCTCAAACCTGGGAAGCTCACCCTCCCCCTCACCCAAGACATGGCTCCTCCTCAGCCTTTTGGAGAACCTCTGTCCTGGTCACTGTGTGCCAGGCTGGACACTAACGCTCACCCTTGCTGGGCCAGCTCAACTCTGGGTCCTCTGACAGGCTGGGACTACCTCACACCCTCTCTACCCCATCCTCACTTCTCACCCCAGGAGAACCCCTCCTACCAGTCCCAGCTGATGTTCTCACAGCTCACTGCTCTCAACAACCCAAATCCAAACCCATCAGTGAGATCCCAGCTTCCAGGTCCCCTTTTCCAAGAAGCCTTCCAAGACCAATCTGGCCCACATCAGCCTCTCCCAACCAGGCCACCCCATGCCTGCATATGGTATCAACTGTCAACTGTTTTTTATTTTTGGCTTGCTAAATTTGACTGTGAAGTAGGATGGCCTAGCAGGGAACAGTGCTGCTTCTAGGGTCAGGCACACCTGGATTCAAGTCCTGTGACTTCAAGCAAGTTGTTTAAACTGTCTGCATCTTAATTTCCCCATCTAAAAGGTGAGAATCATAATTTTAAAGAACAAATGAGCAAAGTGCATAGCATAGTTGCTAATACATGGTAAAAGCTTAATGAAAATTAGCTCTTTATTATCACATACACTTTATAATTAGATTTTAAATGCCCCAAAGGCAAGGACCAAGCTGGGCATGGTGGCACACACCTGTAATTCCAGTTTATCGCGAGGTTGAGGCAGGAGGATCACAAGTTGAAGGCCAACCTGGGTAACTTAGTGAAACTTGTCTCAAAATAAAATAAAAAGGACTGGAATGAAGCTCAGTGGTATGGCACTTACTTAGTATGGACAAGGGCCTGAGTTCAATTCTCAAACTGGGGGAAATGAAGAAAGAAAGGATAAGGATCAGTCCAAATCTGTTTGAAAACTATAGACTGAGAAATTGGCACTCAGAAATTATTCCTCCTCCAGCTCCCACATGGGCTCTGACCCCATCCTTCACTTCACCCTTTCCTTTTCCCTCCCATTGAAACTGCAGTCTTAAGCATCTCTCTGTAGCTGACATCCCAAGCTCCCTGAAAAATGTAGCTCTTTGCAGCTTCACTTTGAAGTAAAGCCAGGTAAAACACAGAATGCCCGTGCAATAATTAGAACACATTTTTGTCATTGTTTACCTGAAATTCTAATTTTACCCAGAATTGCATGTTTTAATTTACTAAGCCTGGCCACCACAGGTGGAAACTTCTCAGGGAGGGGCCTCCAGTCATGCAGCACTATGTCTTATTTCTCCCACTGGGAAATTCCACAGCAACCAAATTTGTTTCCCTGGGGCCCTCTCCTACAGACAGGAGATCATGTTTATTATGGTCCACTCCATTTTGCAGCAAATAGTGTTACATATAAATATAAGCACCAAAATCTTCTGAAGCCTATCTAATGGCTTTAATAGACTTTCTGGAAGTCCCTCCACTCCCTGCCTTTATGATGCTCTGCCTTTATCACACCAAGAACACACACACATGCACGCACACACACGCACACACACACACACACACATACATGCACACACACTTACAGGAGAAAAATTAATATGTTGATGGGGGAGGAGGTGCCTACAATAATCTGAAGGATTCCTTTTAATTTTTTATCTTGAGTGTGGAATGTGAGTGGAATTCTCACTGGTATCTACAGGTCCAAAAATGGCCCCAAAGATCATCATTTTGTTGGCCAAGTATAGGATTCTTAGATCATAATCTTTTCCTTTCAGTATTGATAAGTTTTTTTTCACAGCCTTCTGGCCTTCGGTTTTGCCAATGAATCTTTGTAAATGACCCACTTTTTCCATCACTATCTTATAAAATTTCTTCTTTTTCTTCGGAGCTCAGCAATGCCACTTCACTGTGTCCAGGACACGTCTGTTTGCAACAATCCCAGATCTCTCAGTGAGCCCTTCCAAACCCAAGACATGTCTTTCTTCCATCAGGAAATGTTTCATCTATTATTTCTTTCATTATTATTTCTCCATCTACCTTTCTAGAACCCCTAGCTTTTCCATATTAGGTTTCTTGGCAACATTTCCTGGTGTTTTACTCATGATCTCCACAACTTATGTTTTTACTTTGTGAATTACCTCTCCCAAATGATAATCCAGAACACTAATTTTGGTCCCAGCAGTGACCAGTTTACTTTATAGTTTGCTGATCAGAATTTTAAACTAGGAAATCACTTTTGATTGTTTAAAGAAATCCATGTTGTTCCCTCGTTTTCCTTGAGAGTTCTTATTTTTCTTCTATAAAGCTCTTTTCTCCCTCCTCATTTTGTTCTACCTCAGTAAAAGCCACCTGTTCTGTTTGTTTACTAAATTCCCTGAAGTGGGAGATGAGTTTTCTTTTTCTACTCAGGATTATATGTTCTCTTCATACTCTGGCAGCTGAGGCTCTTAAGGGTCTCTCAAACCAGTAGGCCTCAGGAAAAAAAGGTGAATTGGGGCCTCCTGGGGGGCTAGTTGTGAATGCAGCCCCCATGTCTGCAGAGGGGGGGGAAGCAGCTCTGCCCCACATGTCACCTGAGCTGGGACAGAGCAGCTCTCTACTCCTAGCCTGCATCCCTGGTCAGTGGCTCAGGCAGTGTTTCCAGGGACCTCAAGTATCTGGCCCTAGGTGCAGCTCCCTCAGGGTCTCATCTCAGAACTGGAGCTCTCAGGAAGTTGTGAACTTCCCCCACCCAGAATGAAAGATCATCTTCTACATTTATCCCAGAATGGAAAATCTTCTCCACCTTGGTCAGTTTGCTTTCCCCTAAACCAAACACCCAGCATCCTCTGAGCTTCAGCAGGCCCAAGCTCACAGCTACTTTACTCCACAGAAAGGATCATTTGCAGAGGACCCAGAGGCCATGAGGTTGGGCTCTGTCCTCAGGAAACCAGCTGCCCCCAACCTCCGCTACAGATTTTACTGTTCTAAACCTCCTCATCACCGTCCTGGGAAAAAAATGTAGCTGCTCTGGGATAACTGAGTGAATAGCTCCTTTCAAGGCCCTTATGGAAGAGCAGGGAATGCTCTGAGTTTAAAATCTAAAGACCTGGATTTGAGACCTAACTCTCTGTGTTTTATAAATGTTAAAGTACTATGTCACCATGAGTTATCTCTGTAATTGTGTTACTGAACAAGACTAATTCCAGGCCTGGGTCCTGAGCAAGGCCCTTCCAGTGTGCTCCCAGGTGGCAGATATTTTCTTACAGAGCACTCCACTCAAACTCTTCAGGGAAAGAAAACTATGATAAATCAAAGACTAAATAACAATAACAGAGGCTACCTCATATTTTCATAGCATGTTTATGAGGACATCATATGGAACAGAGCTAAAGGGCTTACTGAAGTCAGAATATTTTACATCTATTGCTGTTGCCTTATCTTCCAGACCTGTCATTTTGACATTGGAGGAAATTAAATTGGTCTGATGTGATTGGTTCCTTGCACAGTCACGTTGGTTTTCATCCAGTACCCTCCGGTTTTCTGGTATTTGTAAATTAGTTATTGGGTGATTTGTTGCAATATCTCTTACAGGATAATAGTGCCTGTCACAGCACATGACATTTATAATATGTTTTTGAATTTCTTGGCAATGTGTGCTCAGTAAACATAAATTATGATCGTTGGCCTCTGTCAAAGGTGTCAAATGATCAGGCATGAGGATGAGTGGACAGGTTGAGCTCTCCTTTAGGTGGGATATTCCACTTATTGAGGACTCTCTCTAGGAAAAGAAGCTATAAAAATAGTCCTTATCTTCATCAAATTTGCAAAACACAACCACTTTTCCCTCCTCCCTTCTTCTTTCTCACTCATTCTTTTGGTTCACCAGGTAATGCACCTCCCTGGGAAATACCTATTCATCACACCTTTTGAGCACCTCTGATCATGTGACCCAAACAAAAAGTGAATCCTTTCAATTGAATCCTTTCAATTTGGGGACTTGGAAGCCAAAACCAGGGCCCCGATAACAGACCACAGACAAAAGTTTGTAGCACCTGTTTGGGGTTTTCTATGAAAGAGAAAGATGGCAGTCAGGACAATGGGGTCCTAGGCTCAATGCCCCACTGGCCACTCAGGGACTTACCTGTCCAATGCAGGAATTTGACTTGATGTCCTCAGAGGATCCTTCTGGAAAGTAGCTGTACTTGATACTAGGTTCTTAGTGGCAGATGCACTCTTAGAACAAAAGAGAAACAGATTTTCTGACCATTGATCAGAAAGCCTAATGTCTGGTGGGAAAATTTCCAGGATTTATCTCAGGATGGCCTCCGGGATGAATCCCAGCAAAATTCTGAACTAGGCGGTGGAAGCCGTTGGTGCTGCTACTCCCTCCCCTATCCTATTCTTCATGAGTTCTCTCTCCCTCCCTCCCCTTTAAGCTCTTGGTGGTTTTATCTTGTCCCAAATGGCTTGTGCAATTCCCAAATATGTCTTCTCCAGGCAGCAGTCACTGCTCACATCTTCACATTCCACCTCTACCCATCCAACTTGCCTGTCCTCTGCCCCACCAGGAGATCTGCTTGGTGGTTCCATCTCCTCAGAAAACAAAAGCAGACATGATATATGAATAGCCAATGATAGCTTATTGCTTTACACTCTAACTGGGAGTGTGAAGATGTCACTCGCAAAGGTCATTTGAGCTGTGTGTCAGGGAAAGTGGCTTGGGAGCCTCTCTAACCACTCAAAAGTTACCAGGCCAATTGTAGACATCCTATTTTAACTCACCACTCATGCTCCCACCAAAGGAAAAGAGACAGCATGGCATTAAAAAGAGAACCCAAACTGAAAACTTGCCACATTAGTAGTGAGAAAATGCCTGGCTCTGTTTTGCACCCAATGCTTGAGGTAGCATGAATGGAGTAAGAGAAGCCATCCCTCCCCTCCCAGGCATTCAGAGCTCCAGGAAGCTGCAAGGTGACCTGTGAGCAGGAGAAGCCCTGGATTTTATTCTGTGGTTGCATTGAGTGACTCTAGAATGCCTTCTGCACTGAGCTGCTAACAATTCTCTTCTCTTTGATGCAGGGTTTTGTGCTGAAAATCCTAAGTGACCAGGGGATCTCTGATGTCTTCTTTTAACTCTTAAACCTTCTAGTTCTCCCCGGTGGCTCAGGAGGCTGAGGTAGGAGGATCATAAGTTCAAAGCCAGCCTCAGCTAGTTAACGAGGCCCTAAGCAACTCATTGAGGCCCTAGGCAACTTTGCCAGACATTGTCTCAAAATTTTAAAAAGTTTAACAAAAGGGCTGGAGATAGGACTCAGTGGTTAAGTGCCCCTAGGTTTAATCCCTGGTACAGAAAACAAAAAACAAAAAAACAAAATTCTAGTTCTCACCTTCACTTATCTTTTCCAGGGTAAAGAGATTGTAGTGTTTTATCACCAAAGGTTACAGGACTGGGGGAACACCTAGTTGGTATTCACTGTTCCTGCTGGCGAGAGTTAAAGCATTACTCAGGTATTCCCTTGCACTTTCTGTCAAAAGGGATGCATCCTGGTCTTTAAGAGCTGGTTCTTGCCCAGATTCACTTCCAAACAGCAGACCAGCCTTCCTCCTCTAGCAGTGCTTTGAAATGTAAAATAAAGTTTTGTTCTGTTGTTTTTCACCACCAACCTACATTCTGGAGGAGTGGAGCCTAACTGTTGCATTTAAAGATGTGCCCTGCATCCTTAATGTCCCACCAGAGGAGGTGTCACCTTCACAACCCAAATTCAGCCAAAACTTGCAAGTTAATAAGACAGGATGGTGTCTGTGTACACAGCAGGAGGCTCAGATGCTCTGGCCCATTGAGCTGCCCACACACTCTCAACAGCACATCTGCCAGTCACCCCACCAGGCACAGCCCCACGAATGCCAGTGAAGGGAGTACCCATGAGGTCTTCACAGAGAGGAACCTATTGAATGATTTCTCGAGAAATCAGAAATTCTTGGTTCAAATGTAGCTCTGTGATTTACAAGCTAATCACTTAACTTCTCCAGGCTTCAATTTCCTTTTCTGTGAAATAGGTAATAACACCTGCCTTGCCTTTTGCAAGGATTAACCGAGGTGACAGATGTGGAGGAAATACCTTCTTAACCAAGGCTCTTTCAGGGAGGATGGAAGTATAACTGCCAAAGAATTATTTCAAAGTAGATACGCCAAACTCCCTTCCTTGTTCTCTACATATCTAGCCCAGAGGCAGCATAGGGCCCAGCAATATGTATTCCAAAAAAAGACTCTACAAGATTCTAATCCACATTGCCCCACTGTGTGCTGTGCAGGTGAAAGAGGAAATTGATGGCATGTGAGCCTCACTCCTAACCAATATCTGAGTGACTCTGGAGGGAAACAGGCCATAAATGTAGGCATGGATCCCAGGAATCATGAGGAGCTATACATCTCATGGACAGGACACTGGTCCTATGAGCCCTGAGAGGCAGCTGGACCATCTTTCTAGTTGGTAACAAAGCTAGATTAACGAACACCAAAAAAATCAGTCAAGGATGATACCTAAGGTGAGATGGCAGCATAGATACCCAAGCTAGACTGAGTTACCAGTGAAAATATGTAAATACCAGGGCTCTCTGGGATTTTTTCCTTTTCTTACTACTTGCCCAAGATGGTCAAATTAGTCATTGGCATTCATCTGAAGTCTTGATAAGGCTGGATTTTGAATATGGCTCAGTCATACAGCTAGTCTATTCACTAAAATGCAGTTGTCAGCATCAGGAGGATCCCTTTGTATTCTTACAGTATCATACTGAGGATGGGGGTCCTGTAGTGCAGACATGGTAGGAGCAGAGGATTACCACTTCTTGGCTGGTCACAAACTCCAGGCTGGCTGCTGAGCTCCCAGGTGACTCTCCACGGGAGGCATCATAAACGGACCCCTCCTACCTGACTGTGCTCTCTGAATCCCCTTTCTCATGTCTCAGAGTCCTGGGAGTCATCTGTCAGATAACCCCGGAGCAGCTCAGTCCCAGACCCTGAACTCCTGACTATTGTCCACATTGACTAATAAAATCCCCAAACTACTGTGTTTGCCCACATTCACATACACATTAAACCAACACAAGCCCATAATAACCATCTTACATATCCAGAATGGTCTTGGGACACCTTTTTAGACAAAGGTCCTTCGAACATGTGAATACTGCTGATGTTGAATGTACCACTAACACTGTCCAGCCAATGTTTACATGTAAAAGATATTAATTATGTGGAAGTTTTTCTTTTAAGTAGCCTCAAATCTTTGACATTTCTCCTATTTCAACCTGGAGTTGACATCCCCTCCCCTTGCATCTGGTAAACTTGTCACTGCTTCAACCAATTAAATACGGTAGAAGTGATGCTGTATGACTTTGAAGGTGAGGTCAGAAAAGACCATGCAGATTCCTCTTGAATCTGTTGGAGCACTCTGGAAGCGGCCAGTCATAATGTCAGAAGTTCAACTACCACAGCATCACCATGCTGGAGAGACGCGTGTGAGTACTCCAGTTGACAATTCCAGCTGAGCTCCTTGGCAACAGCAAACACCAAATGTGTCCATGTGACTGAGCCATCTTGAGCATCCAGCCTTATCAAGACTTCAGATGATTCCAGCCCCAGCCAACTATTTCCAGTAACTACCTTGGAGACCCTATAGAAGAATTGGGCCGCCAACCACTTCCCAAATTACTACTCTATAAATTGTGAACAAAGTGGTTAAGCTACTAAGTTTGAGGGTGAGTTGTTACACGACAAAAGCAAGTGAAACATCTAATCTAGGTTTTTACAAAAATTATAGTGGTGAACATGAGGGTTGAGCATTTGCTCAGATCACTTAATCCCAACATGGTCAGGCTCTCTCATGTTCTGTGGATAGAAATAAAATTTGATAAATCTTCCTGGAAGCAATTTTGGCAACACTCAGCCACAGTTTTAAAGCTTGCATGCCCTTTGACCTCTCAATTACAGTTGTGAGAGTCTGCTGCAGTGAACTGATTACAGATATATACAAAGAATTACCTGAATCAGGTGAAAAGATACTCATTTGTGTTACCTATAGTAAAACATTAGGAATAACCTAAATGTCCTTCTGAGACATTGAATTAATAAGCTATTATATATTAACTATACTATCATATATTAAGTAAGCTATTATATATTCACAAAAACTACTCAAGCGTAAAACTAGGTTTTTAAAAGGTATTTGTTGACAAAATATGTATGATCTATTGATAATTTAAAATTGAGAGTACATATGGTATTTTCCTTTCATTAAAAACACATCTATCACTGGGCATGGTGGCGGACACCTGTGATCCCAGTGGCTCAGGTGGCTTAGGTTGAGGCAAGAGAATCCAAAGCCAGCTTCATCAACTTAGCAAGACCCTAAGCAACTTAGCCAAAACCTGTCTCAAAATTTTAAAAAATGTTAAAAGGGCTGGTGATGTAGCTCAGTGGTTGAGCACCCTCGGGTTCAATCGCCAAGACAAAAAATAAATAAATAAAAAATGCATATATCTGGCTTTCTGTGTCAAGATGGCAACACAAAAAGACAAGAGGACTAAGAGGTCAATCTGGAAGTTTAATTTACTCATCAAGCAGAAGATGGACATTTTTATTCTCTAAATTTTGAACATTTCTAAAGGGGGTAAGTTAAAGTCAATGGAAAAATTGGAAATCTCAGAAATGTTGTTCATATTGAACACTTTAAGGATAAAACCACAATTGTTCTCTATAAGGTATTGGAAATACCAAGAAATACTAGAGGAAAAATAATCTCCATCATTGGCTTCATGTGATTGCATCAAACAAAGACACTTGTGAACTTCATTACTTCTAGGTAAGTCAAGATGAAGATGAATCAGAGTCTGAGTTCCCTTATAGAGAGCTTTGCTTTCTCCCCCCACCTCCTCTCTTTTCCTAGTACTAGAGATTAAACCCAAGGCCTTGCATATGCTAAGCACACTGTGCTACTGAGTCACATCCCCAGTCCTGGGCTTTGCTTTTTAATAAAACAAATAAAGTATACATAGAAAAGACACATCTAGAAATGAACTTTTATCAGTGAATAAAAAAAAAAAACATTGTGCTCTTAAACATATATCTGGAAGAACAAATTTCAAGTTATAAAAGCAATTATGTCTAAATAAGACAATGGTTCGCACTTCATTTTCTTCCACATGTTCTTTACTATATTTTCTGCATTTTTTACAATCAACATGCATTTTTATAATCAGTAAAATGAATATCTTAAAGACAAAGAAAATTCGTGACATCTAACCTACCAAGAATCTGAAAAAGGCCTTTATATTCAAGCATTAGCTTTTTCAGAAGACTAACAGGACCTGCAATCCCAGCTACAGGGCTAACTCCGAATCTCCAACACTTCAAAAGACTGTGAATGTCTAAGAAGTAAAGTGAGGTCTATGAAGAAGGAGAAAGTGCAGACAGAGCTGAGCTGGGGAACTGGAGATCCAAAGATTAAAGATCAGAAACAAAAAGCTAAAAGGGAGCTGAGAAAAGAAATTGCAAGATGGAGGGCCATCAAACCTTTTGTCCAGTGGAATCTCCTAGAGCTCTGGCTACATCAGTATGAACAAAAAGTGACATCCCTTATACAGTTTACTCCAGAACCATAAGAAAGTAGCCACACAGTGGGTGCCCATATATGGGATAGAGGTGAGAGGAGCTTGCATAGAGCCATTGCTTAGGAGCTTCTGGAATCTCCTAGAAGACATGTATCAGCAATGTGCAGGTTCCAACCAATGTGGTAACCACTGGTTACATGAATTATCTAAGTTTAAATTAACTTATCATTTAAAACTCATTTCTATCACACTAGCCACAATTCAAATAGCTACTGGTTATCATATTGGAAAGAACAGAATGGGACGTTTCCATTACTGCCAAAACTTTCTAAGGACCAATGCTGTTCTAGGGAATTGCTCAACTTGAATTCGTAGCTACCTAGAGAGCCAGCAGCAAATAGGTAAAGATGGAACTCAAAGTCCACAAGTCATTTGTAACCCAACATATCAGATGTGAGATCTTGGACCTCCCTGCATCTCAGTATCCTTTCCATAAGATGAAAATAATAACGTACACATACTTTATAGGATGATGATAAAGAGCAAATAATAGAGAGAGTGCAAACTACCAGGTCAGAGCTTACAAATAACATTTAAAAATCAGCAGCCATTATACTAATGAGAATCCAAGAGGTTTTCCAAGGGCATCTTATGTTATCCAAACCAGTCAGACCTATTCAGAACCCAGGAACCTTTGCACTCAGAATCAGCCTAAAAATAAGAGACGCTTCAGCCATTTTAAAGGTTCTTTTAAGGTCACCTATTTCCACACCTAAAGTTAGCTGTTAGAATTTGGATCAGGAATGTCTCCAAAGGCTCATGTGTTGAAGGCTGGTCCCCAGTGTAGCAATGTTCAGAAGTAGAGCTTTTGGGAAGTGATTCGATCATGAGGGCTCTGATTTCATCAATGGATCAATCCATTAGTTGCTTATAATTGAATGGACTATGGAGAGGTGGTGGAAACTGTAGGAGAGGGGGCCTACTTAGAGGAAGTAGGCCCTCTACCAAGATGTTCTGCCTCACCAGTCTCCTAGTGATATGAACAAGTGACTCTGTATGAATAGAAATCTCTGAAAATTTGAGCCAAAATGAACATTTCCTCCTTGAAGTTGGTTTTTCCTTTTTTCACAGTGACAGAAAGCTAACAAACGTAAAAGCCCACATGATGAACAACTCAAGAAGCAGGACAGGAGAGTTTGGTAGCCATTATCCCTCTCAGCCGCAGAGCCTCTCAGCCTCATCCTACAGATGAGGAAACTGGGGCTCAGGGAAATTATCACTGGGGCAGTTGGAACTCAAACCAGAACTCAGAAGCCCCACACATTCCCTGTCACCTGCTGAAATGGCTTACCAGAGTGGCATTCAACAGGCTTTCTGGGTCACAGTCTAAGTCCTTCCTTGAACAGGATAAGCCTGTTGGGGAGATGAGAGGAGACCAGAAGCATCCCCTTAGGGTGGTGCAGGACTTCTTCTTTCCCCGTGGAAGGATGAAGTGCTCAGAGCAAGCCACCATGGGTTAAGCAGAGGACACAGGCATTACTTAGTGGGGAAAGAAAAAGAGAAATGGAACACACAGCTTGTGGAAATGGAGTTGGGTGTCTTCCCCAATCAGGATTGAGACCGACTTCCAAAAAGAGGAACGAGAAGGAACTAGCTTTCCCCGGTGGGCTACAAGTATGAGCAGAAGCAACGCTGTTCCCATCCAGCTCCTGCCTAAAGCACAGTTAGGGAGTGAGGGAGCCAATTTCAGCAAAGACAGCACTAGGCATAAAAAGGATATGGGGAACCCCATGCCTCTTCCGCAGCACCACTAACCATGTTGCAACTAGACAGAGCGCTCGAACAGGCACCATGGCTAATTAACAGTGGCCCCTTTAAAAAGAGAGCTCTGCTTATTTTTATGGACATGCTAAACATAACTAGCAGGTCTTAAAATCAGGCTCTCCTTACTCATTTATTTTTCCCTATAACTTGAACCATGTTTTCCCTGGGTTCCAAACTAATGAAATGCTTATTTAGAAGCCATGACCATCTGCGGCTGCTGCCGCCACGTTCCATTTCTGCTCCCTGCCCGCAGGTTGATGAGGTTCTGGGGCATGGGGAACCTCCCAGGATATCCCAGCCTAGGAGCCCAGCTGGGTGGGAAGGGAGGCACTGGGAAGAGCGGTTGTACCTTGGTGCTCCTCTGCTCCAAAGGAGCCGGCTCCCCGCTGCTCTGTCTGGAAATGCTGACAGCTGGCATGCAGGAAACCTTGCCTGCCCCTGGGACACATTAACCTGCACAGGAACCTGGGAAAACACTCTAGCGCCATAGGCATGAGGCTGTGCGTGCTGGTAACCCAAGAGGCCCAGGGTACTGCTCCCATCTGCCCCCACCTGTCTTTCTCCTCCATACAGAGGAGAACACCAACCTCTGCTGCTTCAGTCTTGCTCCTTTACTACTCGCTCACAGACGGTTTCCCTCCAATTACCCATGTGATTAAAAAAAAAAATCGAGTGCATTACATTTTCCTCAATTAATAAAGGTGGCCTCAAGGCCTATCTGCCACTGTGGATCCATGCATACACTCTGCAGATAACTGTTTTCTCACCCAGCATTGGCATCCACAGGTCCCAGCCTTTGTGTGTGTCCAGAGTGGTGGCAGGTGCAGAGAGCTGGCAACCTCACCGTTGAGTAAGCCCTACAGATGACAGGCTCCAGACTCTTTCTCTTCTTGCAGCAGCCCGACCCACTGGACTCCCCTCTGGGAGAACAAGATTTTCTTTTATGCTCACTTTTATCCCTTCTCCATGTGATAACCATAAAACCATCATCTCCCTAAATGTACTTCAATCTCCTCTCTCTGGCCCCCTTTCCTTCCTGGCCTCTCTAAATACCAAATCCTCCATTCCATTCAGTGAACATTTGATGCAGGTCTTCTCCGTGCCTGGCATTGTCAAGGCCATTTATTCTTGCACTTGGCTCCATGAGGGCCAGAACCCTGCCTGTACTGTTCCTCATGATTCCTCACACCTGGCAAAGACTGGTGCTCTTCAAGTATTTGTGAACAGTTGAACTGCCTACAAAGAGGAAACAGACATGCCAATAACCAATAAAGTACAATATGATCAATGCTATTTTTATAAAAAATGTGAGTACAAAGTCTTTGGGGAACTCAGAAAATAGAACAATTAGTTCAGCCTGGCTAGGATGCATTCCAGGCTGAGGGCATCAAATGTACAAAGGCATAACGGTGTCAGTATGTAGCCAGCCCAAGGAAGTGACTAGCTCTTCTGTCCACATTCTTGCTCAAGAGCAAAGCTATGAGACCTCTCTATGGGGCTCAGTGAAGAAACCAGCAGGAAAAGCTGGGCCTGCCTTCCTAATGAGCTCTGAGTCCTTCTGGAATTCCAGTCACTTACCTGCTTATATAGGCCCCCAGGATAGGCTCTGAGGACACGAGGGTGAATCAGACTATTCCCTCCCCTTGAGGAGCTCGCTGCTTAGTGAGAAGAACTGGTGAGCAATTATCGTAAAGCGTGATGTGGATGCCTGATGCTTCCTGTAGCCCTGGGCACCTGGGCCACCCTGGCTCCAACTGATATGAGTTCCAAAATGGCAGAAATGGCAGAGAGGGAACGTAGCAAAGCACTCAAGACACCGGCTTATTCTTAGAATGGCTGAGAAGGTCGGAAAAGAGATGGCCAAGGGAAGCCCAGCCCCATGGTCACCAGGAAACACCTGATGTTCTGGAGGAACAGGACTCCCACATCCCAATCCAAGACTCACAGCCAGGGTGATCCCATCTTCTGCATGACATCTGGCCATTTTAGGCACAACATGACCCTATCTAATTGCCCTTCCCTTCTACCCACAATGATTTTCATCTCCATTCCTTCTTCCCAGTCTTATCCCTCCTTTTAAAAGCAGCAAAGTAGAAAGAGAAAAAAAAAGTCTAGAGAAAAGATAAAGTGGGACAAAGAAATGAGAGAGTGGGGAGAAGAAGTATGCTAACTCTTGGTAGCTGTGACCAAAGGTTGAGTCCATGGTTAGACAAATCCATTGCTCTGGGCCCAAGATGAAGCAGAAGGGCATGGCAGAGGAACACTGCTCCACTCACAACACCAGGAAGCACAGAGAGGAGGAGGGAGGTGCCATGGAGAAAATGAACCCTTCCATAGTACATCCCCAGTGACCCATCTCCTCCAGCCATGACCCAAGTGCCTACAGTTACTACCCAGTCATTCCATGCAAACTAAGATGGAGTGATTAGGTTACAACTATCATAATCTAATCATCCCACCTCTCAATATCTCTGCATTAACAGCAGCTTTGGGAGGAGAGCTCATATCCAAACCATAACAGGCAGTGACATCATATAGGCCCCCTTGACATTATAACCAGTGGCACAGTTTGGCTTTTCCAAAGGTGTAGTTGGAGCCTAGAGACCTCTACTCCAGGGCCTGTAGGACCTGCAAAATGTCCTGGGGAGGGTGAAGAACACTGCCCCAGTCTCTAGACCCAGCTCCATTAGCCTTCCTAGAGACACACTGGTATTCTGAGCCTAGCGTACTGGCCAGCTAGCAGGTAGGCTTGATTAATAAAGACTGCTTTGCATGTCCCCCTCAACAGGTGCCTAGATGAGGTCAGTTGTTCCCAGTCTCACCTGACTCTGAGGAAGGACGTGGGAGGATTCCAAAACCCTACAGTTTACTGGCTTGTCTCCTGATTCAGACAATTCTGCACTTCAAATTGCTTTGGTTCAAACTCCTTATGATTTTTCTGGGCTGCTGGGAGGAGAGAGTATTGATTCTGTGTTTTGATAAGGTCAGCAGTGATCAGCTCTGACAGTCAAGCGGATGGCCTGTCCCCTTCCCCCTCCACTGGATATGGCTCCACATGCAGAAAAGGAGGGAGAGAAACAGAGGGGGGAGGAGGCAGCATCCTTTGTCTCTGTGGTTCTGAAAACCTCTTTCAGCCCCATCAGCAAAAGCGGGTTTGTCTCAGATTGCAGTCCAGGAGAAGGAGTGAGGGCACACTTGATCTTTTCTGTGTGTAGTTTCATTTTCCTTTTCCTCTGTGTGTTTCTGCCCCGCAGCCTCCTCTCCTAATGGTGACTCATTTTCCTCCAAAGAACCAATTAAGTGCCACGTAACATCGGCAGACTCGCGACAGCACCGATTAACGTTCAGGACCTGTAGGATTGTTCAGATTGAGATGACAAGGAAGGCACAGAAGGTCCCTCTGAGGTTTCACACTGTTGATTTGAGCTTGATGAGAAAAGTGTTTGGATCTTTCTCCCTTCGTTGAGGCCGTGGGAGGGGTGGCTGCCTAGAGCTCCTTCCCCAGAAATAGGGCACAGCTCCCCCCACATGGCAGGCACATCCCCAGACCCACCTCCCCAGCCAAAGGCTCACTCTCCTTGGAGAGCTCCCAAATAGTAGGCCAAACACTATGTCGACGTGTATATGAATGTTTTTCTAGAGAGAAGAAGCAAGAACTTTCATCAAATTATGACCCAAGGGAGGTTAAGAATGATCATTCCAGGGGCTGGGATTGTGGTTCAGTGGTAGAGCACTTGCCCCACATGCATGAGGCACTGGGTTCGATCCTCAGCACCACATAAAAATAAATAAAATAAAGATATTGTGTCCATCTACAACTAAAAAAAAATTTTTTTAAAAAAAGAGCATTCCATACAATCCTTTCAAAAATCCTTTAGAATGTGTCAAGTTCTCAAAACCACCTCCCACTTGACAATGCCTTGGGAGATGCTCTAAGCTATCAAGACCTAAGACAAAGAGTGGTATTTTCAGTGAACCTGGGTGAGTTAGTACAATACTACTGCTTGGGTGACCCTAAAGGTCCAGTTGAGAACAACTCTCACATCCAGGGACTTAATGAGCCTGCCAACCAGTGGTAAAGAGCATAAATACCATACCCATATGACAAGAAGCAGTGGTCCCTGTGTGGATGTCAGTTGAATAGCTGCTGCAGAACTCAGCTCAGATCCAAATACCACTGGATTTAAACCAACCTCAATGTATTCAGAGCCACTAACCAGCTTGGTTGAAGAGTCTGAAATCATAACATCAAACACAACAGAAATCAGAGCTACTGCTGAGAGGGAGCAGACTCTACAGGCACAGTGTTGAGTGCTTCGGGCACAGAATCACGTTAAACACTTACAGCAACCCTGTGAAGTGCCTACGTCTCCATTTTATAGATGAGGAGTTTGAGATTCAGAAAGATAATGTGTTGATAATCCAAGACCGTGTGGAGATGGTTGGATGTGGGCAGATGTCCATGTGATTCGAAAGCTCATGCTTCAGGAGCCATGCCACAGAGGGAATAAGGTCAGGACTAGGGAGTAGCTGGAAAAGAGGGACCCTGGGAAGAAGACATCAGAGGAGGATGGGGTCAACTGCTGCCGCCAAGAGAACTGGGAACAAGACGGGGAGTTATGAGAAGGCAGATCTGGGTTATATAGAGGTTTGTTTTCTTTTGTTTTGTTTCCTAGCAGCATGAAACAGTCAGTCAAGGTAACTGCCCTGCTCACAATCCTCTTCCAAGAAAAATCTCCCTGCTGAAGCCCCTGCTGAGAGAAACCTTACACCAATTCTTGAGCACAGGCATGATTTGCTCTCCATGATCCCTCGGCCACAATTGATTGGATCCAGAGCAGTCAGATCTGACCCTGGTAGAAAAAATTCACTGTTAATAGTGTTTTGTTAAGAGAACGTTTGCTTCTGTAGCAAAGCCAAACACGTCTGATGGCTCAGACCTGCTACTTGTGCTTTCTTACTTGTTGAAAGTCCTAAAGGAACATTCCTAATTGGCAAGCAGGTCTGCTATGAGTAGTGGTTTAGGGACCCAGGCCACTTCCATCAGCAGACTTCCAAGGCCAGTACACTGGCCGGCAGCAAGCCAGCAAGAAGGGAAAGACCATAGAGGACCGTACTTGGGATGTTTATACCATGTCTGGAGTGGTACACATCACTTCAGCTCAGTCATGTGGTTACACTAACTGGAAGGAAGACTGAGAAAATGTAATCTAGGTGAGTGCCCAAGAAAAGGAAATAGTTTGTTGAACTTTAGCTTTCACTAGAAGCAGAGAGAAGCTGTGCTGCTCAGCAGAGGTACAGACTACGATAATATTTCCATTCCCTTCACATCTCTGCAATTCTGTCTCTGAGGTGTCCAATAAGGAAATAAGTCTTTCTATTCTAAAACATGGGAAGAGCAGAGTAAAACAGTAATCCTCCTGAGAATTTACATACCAAACAGGAAGACCATATGATCCAGGGCCCCACTAAGCAGAAACTCATACATTCTGCCATTATTCAAATTTTTCCCCAAGACTGTGGACCAATAGTCCCCATCTACAAAATGGTGGAAGGACTTCAGACCTTGCGTGGTGGTTTTGTGGAATTCTCCCAAAGGGATTGGCCTTATCTGCATGAGTTCCTGCTCATTCTCCCTGTTGGCTCCTGCCCGACTTTACTCTGCTTGTTGATATAATTCCAGCAATGTCATTCTGCTGTGTCAACGGTGATATTCACACCACCTGCACTGACTCATTCTGGATTCCCTATACCCCCTGGAGCATCCCTTCTCCTCCTGCCTGCCTCCTAAAGCTAGATCTCCACCAGCCTCCAAAACTCCCTCCCTGCAAAGCTGCCACACCAACTCCAGAGTTACCATCCACTGTGTAGTCTATATAAATGACACCTCGAGTCAGAAACTGACCCCACACACCAACATCTCCAAACCTTTGCTCTTCCCAAGTTAAAACCACCAACGTGTTCTAGAACATCCTCATTGTTCTGATTAAAGTTTAATATGGAGGAACCAAGGCACTGAGAAGTTAAAGGACATCCTTATTTACACAGAATGAAAGCAATTAGATGACATTTTGAAAGGCCTGTCTGTTCTCACCTGGAAAAGTAAAAGCATGTCCTAAATTTCAAGGTCAATTGGCATGTGTGTGCGTGTCTGTCTGCCTGTCGTCTGTCTCTCTGTCTCGCTTAATATCCTTTGACACAGTAATCAAAGTCCCTGGTAAAAACAGAAAAATTAGAACTGTTAAAATAGCCATTTGCTGAAAGCACTGGTCTTTTGCTTTCAAAGTGTCCTTATCTGTAATATATTCATTCTAACCTCCTGACCCATGACTGTTTCTAAGGAGGCTGTATCTTAGGCCCTTGCACAGTGCCTGATGCATGGCAAGCACTCAGTGGACACTGGGATGGAGGCAGGCAGCCAGGTCTTTACACAACGAGTTCCAACTGCTCTGATTAAATGCAGAGCAAGCATTATTGGTATTCTTTTTCCCCAATGGAGGAAAACAAGCATGCAACTCTGAGACTGAGCTAAAATTATTGGTGGTTCATACTGGTGGCTTTCTCCAAGCCATAGACAAATTCAGATCCCCCAACTAGCTAGTTTCACCCAAGTCCTCCTAGTGCCCAGCTAACCCCCAGCACCACCCACACCCTCCCACATTCTGCATCTCCTCTCCTGCTCCAGCCCAGAAAGCCAGATCTTTATAGAGCCTCCCTGCCCAAGTCATTTCCAGGAGCAGACTCAAAAGTCTGGGAGTGACCTATGAATAGGTATTGCCACAGCTTATCTCAGGACCTCCCAGGGAAACAAACATATCCTTGCTAACCATGGCCACTAGGAGCCTGTGAGATATTCATTTGGAAAAGGTATTCAGGGACCAAAAATCAGGCCAAGAACCAGAAGTGGCCATTGGACACAAAGGTCCACACTTCCAGGCTCCAGCTTCAATACTTTAAAATATTGGCTCTGAGATGTCTCCCAATTTTTTTCCCAGACAGAATGTGTTCTCCAGTCTACAAGATATAGCAGGTTAGGAAAGCCAGAAAAGATTGGCATGTCCAGTCCAAGTGGACTCTCTAGGGTACCCTATCTAGAGCCCGAAAACATTTCTCTTTCATTTATTGTTCAGCTTTTATTTAAAGGGAAAAGTCCCCAAATGGAATTGAGAGCGTTCAGGTTGTTTTAAGGGCATCTTTCCTCTCTGTGACACCACGAGCCTGCTCTCCATTTTTCCAAGCTCCAGAGAGAAACTCTGCTTGCCAACAGTTGAGTGATTTCACCTCTAGCGTTTCCATGGTGACGCACATCCCCATGCAGCCTGGAGAAAAGGTGCAGCTCCAAGTGACGATGAATATGAATGAAGCCCAGCAGCTTTCCTGGGTCAGGGGTGCATTGGGGGCTCCCCAGGAGGAGTGGGGCTGCATAAAGCCGTGGGTACATATAGCCTCTGCCTTCAGGTAGCCTAAGATGGACTTTCTTTTCCTAGGAGGAAAACCTTTGCTGGCGGGGGCTCCAAGGACCAGGGAGGGAAAGAACCAGCTTTCCAGGAAATATGTACAGAGCATTTCTAACAAAGCAAGCTCCAAGCAGGGCACAGTGGTACATGACTGTAATCCCAGCAGCTCAGGAGGCTGAAGCAGGAGGATGGTGAGTTCAAATCCAGTCTAAGCAAAAGCAAAGTGTTAAGCAACTCAATGAGACCCTGTCTCTAAATTAAAAAACAAAAACAAAAAACTAGATCTGGGGATGTGGTTCAGTGGCCAAGTGCCCTTGCATTCAATACCCAGTACCCACACCGCCAAAAAAGTAAGCTCCAAGCAGCATGCTGTCCTGCACTATACAGGGCATCCATGGTCCCTGGAGTCTAGAGAGCCTTAGCCTTTCCCCTGACCTCACCCAGACCAGGCCACCCATAGGCTGTCATTACTTTGTCCAGATTTTGCTATAAAATAATTCCTCAAGAAGCTAAAGCTGTACCTGAAAAGCACTTCAGCCTTAGGTAAGGTTTGGGGTATAGATCACCATTTCTTCTCCCTCTGACAATTGCTATAACAAAACTGTCATTTATTGAGTACATGCTTTGTGTCAGACACTGCACTAAACGCCATATATACATTCTCCCACTTAATCTTCACAATAAAGCAACCCTGTGTGATGAGTAGCAGTATCTCTGTTTCACAAATGAAGAAACTGGGGCTCAGAGAGGTTCGCTGACTTGTTCAAGTTACCTAGCAAGTTGGTGGTAAAGCCAGGATTTGAATTCAAACAGTTTCAACTTAGAACCTGGGATCTGGCATTGTGTCCCAGCTGACAGTGTCCAAGGTAAGGGCTCATTCTAACCCCAAATCGAATAATGACACATTGATTTTCAGAATTCTTATTTGGCTTTCCACAGCTTACAATAACAATTATAGCTCCCACTTTTGCATCTTCCATGTGCTAAATATTTTATTATACTGGACTCAAAATAATCTGCACAAGAGTATTATTAGATAGGTGTCAATACCCTCACATTTTATTTGAGGAAACTGAGGCACCTGAGTCAGATGGGTATCAAAGGTTAGTTTCGAACCGATCTCTGGCTCTGAAGCCAGGGCTTCTACATCTGCAACACTTTTCCATTATCTCATTTAATCCATACCTACCAGGTTTGAATGACCAGCTCTCTAACTTGAGGGAAAATGCAGGAGCCTGGTGGGATGGGGTCACTAAAGTCAAGGTTACTCCTCAGTTACTGCTCCCTGCCAGGTCACATTTAGCAGACTCTCACAGGTATAACTCCATCTTATCCCAGTTATTCCTCCTCCTTTCCACCAACATTAATTGAATACCCACTGAGCCCAGATCCTGTGCCAGGCACCAAGGACACAAAGAATAAAAGGCCCAGTCCATGAGTTCCCCTTTAATGCCAGTCCCGCAGACAGCATGCAGGGCCTCATTGAATTCTCACAATAACCCCCTGGGCCAGGTTCTGTGATCATGTTCACTTTATCAACAAGGACACTGATGCTCAGCATAGTTAATCAATCAATCTACAGGACCACAGTAAATAAGTGGAAAAGCCAGGATAGGAACTCCAGGGTGCAGCCCAAGCCAACTTGATTCCTGAGACTGAGGCCAAGTAACTGTTGTGCTCTGCTTTGCAGTAAGGGCAGCTTGCTATGCGGGCCCTGAGAAGGGAACACTTCTACCTGGGACTTAAGGACAAATGCTGATGGAATAGACTTTGGTGTAGCAAAGACTAGCTAACAGCCAGGGTACCTTATCAGCAGTGTATAAACTTGTAAAGGTTAATAGATAATAGACTTTGGGGGTTCCACAAATCACTTGAATTGAGATTATACACACACACACACACACACACACACACACACACACACACACACCTATGGAGAATTGTTCCTTTTGGGGAGCATAATTGTCATTACTTTCTCAGATTTGCAAAAGAGTCCTTGACTCCCAAAATGCAGAAAGGATCACTGCCTTAAGGTGAGGAACTTGATCTGAGGGGTGACTGATGGAGAAAGCTGTCCCTTTGGCAAGTACAATATGGAGATCTGGCCTCACAAGGGATGGACATGAGCACCATAAGGAGTCAGAGCTTGCTCCGTTGAGCTCAAAACTCTTCTAGTCTGTCTCCTGGATCTCTTCTTGCTGGTCCATCCTGGACTACCAGAAGAGGCAGGAGTTTTGGAGACCAGAAGTCTGCCTTTCCCCACTCCATTTTTTGATCAGCATCTGCAACCTGGATCATACTTTCTTTGGGATTGCCTAAAAAGACCAGTCTTCCCCCTCATCCCTCTCCCACTGGTTTTGATACATCTCCAGCTGCATATCTGATTTGTGGGCTTTCAAGGTCAGACTCATTCCGAAGGGCTTGTACTTTAGCGGAACATGCGTCTAATCTGGATGATGCCCACTGTGAAGATGGACAAAGTAAGGCCTTTCAGGGTTCAACAACCAGGGAGGACAGAACAGTAACAGCAACAGCAGCTGCTGCTACCTCCTCTACATAGCTGATCTCCAAGGCAGAGTCTCATCGACAACAGCGTGGCAGGCTGATACCAAGTTCCCAGGTGTGCAGCAGGGTCAGGCTGCTTAGCTGGGAGAATCAAAGCATTTCCAAAATGATTCTGTTTGAACTGTGCTCAGCTCTCTACCTGTGCACACGTTTACAAGGCCAGTCGGAGTCAATGCCATCATCCAATTAGCACATGCCAGTACCCAGCTCCCCAGGGCTAAAGTGAAACAGGCAGGATGAGATCAAACTCTAGCCACACTACTTCTAGAGTAGATGTCCAGAGGCACGTCTACTGCTGGAGGAGGCAGAGTACCCCTGCTGCAGGCAGCTGACAGTGCCACCATAGCCCAGCAACTTCAGCAAAGTGGGGACTTGATACTATTCCATAAGGATGTCATTATTGTGCCCCATCTCTGGGCCTGGCAGTGAGCCAAGCCCCAGGGAGACAGAGATGAAAGATGATCTCTCTTCTCAACAACTTCACAGTCTAGTAAGAAATGTAGCCTGGTAAAAAGGCAATTATAAAACAGTGAGATAAGGATTCTGACGAAGAATAGGGGTCTGTGATAACACAGAGGAGGGGCACCTAATTCAGCTAGGGATGTGTCAGGGAAGGCTTCCTGGAGGAGGTGATGCATGGATTGATTCTTAAAAATGAACCAGTGATTGGCAGAGAGAGCTCTCTATTAAGTGGGCAAGTTATTTAGGGCAGTCAGAACAGGAGGGCAAAAGAGGAAATTAGAGATGTGGATGTTTTGCTAAGCCACTGATAGCTTTAGCATGCATCACATGGACAGCTCATTAAACACAGACTGCTGCCCACCCCCCCACCTCCAATTCAGTGCATTCAGGAGGTCTGGGCTGGGGCCTGAGAATTTACATTTCTACTATGTTCCCAGGTAATACTGATGCTGGTGATCCAGGAACTGCACTTTGAGAACCACTTCCCAAAACCACTTTGAGGTATTTGGACATCTTGAGAAGTTGGGGAAAGCTATTTAAAAGGGTTGATCAGGGGAAGGATGCCAGATTTGTATTTTAAGTTCACTCGGACAACGGATTCAAGGATGAGTTGAACAGGATAGGATTACAGAGAGAAACTAGTCAGGAGGTGGTAGTAGGAATCCAGGCCAGAACAACGACAGCCCCAGAAATCACAGGGACAGTAGCCATCTGAGAGATGCTGGAGGGTCTGGGGACAGGCCATGGGTGACAGGGCAACAGAGAAACTGTATAGAGATTTAACCCACAATTTAGGATCACTCCCCAGGATAGAGAATACGGAAGGACCATTTTTTCGGCCTGGAAATAAGGGATTGGGATTGAGTTCTGTTTTGCACTTGTTAAGCTTGAAGTGCCTGCAAAACATCCAAACAGAGATCAGCAAAGCAGAGATACACAGACTTGGAGCCTGGGCAGAGGTACCCAAGCTTTGAATTCACCAAAATGGGACAAAGTGAATGACAGGAGGAGGGTAAGGCAATAGCTAAGAACAAAGGGTAAATTGAAAAGAAAAGGGCACCTAGATCAGTGCCTTTGAAACACCAGCATTTAAAGCTCTGACAAGAAGTAACAGCAACAAAGGAATACGAGGACTGTGTCATTTGGTCCCACAGGAGACAGACACCGAGATGGCATTGGGAGAGGGAGAAGAGTACTGAGGAGCAATACCTGGGAGAGGAAAAGGCCAGAATCGACCAGGGCAGTGGTCGATTGCCGGGCACCTGACAGAGTCTCTGCCACCCAACCGGGGAGCTCCAGAGCAGAGGTTTCTGTTAGAGGGGGTCCACATGGTGAGAAATGGCAGGGCCCTTCTGTCACTGCCTTGCACAGTTGTTGGAGAGGGCACTCAAGAACAGCCAGACCTTGGCCCCAAGGAGGAGACTCCTGCAGGAGTTAAGCAATAAGCCCCTTCCCCAAGGGGAATCTGAGCCTGACATCTTCATGGCTGCCCCCCAAGAAGTGAGTGGGGGTAGCTTGGTAGATAGACTGCCAGAAAAGCCAAAGGAGGAGATGTTAATAGGTGAGGGGCGAACAATTTCCAAAGCCTCCCAGCAGAAGATAAATAACATGAGTGTCCGTTAGATTTACCTGCAGAGGAGTGAGAGGAGCTTTGTCACCAAGGAGCAGCTACAAGGGAGGCAGGAAACCCCCGACAGGGAGGTGCCCCGGAGGTGGAAATGTGGAGGGAGTAGGCAGAGAAAATTCCCTGGAGAAGCTTTGCTGAGAAGAGAAAGACCACACGGGGGCAGAGGGAACTGGAGCAGGATGTGAGGAGGGGCTACGAAAGGGAAACCAACATTGGTCCCACCCCATGGCTCTCCCTCCCACCTAGAACACCTGGAGACCTGGGGGCGGGGAACTGAGCTAGGTGATGAACAGAGATAAAAATTGGAGTCGGGGTGGGGGACATGGTGCCCTGGAAAGGAAGCAGCAAAAATCCTACCCCGCAGAAAGGCTCAGACCATCTCTCTGTCATTGATCCTCACTCAAGCCTTTCTGCACTCCCTGGAGGTCTCACTGAGCCGCACAACCATAAGTCATTGTCCTAATAGCTTTATTAGAAGGAGGGGGAAAAGGCATTAAAACCTGGCTTAATGAAGCCAGGACTCTGAAGGCATCAGGCATTAAGTTGTCATCTCTCTTCCCTTGGCCTCTTGGGAGTCCACCAGAAAATGCTCAGTCTTCAAGACGGGGGGCGATTAACCTCAAGACAGAAGTAACTCAAGCCATAAACATGTTGTGGGCTTGTTTTCTTCCTTAAAGGCTTCATAATAAGAGCAAGCCTCTCACAGTACATGTCATCACTGGGCAAATAGAGTCAGGTTAGAGCCAGTGCCTGCAGCCTTCCTCCTCCCAAATCTCTGCCTTGATCAATAAAAGATCACAACGAGGCCGCTTAGAGCTTAATTATTTACTATTTCTGTGCTTTCGTATAAGAGAAATTTTCTAAAGAAATCAAACTGCCTGCTCAGTGCCATATGGAGTCAATATCCTGTGCTCTATGAGGTGTTAATGAATTAATTAATCAACTAATGGCAGAGAAGGTCTGCAGAGACCCGGGGATGCTCAGCTCCCAAAGGGAACACTTTCCACTCTTATTTGCAATAATTTTAAATCATTCTGTCCTAAAAATTCTGGATAATTTCTTAGCCAAGCTTTCATTCGATCCTATATATTTTCAGTGTCGATGATGTTAATAATGTCTTTCTGTTTTCTCTTTCATGTCATTTCCACTTTATAAAGCCAATTCTCAATTATCTGTGAAAATGGAAGAAATGAGGGTCCAGGATTGGAAACACCTCCTCTTAGCCAATCAGCTGCAAGCACTGTTTTGTTTCTCCTTTAACTTCTTTCTCCTCTTGAGTAAGGAAAACTGAAAAGCCATGAAACTAGGGCAGAAATCCAGGAAGTAGAAGGAAAAGAAGCAGAAAACCAGGTCCAAAATATTGCATAAGTTAAATGATGAATCCTCAGTTGTAATATTAATAGTAACCAAAGGCAAGAGGATCTTGTAAGGCCTTCCTGGTAGCAGCTAAGGATGCTTTACAACAGAATTGCAGGGTAGCAGGAGAAATTAGGAATCTGCTTTTGAGGAAGAGGAGTGTGCTAAAACTTGCTGTCAAGGGAAACTACAAGACCTAACTGGAAGATTTTTTAAAATAAGAAACCATGACAGCACTTTGGGTGAGATGCAGGCCGACTGGAGGCATGGAGACAGCTTGACAGATTTTACAAGACTCACAGCACTTCCAGAAACACTAGGGAACGAAGAGACTAACCTGGTGGGGAAAAGGTGGCCGGTTAGAGGCAGAAATGAGGCAGAAAGAAGGCTGTGATTGTCCTCACCCAGAGAGATGCCAACTGGGAGGGCTGAGGGGCTGTCGGAAATCTCACTCTGTTTGTTTTAAAACCACATTTTATTGAATGTTTACAAAGTTAAGTTCTGGTCCAAGCTGGTATTTGAAAAATCACCAAGTCCTTTTATCAAGTCTGTGTCAGTGATTAGGCTGTAAACAGGTGGTAAAAGCGGCAGAAATGTAATGAATAGTGTGTGCATTATCTCCAGCTCAGTTGCCCTGTGGCGTTGAAGCCGCCAGCAGATGCAAAAAGCCAGAGATGGACACAAGCTGGCTGGCAAATGACAGCGTGGGTTCATGCCAGCCCAGCCCTTCACACCCATGCATCTCTTTCTCTCCCATGTTGCTTCTCTCTATCCATCTATCTCTATATCTACCTCTCTCTTATTTTTCCCATGCTATTGAGGAGAAAAGCAGAGCAATTGGAAGGGCAAAGGAGGACCCTGGTTGCCAGGTCTGAGAGATGTGCTCCTGGCATTAAAAACAAAATTTAGAATGCATTTTTCCATAGAAACGTTAATGAAGATGGTAATTGAGACCCATCGGGCGGGCAGGGTGAATGTGCAAACACCAACTCTGGGGCCAGGGAGACCACAGGGTCCTGCTTTGACCACTCTCGTGCTGTGTGCCCTTGGGCAAATTACTCAACCTATCTGAGCTTTGGCTGCCTTTGACACAGAACTAGAATTTAATCATCAGCATAACGAAGATCAGACTAAAGAGTCTGGTACAAAGAAGATGCTCAGCAAGCACTACCTTTATTAGTATGGTTAGTAAATGACAAGGCTCTAGCACATTGTGGATTATGTGGTCTTTTGTGGGCCACACTTGGAACATGACCACCATTGTTTCTACAAGAAAAAGCATTCTGAGTTTAAGTAGCTCACTTAAAAAAGAAGTTACACTCCCAAATTAATTTACAAATTGGGTACTATCTGTTCTTGTTTTTCAGCATCCTTTGCAGATCTAAAATCACTTGATACATTTAAGAACATAAAATGTATTATGTATAACTTGGTTGCTCAGAAAATTATCATGTTTGATATATTTAGAGATGTGAGGACTAGGGAAGAAAAGAAATTCAGAAATACATAGGGGATTTTATTTTCTTTCTTTCTTCCCCCCGCCTCCCGCCTGTTTGAGGAAGTAAAAGCAAAAGGCTGTAGGAAATCAACTCTCTGGAGGTCTTGGAATGACCTAACCCCCTTCCCCCAGGCAAGCAGTATCAGCTGAGAAGAATCCTGCAGTGAGAGACACTATGTCCCCTCCTGGCCAAAGGACCAGACAGCTAGACCAGGGGAAATGGGCCACCATGAAGTGCTCTGCCCAAAAGTCCAGGTCCTTGTGGTTCCTCTGAAATTTCATGCATGTCTTGCTCCAGGTTGAAGGAAGGGACTGACATTTGTCACTTTGCCAGTTTAAAGGTGTTCCCTTCTGAGCCATCTAGGAGGTTTCAAAGAAGGTTTGGAGAACCCGTCTTTTATCTGACCTCAGAGATTAACCATTATGGGATCTCAGTGGCTGCTTGAGCTTGCAAACACCAACTGTCTATTAAGAAATATCTCCCTACGGCAGGGCAAGATGAGGAAAGGGGGAAAGGGAGGCAAGGATGATGCCCATATGTCAGCATAGAATCCTTGTAACTGCATGTAATGCAAGATACAACTCAAAAAAAAAGAAGGGCACTTATCTCACATAACATGAAATTTGCAGCTGAAACATATTCAGTGTAATTCAGTGGTTCATTCATGTTATCCGGGATCCAGATTGTTCCCACTTATCTTTTGACCAAAGACATGTTGCCCTTTCTTTCCAGGCTTGAGTTCTCATGGTGGCAAGATAGCTGCCATAGCTCCAAGCATCTCATCCTCACACAAAAATGTGCAAGGGCTTAGAGGGAACATTCTTTCTTTGTGTCTTTTTAAGAGTAAGAAAAATTATTACCAGGAGCACACCCCTCCAACACACAGACTTTACTTCTATCTCGTTGGCTAGACTATCATCATATGTTTATTTCTTTTTTTTTTTTTTTTTTTTTTTTTTTTTTGGCACCAGGGACTGAACTCAGGGGCACTCGACCACTGAGCCACATCCCCAGCCCTATTTTGTGTTTTATGTAGAGACAGGGTCTCACTGAGTCACTTAGCACCTCGCTGTTGCTGAGGCTGGCTTTGAACTCGCGATCCTCCTGTCTCAGCCTCCCTAAGTGCATGTTTATTTCTAAAATAATTACAGATGAGGAAAATGCAGTTGACATGGCTGATTTGTACTAATAGAGATTTACCTCTTGAGACAAAGAGAGGCTTGTACCTGGAAGTTGGGTACTTGAACAAAATCAGTTCTACTTGGGGTATGGCATCAGACTCAAGCAACCCACGCACACCAGAGAGCCAGGAAACAGAGCACACCCCATTGGAGCATGACTCCTTCTGTCCAATCACTGTAGAGGAATAAAGCCCTTTCTGAAATGCTGACTTCAAGACAGGAGAAAAGAGCAAGATCTGAATCCTCACAAGCCCACCCACCAGACACCATCCTAGGTTCCACGTGGTGAAGGTCTCCTTCAGCAGGAAAGATCCCATTCCTGGGTTGTTCCAGGATCTAAAGGTCAGAGCTTTTGAGGATCAATGGACAACATTTTTTCTCCTACTTAAAAATAAAAACACAGTAGTTTTAGGGGCCTTCTTCCCCCACATCTTTTAGAGCTGCTCACTCCTTGGTAACTATGTTCCCTGGATGGTTTCTGACGCCACAGTCCTAGGGCTTCCAGGAACTCCACTCATTACTCTGATAAGCATCATATTTAAGACTAATTCATGCTGAGCATGATGGTGCATGACTGTAATCCCAGCACTTTGGGAGGCTGAGACAGGAGAACCGCAAGTTCAAAGCCAGCCTCAGCAACGGCGAGGTGCTAAGCAACTCAGTGAGACCCTGTCTCTACATAAAGCACAAAATAGGGCTGGGGATGTGGCTCAGTGGCCGAGTACCTCTGAGTTCAATCTCCAGTACGGAAAAAAAAAAAAAAAAAGACTAATTCATTAAGGTTACATTTCATGTGGCATTAGGGAACGCACCATGCGATCCAAATGTGAAGGCAATGAAGGATTCTCTTCCCCTCTTTCCTGTCACCGTGAAGTGAAAGGGCACCTTCGCCCCGTAAAAGGCAATGACCTCATTCACTTTAATAACCTCTGCCCTTTTGCCTTTGATGCGTTCATTCTAAACCAAGGGAGAGGAATTTATGGCAGCGTTTAGGTTCTGGTGTGCCATCACCTTTAGGGATCTTAATTAATCTCTGAGATAATCATTCCCATTTCTTCAAAAATGGGCCAAGTTAATTAGGATGAAAATTGCTTAAAAATTCTCTCTTCCTTCAGATGTTCTACAAGTTTCTGAAAAGAGCTGCATCGCAGGAAAATCAAGCTCCAAGGTATTCCAGCTGATGGAGATTTGCAAAAGATGCTAAAAGGCAATATATTCCTAGATACATTTTCTTTGTCATTTTAGATTGATGTAACTTCATTTGAAGAGGCCAAGGATTGTTCATGGGAGAACCAATGCTGACGAGGATCCTTACCAAGCATATCAGTCAAGTATATGAACTGGACTTGGGCCCTATAAGGTAAGGATACCAGGAAATTCTTCTAAATATCTCTGCCCACACAGAAATGCTGTAAATGTCTTCCATGTATAAGAGCTGTTCCTTCTAAAAATACAACCAAAAAAATAAAAATACAACCAAGAGTCAAAGAATATACAAGAGAAATAACACTAATAATTTGAATCAATCCTAGGGTGTAATTAATCATTAATGGGTTCTTTCTTCAAAACAGGTTTTCATTAGGGAAAAGAGGTACCTGGGAAGGAGAAAGACCACTCCTGAATTCCCTCATGATAGCCTGGTCAGTCCCTAGCAAGACAGAAGACAGGTTAAAAAGAAAAAAAATAAAACGTACTCTTTTTAAATAAATTAGGAAGAAGTCAGGACTAAGCCCTGTTTCATATGAAGTGAAAACTTTCTGTGGCATGCCTAGAAACAAAATCATCTTCCAAAGATGCCACTGGCAAGGCTAGATACCAATGTTCTTCTGTGTCCCCACTGTCATTAACTGCAAGTCCAGGCCTTCTCTGACCCATCACATGCCCACTGCCCTCTTCACACTATCTAGGCAAAACATAGAACATTGGTTTCATCTCATGTATCAACTCCAACTGTTCAGCAGTGGCTGCTGGAAATGGATCAAGAAGTGAATATTTACTCTTCCTGCAAGTTAACACATTGGCCTTTCACCATTTTGTGGATGCTAATGGAAAACCTGAAACTCCTAGGTTAGAGATGAATGATCATTGATTAGTCACAGCAATAGTAGCCAGAGTGTTAGCATTTTTGCACTAAATTCCCCAAGTTCCAGATCCCACAGAGTAACATGCCAAATGACCAGCCAGGTGGACACTGCATACACTGTAGGTTGCATCACAGAAGAGGAATCCTGAGCTTAGGGAACCCGAATCTTTTATAATGGATTTAATCAATTCTGCTCTTTGCTCTAGAGGGAGACATTTTCTGTCTTCTAAAGCTGGGAGTCAATCTGTCCTTTTCATGAAAGGAAACACTGTATTTTCCAAGGCTGGTCTGTATACAAGCATACTTGGAAAAATAATCCAAAACAAAGAGCAATGAGCACCTCATTCATGAGCCATGTAGAAATGCAAGAGACCACGGAGGATTGTCTCAAAACATAGTTATCTGGGCTGGAACTGGAGTTCAGTGGTAGAGCACTTGCTTAGCATGCATGAGGCACTGGGTTCAATCCTCAGCACCACAAATAAATAATAAATAAATGAAATAAAAACCCATCAACAACTAAAAAAATTTTTTAAAAAAAGAGATTAAAACTTTCCATTAAAAAACAAAAAAAGATAGCTATCCTTCACTTCTCAATATCTTATCATCTAGAGAATCATCCAATAATTTCTCTACACTGTTGGCCACAGCAGTTTAAACAGATCAGGGCAGACTGAGACTAAATCCATCCAATTTGTCTCATATAGCATCCAATTAAGGCCAGTTCCAACAAACTCCAAGCGACTGGATGAGGCCAACCCTCAGTCTTGACTTTAACTCCCCCACCCTCAGGGTCCCAGACTCAGCCAGCTGAACAAGTTCCACAAACCATTAGGCTTCCTCCTTGGGTTTTTGTATTGACCTTTTACCTTGATTCAAATATTGATCCAGAAATAGCAGGATCCAGAAATAGCAGTGATTGCAGAGACTCCACCATTGTCTGAAAGGAGGAAGTCTAGGCAATTCTATGGACCACAATAATGCTGGTCAATGAATTGGGTCTAATCTAAATGCCTTAGGACCAAGTCACTAAGCACTTCAGTTAACACAGGGACAGGTTTCTTACCACCTTTCTATTGTTTGACTCCCATGATAAAGGTAATCCCTTCATGGTATGTATATGTAACTAGTCAGTTATCCACTACAAAGCTACCCTAAGTAAGCAAGGGTGCCTTACTGTGAAGAATTACCACAGTTGTCTAGAGCTACATTATCTACTGGTGATGTTTCCTCAAACATTTGAAAGTTTCTTATGACCACTCCTACAGTGAAAATCTTAGCGCACTAAGGTGTTTGGCCACTTTTTGATATGAGAGACTGAAGAGAGCAACTTTTCTTTGATGATGATCCTTCACAAATCTCTAAATGTTTCAAGGTTCATCCACCCACCTTGCTGATAAAGGTGCGATAATACAAGCCAAGGCTTTGGGGTCTCAGGCCTCTGGCTTGCCAGCTGTAGTAGTCTGCTAAGGATGACATAACAAAATTTGAACTAGTTGGATCACAGAAAAAATTTATTTCTCACAGTTCTGGAAGCTGGAAGTTCAAAATCAAGGTGTCAGCAGATTTGGTTCCTCCTCTGGCCTCTTTCCTTGTTTTGCAAGTGGCCTCCTCCCCACTGTGTTCCCATATGGACTTTGTTCTGTGCATGAACACCCCGGTGTCTCTTCTTCCAATAAGACACCAATAACATTGGATTAGCACTCCACTCTTATGACCTCATTGAATATTGATTACCCTGTCTCCAAATACAATCACATTGGTGGTTAAGGCTTCAACATATGAATTTTGAGGGGACACAACTCAGTCTATAAAACCAACCAACAGGACATCATTTGTGTAAAGAAAGCTGTGGATATGAAAGGGTCAAGACACATGAATTGAGTCTAGTTCATACCCTAGGAGCACATGGCAGGGAAGTTTAGGTACACTAGTTGATATGAGCTAAAATTAATCTCCAGATGTCAGAGGTATGAAAGAGAAACTACTGGCAATGTCCAACACAGTATACCATCTGTCATCAGTGTGTATGATAGACACAATAGATGAATCTATGTGCCTTTTCCTTCCACAGATCTGAATAGGATAGTGACTTACACACTCATACCCAATGGTCATAGGAGTTGGAGTCCCTCTCCTTCCTGAAATTTCCCAGTTTACACAGATGAGTGTGTATAGCTTTTTTTGCGGGGGAGGGCTGTGCTGGAGACTGAACTCCAGCACTCAACAACTGAGCCACATCCCCAACCCTATTTTTTTGTATTTTATTTAGAGACAGGATCTCACTGAGTTGCTAAGTGCCTTAATTTTGCTGAGGCTGGCTTTGAACTTGCAATCCTCCTGTCTCAGCCTCCTGAACCACAGGGATTACAGGAGTGCGCCACCGCTCCTGGCTTGTGTGTATAGCTTTTGATCTCTCTTTTGAAAGACATTTAATCTCCTTTCTCCTTGTAGTAACTGAAGTGAGGGTGGATAGGAAGCAGGACTAGGGAGGTGGAAGGGTGGAATAACTCCATACTATTAACCATGGTTTTTCATTTACATTTGATTTTGTGTGTTATGGCATCAGCTCATGGCTCCACCAAATGAACTTTCAATGTTTTTCTGCCCACCTGACATTGTATCAGGCAGCAAAGCCCTCATGGTGGACACCATCTCTCTCAGTTTTTGGTGTCCCTTCACTGAGCAGCTTTTTTTTCCCCCCACGTTGTTCTTTGGCTAGAGACATGGGGATTTGTCCTTGGTTCCTGATTTAAGCATGGTGTACACAGCAGCAACCTTCTTTGAGGATGCCACCTTCATCCAAGGCACCTGCTATATTAGGGGTCAACAAACCACAGCCCATGAAGCAAATCCAGCCAGCTGTCTGCTTTTGTAAATAAGGTTTTATTGGAACAAAACTTCTTCCACTTGTTTATCTAATACCTGTGGCTGCTCTCACACTAGAGAGGCAAAGTTGAGTAGGTGCAACAGTGACAGCATGGCCCACAAAGCCTAAAATATTTACTATCTGGCCCTTTACAGAAAAAGCTTCCTGATCCCTGTGCTACACCATTACTGAGATAACATCCTTTAAGATTTTGCCTGATTTCAACAAAAGAGCTCAGGGGATTTTCCAGGGTAGTGGGGCTGCTCACAGTAATTTATCTGGATTTCTTTGGTTCGGTTTCTCATTCACCAATAGGTCACGTTCATTAGCATTATAAATCCAGCCGGGACAGTTACAGCCCAAATGTCTCAACTTCCCACGGGAGTTTGCCTTTCTCTGAAAAATCTCCCCAAGAAGGCAAATGCCCCTCTTGCCAGACTCTCTGCAAAGGAAGAAAAAGGAAAAAAGAAAAAAGAAAAGAAATGCTTCTAAGTGTTATATTCTTGCCCCCATTGAATCTGAATTTGATATAACAGGTTATAGGTTATAGCTGAGACAGTGAGAGTCTCAGCTACCTTAACATACCCACATCTAATCTCCTATGTGTCCAGAGGAGTGTTTCATCCTTTCATCCATTCATCATTTTCATCCTTTCCTGATCCGCATAGATGTGCATCTCTACCACGGTTGTCTTGGAAGGAGTGGAACCATATTCCCACTCAGAGCAAACCTTAGTACTAGCATTTCCAATGGAGCTGTCTTCAGGCTGACCACTGCCCTGGAGAGAAAGCCGTCCCTGCCTGGAGGAGAATTTTCAACAACTAGAGCATAATTTAGGCTGCTGTCTTTGAACTTAATTCTGGTAATCAGTGCACAACTGCTTCCCAATATCTCCTCACTAATGGGCAATACAGGGGAGGACCATTTATTGTCCAATTGGCCATACAATTTAGTAAACATGTTCACTACCAATTTTATAGACTTTCCCCAGATACCAGGAATAAGCAGAGGGCCCAGATCTGCCCAAAGGAACCTCCACGGGTGTCCAGCCAACAGGAGACCAGGGACTGCTACCTTGAGCCTCTGGGAAGCCCAGTCTCAGGGGGGCACTGGACAGCAACTCGGTTCAAACTTTGGCGGCAATGCAGCCGTGAATCAACATCTTCACCAGCGGCTCAGAGTTTCACCTTGTTGTGAAACCCACACCCAGGACACCAGTGGAGAAAGTCCAGCAAGGAATGAACAACGCCACCTACTGGAGGTGAAAGGAACCATACCTGTTTATTTACATGGAGACTTTTATTTTTTTTAATTTTTTTTATATTTTATTGTTTTTTATTTTCTTCTATTCTTACTTTTTATTTTATCCTTTATCTTTTTCTCCTAATATTTCTATTGTTTAATCTTTTTGTTTTATTTCTATGTTATTTCCTTTCTCTTTCCTTCCCTCTTTTCTCTCTCACTCTTTTCCTACCCTCTAATCACCAACAGTTGTGAAACCAAATATTTGTTATGCAGTGGGATATAGTAGATTGGGATTTCTGAACTGAATACTAGAGTGGTACTAGATAGTCTTGTATCTCCCACTTACATATGTTTTATTTTTCTTGCTATCATCTCTCCTCACTGTACCCTTCTTTCTTCCTCCTTACCAGTCTTCCCCAACTCTCTGTCGCTCTTTCCAGTAATAGCCAACTTCTCTTGGATTCCTTTTTCATGCTCTCTAATAACCATATTCTCACTTCCTACTACCCCAATATTCTATCCTACACCCCACCCTCCAGTGTCCGTAGCCCACCAATAGGATCTATAGACCCCTGTGTAAGCTTATTGGTTACATAATAGATAAAGAACTCATAATTGGTGTATATCGTGACTAAACTGTAAATGTATTTGGGAGCTGTTACGAGCTACTTGGTTTGAAACTATATATTGCTTGTATTGTGATCAACCAATATTGGTCTTCCCTTTAAAAGAGAGGTATTGAAACCATTCAGGGAAACTATAACCATATAGGAGTAAAAACTGTAA
Organism: Xerus rutilus; assembly: GCA_028644305.1. Taxonomy (NCBI): domain Eukaryota; kingdom Metazoa; phylum Chordata; class Mammalia; order Rodentia; family Sciuridae; genus Xerus; species Xerus rutilus. Next base: position 17,573,897 of record CM053409.1, on the reverse strand, counting down.
CACCTTGAATCAGCACAGCTAGAAGGAAAGACACACAAACATCATGAAAAAACAAGGGAAGAAAGTGACTCAAACAAACCAAGATTCTTCAATATTAGAATCTATGGCCAGTAAAGCAGAAGAAATTACAGAACATGAATTCAGGATGTACATAATTAAAATAATCTGTAACTTAAAGAATAATATCAGAGAGCAAGCCCAGCCAACAAAAGATCATTTTGATAGAGATACATAGGCAAATACAGGAAGTAAAAGGTCACTTCAATAAGGAGGTAGAGATTCTGAAGAGGAACCAAACAGAAATCCTTGAAATAAAAGAAACAATAAACCAAATTAAAAACTCAATAGAAAGCATCACCAACAGATTGGACCACTTGGAAGACAGAACCTCAGATACTGAAGACAAAATATTTAACCTTGAGAATAGAGTTGACCACACAGTGAAGATGGTAAGAAACTATGAATAGAACATCCAAGAACTATGGGATCACATTAAAAGACCAAACTTAAGAATTATTGGGATAGAGGAAGGTATAGAATTCCAAACCAAAGAAATGAACAATCTATGCAATGAAATAATATTAGAAGACTTTCCAAATATGAAGAATGAATTGGATAATCAAATACAAGAGGCTTACAGGACACCAAATGTACAAAATCACAACAGATCTACACCAAGGCACATCATAATGAAAATGCCTAACATTTAGAATAAAGAGAGAATCTTAAAAGCCACAAGAGAAAGGAATCAGATTACATATAGGGGGAAGCCAATTAGGATCACTTCAGACTTCTCAACCCAGACCTTGAGAGCAAGAAGATCATGGCAAAGCATATACCAAGCACTAAAAGACAGTGATGTCAACCAAGAATCTTATATCCAGCAAAATTAAGTTTTAGGTTTCATGATGAAATAAAAACCTTCCAAGATATACAAAAATTAAAAGAATTCACAGCAAG
>CM053409.1:17552817-17572437 GCA_028644305.1 Xerus rutilus | reverse complement strand
TTGCCTCAACAAATGTTTTCAGTGAACAGTGTGTACAGCTTCTGATAATTTGTTTTTTTCTGTTATGTTTGCCAACATGTATTAAAATGCAACTTTTGGGAAAAAAATAAAATAATAAAAAAATAAAAAAAAATAAAAAAAAAAAAAACTTCTAATGCTAAAGACCATGTATCTAGTGGGTACCTCCATATGCCAGGTACTTTTCTACAACAACCTTGTAAGGTAGACATGATTCTCTCCATGTCAGGTCAGCCAAGACTCAGGTGTCAAAGAGAATTGCCAAAGAGGATTCAAATTCAAACCACTTCCAATAAGCTTAAGGAAACTTTTATTAAAATTTCCAACAAATATAGTGTAGAGGAAGACATTTAAAGATAAAATAGAAAACAAAAAAAAGCATGTGAATGGGGAAAATGAATTAAAGGTAAACATTACATAATGCCTTAATGTGAAAAGGAAAAACTTTCTTCCAACTACTATTGCTATAAAACAAAGCAAATGTAATGGTATAAAGCAGAGACTATTATGTTCACAGCTTTTCACAGGTCAAAAATTTAGAAGAAGCACAGCAGAGATGGTCTGTCTCTGCTCCATCATGACAGGGGCCTCAGCTGGAGGTCTGCAACCATCCTCAGGAATTTTCATTCATGTCTGCTGTTGATGTTGGCTGCTAGCAGGGGTCCCAGCTGTGATCATCAACTAGAACCCCCATACATGCTCTCCATGCTGCCTGGGCTTCTTCACAGCATGGCAGCCCAGAGAGTTTGAACATTTTATGTGGGAGCTCAGGGCCTCAAAGTGAGTGTTCCAGTGGACAAGATGAGAAATGCAATGTCTCAGATATCACACATCATTTCTGGTACATTCTACTGGTTACAGTCAAATCACAAGCCCACCCTGGTTCAAGGGGAAAGAACAGACACCTCATCCTCAATGAGAGGACTGTCAAGGATTTGTAGCCACTTAAAATAGAACCCCACAATGAATAGATGAATAAAATGTGACACACACACACACACACACACACACACACACACACAATGGAATGCCACTCACCTGTAGAAAAGGATGTGACAACATAAACGGATACGGAGAACATTATGTTAAATGAAATAAGCCAAGCCCAGGAAGATAAACATTGCATGATCTCACATATGTATTGTGAGGGGCAAACTCATAGAAACCGAGAGTAGAATGGTTAATTACCAGAGGCCAGGGAAACTGGGGATACGTTGGTAAAAGGATGCAAAATTTCAGTTCAATAGGAGGAAAAAGTTCAAGAACTCTATCGTACAACCTCGTGGCTACAGTGAATAATAATACACTGTATACTTGAAAATTACTGTGAAGTACTTTAAGTTTTCCTATCACAAAAAATAAGCATGTGAGGAATATATATGTCACATAGCTTGAGTGAGTCATTCCACAATGTAGACATATATCAAAACATCATGTTCTACACCCTAAATATGTACATTTTTACTCACTGACTAAAAACTAAAAATAAATAAAACCCCACAAGCTTCTCCATTTTTCTAGAACATGAGATAGATACAAAAAGTGACCTAGATAGGATATTGACTGCTTCAAGTTTACAGAGGCCCTGGGGCAGGGGCAGAGGGCAGCAATTAATATATATTAATATATTGGATACCCACAAACATGCCTAATTTACACATAATTTTAAAAAGTGTCAATTTGGCAAATCAAAGTACAATAAATTCTCCATCACTAATTCCGAATCAGGGATAGCTGACCAAGGCTGCGTTAAAATTTTCTCACATGTTTATCTATAAAGAAAGTCTTCTTCAGCGATTTAATCATGTAAACAAGATGCAAGGTCAGGGAGAGTTTGTCTATAACCTACTTAGGAAAAACTGTTCTTAAGAACTTTAGCACTTTAATCACTTTAATTGTTTGCATGCCAATTAATTGGTACTGCTAATTATAAATGAGTTATCTGTTCATTAAAGCAGGCTTAGACGAATGTCAGCTTAAAAGCACTTAGCAGTTAGTGTGGATCTCTGTGTTATCTGCAAGCTGTAAAGCTGCATTCCTTTACAACTGTCTATATTATGAGCAAAAAAAAAAAAAAAAAAAAGTCCGAGATTTATTTTTCAGTAATTCCGATTCATTCCAGTAGGCTGATATAATAAGATTTTAGTAAATAAAACTTGAACTACAAGTGGCAAGGAAGGCAAATCAAATGAAATAGTCAGCTCACTTATTATAAGGGGTCAGAGACTCTGCAGGTCCCTGAGAGTGTCTGCTAGCGTGGAACAGCTCTCTTTCCCAGATGCAGAATGGCTGGGAAACCACAAAGAAGCGCCACTCTGTGGTCCAGAATCAAATGCCCTGGAGGGGTCAGGGCTCACAGAAATAGGCTTTCTCAAGACTTACTCATTTTCACCCACAGCTGGCATCTTGAAAGGATACAGAGCAGATCTCATTGGTGTCTGACCTCAAACTTCTTGGCACTAATTAATTCATGTTTGTCGTTGGAGTCCAGCCTGCTCTCTCCAACTGAGGGAGAAAAACCTGATTTCATGTCTTTGTGTCTCTCAGAGATTGTCAGAAATGAGGCTGGGGAGTTGAGCTTCTCTCGACCCACAGCTGGGGCCAGCAGTGGGCAGGCTGCTGTAAACCCAGGTTGGTTTGCACATGCTGCTATGCTTCTATGAATGCATGTCGAGCAAATGAATGAATAAGTGAATTCACTGAGAGAAGATTTCTAAGGAAGGAGAAAAACGAGAGTAGCATATTCTATAGTCGGAAATAAAGTAGTCCCTACAATCTGAGGGTAGCTACCAGATCTGTCCCCTGCAAAGGGCTTGAGGCAGAAACAGAGATGGTATGTTCAAGGGACAGCAAGGAAGTGAGTGTGGCTGGAGCAGGAAATGGAAGAGTAGTGGGAGACAAGGTCAGAGAGCTGACAGACCACAGACACACACAGAGCTTTCTAGGTCAGCCTAAGGGCTTCTACCCGGAAATGGGAGGGTTGAGTAAGGAGGCATGTGGTCTCTGGAAAGAAGCAGAGAGAACAGTTGGGAGGTTATTGCAACAATTCAGGTGGCTTGAACCAAGTGGTGGTGGTAGAAGTAATGAGAAGTGGTAAAATTGTGGACAGAAACTTAAGAGTTTCCTGATGAATGGTGTACTAGGTAAACAACACCCACTTCCCTAAAATGCATGTCCTTCCCAGAACCACAGAACATTACCTTCTTTGGGAATAGGACCATTGTAAATGTAATTAATAAGAAATCTTACTGGAGTAGGGTGGGTCCTTAATCCAGCATGATAGTGTGCCTAGAAGAGGAAAAGAGACACAGAGACAGACAGGTTTGAACAAGAGAAAACCATCCAAACACACAGACACACAGGGGACACTTGTGAAAGAGGCAGAGACTGGAGTCACACAACCATAAGCCAGACAAAACCAAGCACTGCCAACAACCACCAGAGAAGCTAAGAAAGAGTTGGAACTGGTTCTCCTCTGAGCCTCCAAGAAGCGACCAACACCTCAGTTTTGCTAACACCTTGATTTTGGATTTCAGTCTGCCCCAATACTTTCATTGTATGCTGCCATAGAACCACTTCCTCTCCTCTGTCAACTTATTTGGGCTATAAGTATATCACCACTATTACTATATTACAAATTGCTGCTTCCTCATCCTACTCGAAGATCCAGAAGATCAAAAATCACGCCACTGCAGTCAGCTTATGATCACCAGAGTTTAGAAAAGTGCCTGACATAAAAGAAGTGGTCAGGGAATGAGTGAACAAATGAAAGAATGAATGAATGAATGAATGAATGAAAACTCTTTTATCATTATAACATTGACAGAAATGATTAGGATGAAAGGCATCCAATAGACTGAGACAAAAGCAAAACCCAGGGGAAATGTTTTGAGTTGTGTTTTTAACTGAAGACAAAAGTTTGCACAATGAAGGGGAGAGAATTTTTAAAACAATAGAGAAGACAAAGGAAGCCAAGTGGTGAGGGAAGATTCTAGCACAGGGCTCCAGAATCCCTACAGAGATTAGCCCTTGGAAGAGATGATCAGGTTCTGATTCTCTATTGTTGTGTAGCAAATTACTCCAAAATCAAGTGGCCTAAAACAGTCTTATTTTATTTTTCTTTGGTCCTATAGATGAGAAATACAGGAAGAGTTTAGCTGAGCTATATTAAACTCTGATCAATGTATTCTCAGCTGTGGCAAGGAGAGATGGAGGAGCCTCCTCCAAGATAGTTTCCTCACTCTCCTGTCTGGTACTTCTGTGTTCCTCGGACTCTCTTCTTCAGGGTTACATCCTCCAGATCCTCTTCTATGGCTTGGGGTTCTTACAGCACAATGACCTTAGGATGATTGGTAGATTTCTTGCCTAGTGACTCCGGGTTCTAAAAGAGCAAGGCAGATACTACCAGTCTTCTTAAACACCAGGACTAGAACTGGCATATTTAATCCACCACGAGTCCTCTGTGGAGATTGGGCAAAGTAATATAATGTTTTAAATAGAGAAGGAAAACACTGAAGAAGTTCTCACCTGGTATCCTTTTTTATTTTTATTTTTTCCCTTTTAATAATAGTTCAAAATGATTTTTTTACTTTAAAAAAGAGTAGTCTAAGTAGTGACAGTCTAAGCAGTCTCACATCCATCAAAAAAAAAAAAAAGGCAAGCAGTTATGTTATGGACTCTTTGAAAGTTTGATGTCTTCTCCATCTTGAGGATTTGCTTTAAATAAAACCTCAATGAAAACATCCCCTTCATGTAAACCAGAGTTAGTCTCTCTTTTCTTCTCTTGTATAATCTCCTCCCCATGCAATCTAAAGGTAAATACCCACATTCAGTCCTCTGCCCTCTCTTTTGGTCTCTCTGTCCTCTTCTTAGAAGGATGGTTTGATTCCTCTCCATCTTCCATAGCCATTATTCTCTGGAGATCTAGATCAGCTGCCAAGCATCACCATCTAAATGCATCCCCGAATGTATGAAATCTTTATCACCTCCCCACAAAGTCTGTCCAGCCTTTTCACTTCTGAACTTCTCACCCCCATGTATCTTATCATCCTGGCTGGGAACCTTGGGATGCCATATTGGGGATGCGGTTTGCTCCCTCTGCCTCCTCTGCCTATGTCCTCTTAGAAAATTAATCTGCAGGTCACGTCAGTTCTTAATTTGTAGCATTTCTGGAAGCTGTCCCACCCCTTTCTATTTCCACTACCCCTGCTCTTGTAGAGCCTTATCTCTATGGGCCTGGTACATGTCACTAAATTTGTGAAAGACTTGCCTACATTCTATACCCCTTTCAAACTCCTGTCAGACTAATACCTCTTCTAGTTTAGAAATTACATATTAAATTACATATTTTAGCATTAACCATAACTTTTAATATGGTTACTTAACAAAGTTATTCAGTATATCTTCTCTCTTCATGAGTAATGAAAGAATCATAAATGCCTTGAGTTTCCATTCATCTCCCTCTTTTTGTACATATTTTGGCCCTGGAATCTAATTCTCTGATGCTTTCATATTTCCTTTATATTATTTATTATTTCTTCATTTAGTCAATATTTAGATTATCTACATTTTGATGATTATTTGTTCACTGTTTCTTTTCATGTTCAATTTTCATCAAGTGCATATATTTGACACCAGTGGTTCTCAAACTAGACATTACATAGAGATATTTTTAGAATCCCAATACCTAGTCTGTACATCAAAACAACTAAACATAAATCTCTAGTGGCATCATTATTTTGTAAATCTCCTGTGGTGATTTCCATGTGCAGTCAGGGTTAAGTATTTACCTTCTAGAAAATCCTTCAGCAAATGTCTTAGCAGTAAATCCTGTTCACTGTTTTTGTCTGAATATGTTTATAAAAACATGCACCAATACTAAAGAATTGCAATTAAACTAGATATAAAATTCTGAATTGACAGTTTCTTGTAGCATGTTGAAGATATTATTCCACTTCCTCTGATTTCCGTGGTTGTTTTAGCACAGTCTGCTGTCAATCTACTTTCCTTCCTTCCTTGATAGTCTTTATTTGCTTTCTGGTTGCTTTTACAGTTTTCTCTTCATCTTTAAGGTTTTCAAGTTTCACTAAGATGCATCTGACTATTGGATTCATTTTCAAATTCACTTGAAAATAAAAATGCTTGGAATTTATTATATTTCCTGAATCTGAGGATTTCTATGTTTTAACATTTTGGAAAATTCTATGACATTATCCCTTCAAATATTTTTTTCACCCAATTACTTCTTTCATGCCCTCACAAAAATCCTATTTTATGTATCTCAGGCCTTCTCATTCTACTTTCCATGCATCTTAACCTTGCTTTTATATTTTCCTTCTTTTATCTCTCTTCAAGATCTTCCAATTCACTTGTTTTTCTTAATCTTTGTCACTATTTAACCTATCTCTTGAGTTTTTATCTTCAATTATTTTGTTTTAACCTCTAACTGTCCTAACTGATTCTTTTCCAAAACTGGCTGATAACTTTATAGGCTATATTTTTATCATTTTTTAATCCTTCTAATTACTTTTAACACATTTCATTTAGAGAAAGTATCCAATAATTCTGAAGCTTTACAGGTTTAATTATTCTATTATTCTTCTGATCCTCACTTGTGTTGGGTTGCTTGCTTATACATACTGTAATTTAGGATTGTGATCTTTGATTTGGTGGGACTTCAGCTGCAGGAATCCTATGCAATCTGGATTTAAGGAATGACCATCCATAAAAGTGCTCCATAAGTTTACAATTCCATGCTAACTTCTTTGCTTGTATTTCCTGGATCATGCAAGTAAGTATAATAGGAGGATGCTCTTAAGACACATTTCTCCCTAGGCAAAGCCAGCTAAGCATCCTTATACAGTTTGGTGGGGGTTGCTTTGGTTTTTGCCAATAAGTGGATATTTTCAGAGACCATTCACCAAGGGTACAGCCCTTGAAAGCTTTATATGCAGAAGGGAATCAGTTCAAACTTCCTGCTGCAGAAATACCCAAGGTCTCTAATCCTTACCATCCTTAAACTGAAGTTTAAGATTAGCTGAAGTAAGCATCTACTTGCGCTTTAGTTTTCAGCTGCTTCTTCATTATTGGTCTCTGGGTCTTTCCTTTCCTAACTTTCTGAAAACCACACAGTTCAAATGCTGTCTCCACCCTTTTATTCAATATCTGAGTTGTTGTTTGGCTTGGGGTTTTTTTTCTCAACTTTATTAATTTATTTATTCTACTTAGGTATACATGATAGCAGCATGCATTTTGATTCATTGTACACAGATGGAGCACAATTTTCATTTCTCTGGTTGTGTGTGATGTAGAATCACAACATACATGCAGTCATACATAAAGCTAGGGCTGTGATGTTCATCATATTCCACCATCTTGGTTTTGTTTTTATCCTCTCAGAAGAAGTTTTTCAGGGTAATTATGGTAACACCATAAATGGAACATAAATAAAAATCCTCTAACTTCTTTGAATAATGGATTGTAATTTGCCCTGTGGTTCACATTTTTGAACAAGTGAACTTTTATTAATTGATATTTGTTAAATGAGTAAATTGTGTGTGTGTGTGTGTGTCCATGTGTGCTGAGAAATCAATTCCAAGGCCTCAAACACACTAAGCCATTCCTCTACCACTGAGCCACATCTCCATCTCAGGATATTTTTTATTCAAAGAATTTCTGTCTTTAAAGCAGAAAGACAGAGAGAGGAATAAAGGGCAGGAGGAAAGGAAAGAAGGAAGAGAGGGAGGTTGGGAAAGAAAAATGGAAGACACAAAATGTTAGTTTTAGGCTAGGCACCAAAAAAAAATCCTTCTAACTATGTTAAACATTATCATGGCTTTATATGAGAAGGAAATTGTGAACTTTTCTCCTGTGTTTTATTCTTTAATAATCAAACAAAACATCCATTGGGCCAATATTGGTGAAGTCACTCTCACAATTAAGGCAACCCAGAAAATTCTTTGGGCAGACATTCTATTCTAGTGTTAAGGACCATAAAACCAAGGGTAGGGGTGTTTTGTTAATAACCCACCACCGATAGCTCAGAGAAAATTTAACTTTATATTCCTGATGGTGAGATATAAATCTAGATAGACTTAATTGGCCTTCCATTTCATAATTCATTTAGTGAAACATCAGAGTTATAGAAGAAATTTAACAAGGAAAAAGTAGAGATGTGGGATAGAATTAGATTTTTGCAATAAAAACTGTGGGTTTCAGTTACTGAAATTATTTCTAACACAAATCATCTTGGCTCATTGAAAATACAAGAAAAATTTTTCTATCTAGTCAAAACCATCTTTCGATAATTGATGGCTCCCACATTTCTTCTTGTACCTCACTATTGCCATCTCCTCCCTATTTGTACAATCATGTCCTCAACTTCAAATTCTATGGAGGGAGGGGCACTTTTTGTTTCTGACTTAATAACCAAGATGAATTGCTTCAGGACTGAAATTTTTACAGAACTTACACAAAAACACCGTACAACTTAATTACCTATTGCTGTCTGTTCCCTGTCCCTCCAACCAAACCCTCAGTTCTGTGAGAGAGGGAGTAAAGGTTCTGTGCCTCTCTCACGTCTCCATGGCAGGCTCTGGGTTCAGTGCCGGCTCAAATCTGGGTAAAGACTTGATGATAATGATTGTTCTGGTCATTATCATCATTATCATCAAAACTCCTGCTATCAACTGAGCACATTCAGATTCCGTTTTGAGTCCTCAAAATAATCTGGGAATTATTATTATTGTTATGATTATCATCCTTCCTTTGATACATGAGAAAGCTGAGTCCAGAGAGAATAAGTAATTCAATCAAGGTCACACAGAACATAAATAGTGGCCTGGGCAGATACAGTTTTTTTTCCTTTTCTTTTTTTTTGGTCCCAGGGATTGAACTCAGAGGTACTCTACACTGAGCCACATCCCCAGCCCTATTTTGTGTTTTATTTAGAGACAGGGTCTCACTGAGCTGCTTAGCCCCTCGCTATTGCTGAGGCTGGCTTTGAACTCGCAATTCTCTTGTCTCAGCGCTGGGATTACAGGTATACACTACTGTGCCTGGCTCAGATACAGTTTTTATTACACTCCAATGGAGTAGAAAAATTTTCCCTTCCTCTAGGTGATGTGATCCTATGGACACCCATAGGATCTTGACAGGGGGACAGTGGTATATGCTGGCCTTTATTGGCCTCAGTAGGAAGCTTTTATGCAGTGTACAACTTGCACACTTATATGTTCAAACCTGTAAGTCTGATTCCAAACCCCATAATCCTTCCAGCCTCGGTGACTGGCCAGTGACCATTCATGATCCCTCAGTGTTTGTCCCTAAAATAGTTAGATTTTTCCTGTTTGTTCTCAGTCATTTCCAAGCTATTTGGATTTTCTTTTGTGGAGAGTTTGCACTACCTGAGCTTTGGATTATGATGCTTGACTCTCGGCATGTATCACTGTCCGCTGCTAAAGAGAACCCACGATGCTCTCTTTCCTTGACCCCAAAAGCCACATGGTGATGGAAATAGGTGAGGAGAGTGTGGACGGTGCAACTTCAGCCTTTACCACCACTGTGGTAAATTTTCACATCATTATTACAACTAAGCAACCAGTCCCCGTCCCTGTAGCACAAATAGTGACATGGCTACACAACCCTGGCCCTAAACAAGAGCTTGCTAACGGAAACCCTGACAAATTGCAAAGCATAAGCAGCAATAGCAGGCACCAGGGTAATAATTTATTTTTAATGCCATGCTGTCTTTAACAGTGCAATTTCCTCCAGGGTGTTTGCTTTGAGATTGCAAGATAATTACATCTCAGAAACCAGGCTAATTACAGTTAACAGCCTGAAAACCAAAGGAACCCTTCCCTCTATCCCCCACCTTTTTTTTCCCACTAAAAACTACACAAATTCCAGTTAAAACGTGCAGCATCATTTAGAAACCAATTTTACTACAGCTTAGAGGTTCATTCTCCCCTCCGTGGAGCACATGTATAACTTGCAGTGATGTGTATCAGAGGGACCTGAGTAACACAGCCTCAGTGATTTGAATAAATAATGGTGCTATAGAAAGGAACAGTGACAGTAATTTTCCAATAAAGATGAAAGTCCAAATGTTTCTGGAGAAAAAAACAGGATGTGAATGTGGATCTGTGCTGCAAAGGTGAGATTACCCATAACCTCTAAGTACAATTAAGAAGTCCTTTAGAGTGAAAAAAAATCAACCAGTTTGGGTTGTTTGTAGAAGTTAGGACTTAAAAGAGATGGGAGAAAAATATCTAGTCAATTTTCATTATTCTTAAATATCCAAAATGCAAAACAATGTGGTACTTGTTATAAAAGTCTCGAAAATGAGAATTCTTTGACTTAGTCATTCACTCAGAAAATGTGCTCTCACAGGCCCAGAGCATGGGTCTAGAAATAATGCAAGTGGATTTCCTGATCATTTTTTAATCATTCTTCTATCAAAATGTTTTCACAATCCTAAATTTATCTTAATGCAACCCTCAAACCGTAGGAATTAAAAGTTCTACTCAGGCAAGCAACTAGTAACTTCACTTTGGAACTCTGTGATAAAACTGAGAAGGAGACACAGGTTAGGGTTGAGGATAAAGTAGTCCTCACCTCTCCATCACCCTTAACCTGAATCTTAGGTTTGTTCCAGACATTCATGTGAGGGAGGCTTGGTCTCCATTGTGATGGTGCCAAGGTGAAAGAACCTTTAAAATGTGAGGTCTAGGAGAAGATAATCCTATCATAGGCATCACCCTCAGAAGGGACTAGTGAAGATTTTGTGGGACTGGGTTGTTATAAGGGAGCCTGGAATCTCCACTGAATGCCTCTTCCATAGGGGTTGCTCTCCACTTCTACACACACTCCTGCCACTGTGGATACTCACCAGAGTCAAGCATATGTCAATGCAGTCCTCTTGCATCACCAGAAGGGTGAGCTAAATAAACCTCTTTTCTTTATAAAGCACCCTGCCTCAGGTGTTTTCCTATAGCACACCTATCCTCTGCTGTATTTTAGCTTAAGATAAAGACTCCCTCCTTTGAAGCATAACTGCTATTCCAAGTGCTTTCTAATATTTTAATAATTTACATATTTTTCTTGATTTATTTCCAGTTTTAATAGCTTTTAAAATTGGAAGCCGAACATCACAGCTAGCTCTGCATCAATGTTGGCATCTCTTAGAAGCTAGGGTCCATATTTTCTTTTGTCCATTTGTGGGGGATGAGCGAGTGAATTGGAAAAGTGAAAAGGAAATACAATATTCTGAACTTTCACATGAAATTCACTCCTGTACCTGTAGTGCCTCCAGAACTTACCTATCTGACACCATCGTCTGGAACATAACCTTACTAAAGCCAAACTTCTCTGCCAGGCTTCTGCAGAATGCCAGTGGCTCCCTACTCCATGCAGACCTTCCTCTAGCAAGCTACTTGCTAGAGGCTCCTAGTTGCTAATAAAGTAAAATTTGCATGCAAATGGCATTTCTCATAGTAACAACTCCTTAGCAACACAGCCTGGCTTCATTCATTCTTTGAACAATGCTTACTGAGTGTTCACTGTGGGGGAGAGATTCCACCACCTTGGCTCCTGTTCACCTAGTCCTCTTATCAGCTCTCCCCTGAAAGAGGAGGAATTGCTAGTCTTGACTGACAGGACATTCTGTCCACTGGTGGGCAGAGCTTCCTTGCTCTAAAATTCCACACCCAGTTACAGCAACTCCCTTTCCTTTCTGCCTCAGATCCAGGTAGATGTTGGTGCTAGGTGGGGTCAACCAACTTTATTAGTCTTCTACGTCCACTCTGAGGACTTCCCTGGAAATGTTCTCAGAGCCTCTCTTGGGACAAGTCATGCCTGAGCATCATGGTCCTGTGGTTCAGGTTAGAGGATGCTGGGGAGGTAAGGACCACTTTATCCTCAAACCTACCCCATGTCTCCTACCCACTTTTGTCACACAGTCCTAAAGTGGAGTTACTAGTTATTTGTCTGAGTAGAACTTTTTAATTCCTATTTTGCTACTGTTCATTATAAACTTAACTTCCCCTGCATGACTTTGGAGAGGTAGGGGAGCTACACAGGACATGATTTACATATCAAGCCACAAAATCATCACATTAGCCAAAATCTCACCTCCAGTCTCTAATCTTGGCTATGTTTTATGCCTGATGCTGGATGCTGAGGAGACAAAGTCATATGAAGCAAACCCCTTCCTGGCAGGGGCTTACCAGCTGGTAGAAAATTTGCCTGCCTTGAAATTCAAGTTTCCATCATCATTATGCAACAGAAATTGTACCCATTACAAGAGGATATTTGGAATGAAATCTATGTGAGGTTTGAAAGAGATTTCATTACAGAAATGTGGGAATTTGTCACAAGAAGGTCAGAGTGACTATGCTATGGATTGTTGGGATCCTTCTGGGTTTTGTTTGTGCCTCAGAAACACTTTACTAACTAGGAAAAAGGAAAAACTAAATGGGCTATTGAAGGATAAAATTCTGTTATAAGCCCACAGTGTCCAGGCACAGTTCTGAAGAAGCAGAAACCACCAGCTGGGGGTTGACTAGCATTTCTTTTCACGGGAGCTCAGCACCAAGGGCCATGTAGCTGGGAGAGTGACCACACCCTGGCCTCCACCACACATGCCCTGTGTTTCCCACTCCCAAACACACTTCTGCCTCAAACAAGAGAGAGGAGCTCATTAGAGTTCATTATGGTCATAAAGAGAAAAGTTCCCCCTTGAAAAGAAGCTGTAGAGGCAGGTGACATGATGGATGTTTTAGGCTGCTTCCTTCAGAAGAGTTTTCATTTCTTGTCCCTCATTCCTTTGAACAAGTCTTTAGGGCCGGTAAAGGGCAGGTGTTGCTCTATAACAAGAATACTATTTCTGAATTGTTCTCATAAAGTTGGGTCAACAGTCAACCACAGGTAGCTTGCACTTCCATGAGCTGAGAAAAATCCCATTATTGGGGTCTCTGCTGGTCACATGAAGCAGGCAGACTACCATGGGTGGCTCCAGCTAAGCAGTCCAACTGCAACCTTTCAAGATGCAAGATGAGGAAGTGTCTCATAAAACTCTAGGGGTAGAATTTGAGCTGGATTAAATTTCAGTTGATTGCAATAGTGAAGAAGAAAATGGTTTGTATGAAATTCAAAATACTCTCAAAATGTCATAGTAGAAATTTTAGTTTTGTTAATTCTCTGAATCCTTTAGCTACTTGAAACAATTGAAAATAGAAAGATTGTGTTTTAGATGTGTCTCTTTTTGTCCATGTGACTCAGATAGCTCAACTGAAAATCATCCAGTAACAGCTCACTTTAATCACAGGGCAAAAATACATCAAGAAAGCATAAAAAAAACTACATTCCCAAATCTATAAAGGAATAGCAAGTGATATAGTCGCTTTGTTTGTTTTGGTGTTGTTATTGTTTTGTGCCAGGGATTGAACCCAGAGGTGCTTAACCACTGAGCCACAACCCCATCACTTTTTTCATTTTGTATTTTGAAACAGGGCCTTGCTAAGTTGCTGAGACTGGCCTCGAACTTGCTATCCTCCTGCCCCAGCCTCCAGAGTTGCTGGAATTATAAGCATGTACCACCACGCCCAACTGCAAATGATATAGTCTTTTTTTTTTAATTTTTTTTTTAATATTTTGTTTTGTTGTAGATGAACACAATACCTTTATTTATTTTATGTGGGGCTGAGGATCGAACCCAGTGCCTCACGTATGCGAGGCAAGCACTCAACCACTGAGCCACAGCCTCAGCCCCAAATTTTAGGAATGATCCAAGCACATTTTTAGGTAAGACACAACCTATACTAATAACTTGTTTTTCCAAAATTTTGTGGAGTTCAGTTACAATCCTCTAAAGAGATGCCCTAGCAACTACATCCTGCTATATGATTTAGTAGTGTGATAAAGCTCTGTCTGTATGAGGTCTCTTTCTGATTACTGTCACTGATGATTTTCTATTTATTCCTTCAGTCATTCAAGAAAATTGTTTCTCTGTAATTGGACCTCAGATGCACAGAATTGGCTTCATCATAGTTCTTGATCAATGGCACTCTCTTCATTGGTCATTGCCTGAGCTACTTTCATTTAGTTAGTTTTAATAATATATTAAGGGGTTGGAGGTTGTGGCTTAGCGGTAGAGCACTTGCCTGGCATGTGTGAGGCACTGGGCTAGAGTCTCAGCACCACATATAAATAAATAAATAAATAAATAAATAAATAAATAAATGTCCTTCAACAACTAATAAAATATTTATATATATGTATATATATATATATACATATATATATGTATGTATATGGCATTCATGAAAGCATCATCCAAAAAATAAAACTAGAAACTTAACAGGGATCTACATCTAACCATATACTCCTCCATTCTATGCTCCTGCCCCCTTTCCCCATCCAAGATAAGCATCTTTTGGAATTCCAGGTTGGTTCCCATGTTTTCCTTTGCATATAGCTTTATATATTATATATACACATATATTAGTGTTTTTAACTTTATTTTGGTATTATGCTGTAACCTTTAGAGAATTACTTTACACCATTAACATGACATTGTTCAGATTCAAGTTGTGGTTTGCTCATTTTTAGATCTTTATAATAAACTGTAATGTGAATATATAACTATTCTCCCACTCTCCTAGTGTTAGGCATTTAGGTTGCTTCTAGTTTTTTCTAATTGTGAACAATACTGCTATGATTATTGGTGTACATGGACCGTATTGTATATGTGCAAAAGTTTCTCTTGGGTATGGACATAGGAATCGAATTAGAATTCCTATGATAATCAAATGAGAATTTCTCACTGGACGTGAGGAATATGAATCTTCAATCTAGAAGATAATGCTAAACTCTTCTAACCAGATTGCATGTTCAACTTTAGGAGATAATCTCAAACTCTTCTCTGGAGTTTTTGTACAGCTAGTTAGCATTTTCAGGCATTTAAACTTTTACCTAATTAAAGAGGTATAAAATGACCTCTTGTTGAAGTTCTGGTTTTCAGTTCCCTGATACTAATGATATTGAACATCACTTTACAAGTTTATTGGTCATATAGTGATACTTTGTCTACTTATTCTTTCCATTTTTTTCTATTGGGGCATGTGTGTGTGTTCTTATTGATTAGTAGGAGTTCTTTATATATTTTGATGTTAATTCTTCACAGTTCCATATGTTATGGATATCTTATTTAAGTGTTAATTTGTTTTTAAACTTACTGTCTTTAAATCTTTTTTTTGCAAGGGGGCAGGGGTAGGACCAGGGATTGAACTCAGGGGCACTCGACCACCGAGCCACATCCCCAGCCCTATCTTGTATTTTATTTAGAGACAGGGCCTTACTGAGTTGCTTAGTGCCTCACTTTTTGCTGAGGCTGGCTTTGAACTCGCAGTCCTCCTGTCTCAGCCTCCTGAGCTGCTGGGATTATAGGCGTGTGCGACTGCGCCCAGCATAAATCTTTAATCCACTTGGAATTGATATACCAGGAGGCAAAGATCTAACTTCACCTTTTCTCCATATATGTATTGATAATGGGTGAACATTTTTTTCCTCTCCATTTATTGATCACTCTTTCTTCTTTGCCAAACTGATATGTCATTTTGTCACACACCAACGTTTCCCATGTGATTCTCCATTCTATTCCTCTATCCTGCTTGCCTATCTGTATCATCCTTCCTCTCTGCTCTTACTTTTCAGAAACATCCTGGCTGTTCTTGGTCCTCCATCCCTTCATATAAATTGTATAATCATTTCACCAAGTACTATTTTTAAAACCCTGATATTTTGATTGGAAATACATTGAATCAATAGATCATTGAAATCTTGACTATCTCTTTTTTAATATTTTTAGTTGTAGATGGACACAATACCTTTATTTTATTTATTTATTTGTATGTGGTGCTGAGGATCAAACCCAGTGCCTCACATGTGCAAGGCAAGTGCTTTACCACTGAGCCACAACCCCAGCCAAAATCTTTAATATCTCTTAATAAGGTTTTATAATTTCCCCTGTAGAGATCTTTCATGTCTTTCATTAGATTACTCCTAGATGCTTGATATTTGATGATTTGAATGTTGTAGATTTATTTCCTCTTTAATTTTGTTTTGTAGCTTTTACTGGTATAGCAATACGCAAAGGATGTTTATATTAATCATACACCCAAACATCCTATTATATTCTTCTATTATTTCTAATAATTTGTTGACTATTTGAGATTTCTATGTAAATAATCATATGAGCTACAAATAATAATTGTTTTATTTCCTCCTTTCCAATCCTTATATCATTTTCTTACCCATTTACCTGTCCAGAACCATCAATAGTGTGCTAAAAATAAATGGTACTAGAGAATATAATTTTTCTAATTTTTCTCATTCTAACACTCAACCTGGGTGACTTCTTTTAGGTCCGTGGCTTCCTCCAATCATGACCTAGAACTTATACTGACATGTATCCAACTATCTCCTGAACCTCTTGATCTGAATGTTCCACAAGCACCTCAAACTCCACATGTCCCAAACTCAATATCTAGTCTCATCTCTCACCTATCTTATGCCTGCTCTTCCTCTATGTGCTAACTCCATGAATGGCACCACCATGCATGTGGTCCAAACCAAAACATTTGAACTCTTTTTTGAGAGTCTCTCTCTCCCTCTCTCTCCCTCCTCCTCTCTCTCTCCTCTCTCTCTCTCTCTCCCTCTCTCTCTCTCTCTCTCTCTCTCCCACCTTTTTTATTTTTTTCTTTAATACCAACAATTGAACCCAAGGGCATTTAACCACTGAGCCACATTTCCAGTCCTTTTCTTATATTTTATTTAGAGACAGGGTCTTAGTAAGTTGCTCAGGGCCTTGCTAAGTTTCTGAGGCCGGCTTTGAACTCTCAATCCTCCCATCTCAGCCTCCAGAGCCACTGGGATTACAGACATGTGCCACTGTACCTAGCTCCTGGTACTCTCTCTTTAGAAGACTTTTGTGCATTTTTTTTCTGTCTCAGTGGTGCACTGTCTTTCTATCCCTGTCTGGCTACCCCCACTTACCCTTGAACACTCAGCATTGACATCACTTCTTCCAGGAAGCCTTCCTTATGTGGTAATTGGCCGTGCCTGTTTTTCCCCACTCTTCAAGAGCAGGGAAGAGTCATATCCATGTTTATAACCCCAACACCACGTGTAGCACCTGACATAACGTAAGGGTTCAGTGAATGCATTGGAAAGGTATAGTGAGCCAGTGGTCTGCATTTGCTAAGAATCTCGTCTTTCAAATCTCCTTCCCATGCCTTCCTAATCTCTCTCCACATGACATATCCCATCACTTTGTTTACATGGTTCCCTGGCACAGGTCCCGTTGGACTTGGCCTTTTGTCTAATCCCCTCCACCAGCTGCTTGAGGGCTGGGGTTGTGCCTCATCTAGCCTGGTGTTCTCACCACCTGTAGCCCAGAGCCTCACACAGGACCAATGCCAAATAGATATCCAATGTAATAAAAGTGAATCCCCTCCTGCTCAGCCATACACTGAGCAGAGAACGTGCGTTGGAATCTTCTGTGGGCTGCATTAGCATTCAGAGTAGTAGATACTCTGCCAGCATCTCCACCTGCACCGCTTTAAGCCCCACCTCTCCACTTTTATAATAGAAGTCTCTGGAACGTTATTCCTTTCAGATAAGTCACTTCACAAACAAGGCCCCTTCATCTTTCTGTCCTGCATGTTTTCCTGGCTTTGTTTTGGGCATTTTTTAAGGAAGAAGCTTGGTTGTGGCATTTGGTCTAGATTTTCCTTTCTGGAACTATCACTCCTCTCCTCCGCAGCTGTTTATGCGTGCCATGCTCTGCCATTTAAATATTAATGTTACGGA
The DNA here is from genome assembly GCA_028644305.1 of Xerus rutilus. NCBI lineage: Eukaryota > Metazoa > Chordata > Mammalia > Rodentia > Sciuridae > Xerus > Xerus rutilus. The sequence continues at coordinate 17,554,551 of CM053409.1, read as the reverse complement.
AACAGAGGAGAAAAATCGGCCTTTCATCTGATATGCAATGTTAGGGGAAATTAAGATTAATAAGTGGTGACAAGCTCTACAGAGGAAATAAAAGTTAAATTGCCTTGGACTATTTTCAGAAGTTGTTTGAGCAATGAGTATATTTTATTAAATACTCCATAACTATGATCATTCCAAAGGCCTGATTTCTGACTATGGATCTCACATGATAATTCAGACCTTCATTTTTCCCTCAGAATATTTGTATTCTGCATATTCACATGTGAGGAAATCATTGGAGGGAAACAGAAATGTCCAAGAGTTAAGGTTTTGTTTGGTTTTTTGTTTGTTTGTTTGTTTGTTTAATCAAATCTCAAGCAACTTCTGTCCTGAGGAAAGGCAAATTTTAGGCTTAAAAATTTAAGCAATAAATTTATGTGCAGAACTTTTCACTTCTTCAGGTCATAGCTGGGCTTGGCCCAGTTAACTGCAGAGGGAGGGGGCCCTCCAGCTCCAGGTTTGATTCTCACAGCCTCCTCTCTGCTTAACCTTAGGGCTATCAGTGAAAATATGAGGCAGTGACTCCCCAAGTGTGATCCCTGGACCAGCTCAGGACCATCACCTGGAAACTTGCTAGAAATGCAGATCCTCTGGCTCTTGACCAGGCCTACTGAATCAGAAACTCTAGAGGTGAGGTTCAGTAGTTCCTGTTTAACAAGTCCTCCAGGAGATTGTTAAACAGAAGCACCTTCAAGTATGAAAACCACTGATTCTTAACCCTGGCTGCACTTTCATATCATCTGGAGAAATAGCTTTTAAAAAAAACTGATGCCAGGGTTCTGTCCCTCAGAGATTCTGATTTAATAGGTTTGGGTTAAAACACTGTGCTGATATGTGTTTAAGCTCCCCAGATGATTCTAAGGGCAGCCTAGGTTGAAAAATCTGATTTCAGGCTCTGGTTTCTTACTCTGGTGATGGCAACAGCCTCAGAAATGGGCTCTTGGCTTCTAGTCTTTTCCCCTCTGTTCTTCACCCTCCTCCACCCTCATCCAGCTGCAGAGATTTGTCTCCAATCCAGTGGTTCTCAAATTTTACCATTCATCAGAACCACCAGAGGGCTTGGTAAAGACAGTTTGCTGAACCCCAACTCTAGAGCATCTCATTTAGTAGGTCTTGGTCAAGGCCCCAGTTCCCAGATGATACTGAAACTCCAGGTGAGGCTAGTTTTGGAATCAAGGTGATACTAGCCTCATAGAATGAGTTTGGAAGGGTTCCTTCCCTTTCTATTTCATGGAATAATTTGAGGAGCATTGAAGTTAGTTCTTCTTTGTAGGTCTTGTAGAACTTGGCTGAGAATCCATCTGGTCCAGGGCTTTTCTTGGTTGGAAGGCTCTTGATGGCCTCTTCTATTTCCTTGCTTGTAATTGATCTGTTTAAGTCATGAATGTCCTCCTGGTTCAGTTTGGGTAGGTCATATGTGTCTAGGAATTTGTCGGTGTCTTTAGGGTTTTCTATTTTACTGGAATATAAGTTTTCAAAATAGTTTCTGATTATCCTCTGTATTTCAGCAGGGTTTGTTGTGATATTTCCTTTTTCATCACAAATTTTAGTAATTTGGGTTTTCTCTCTCCTTCTTTTTGTTAGGGTGGCTAAGGGTTTGTCAATTTTGTTTATTTTTTCAAAGAACCAGCTTTTGTTTTATCAAATTTTTTTTTGAATTGTTTCTTGTGTTTCAATTTCATTGATTTCGGCCCT
>CM053409.1:17485797-17552317 GCA_028644305.1 Xerus rutilus | reverse complement strand
ATTCCTTTCTCTTGTGGCTTTTAAGATTCTCTCTTTATTCTAAATGTTAGGCATTTTCATTATGATGTGCCTTGGTGTAGATCTGTTGTGATTTTGTACATTTGGTGTCCTGTAAGCCTCTTGTATTTGATTATCCAATTCATTCTTCATATTTGGAAAGTTTTCTAATATTATTTCATTGCATAGATTGTTCATTTCTTTGGTTTGAAATTCTATGCCTTCCTCTATCCCAATAATTCTTAAGTTTGGTCTTTTAATGTGATCCCATATATCTTGGATGTTCTGTTCATGGTTTCTTACCATCTTCACTGTGTGGTCAACTCTATTCTCAAGGTTAAATATTTTGTCTTCAAAATATATCTGAGGTTCTGTCTTCCAAGTGGTCTAATCCATTGGTGATGCTTTCTATTGAGTTTTTAATTTGGTTTATTTTTTCTTTTATTTCAAGGATTTCTGTTTGGTTCCTCTTCAGAATCTCTGTCTCCTTATTGAAGTGATCTTTTACTTCCTATATATGCCTATGTATCTCTTTATCAAAATGATCTTTTGCTGACTGGGCTTGTTCTCTTATATCATTCTTTAAGTCACAGAACATTTTAATTATGTACATCCTGAACTCCTGTTCTGTCATTTCTTCTGCTGTACTGACCATGGATTCTAATAATGTAGTATCTTGGTTTTTCTGAGGCACTTTCCTCCCTTGTTTTTTCATGATGTTTGTGTGTCTTTCCTTCTAGCTGTGCTGATTCAAGGTGCTACAGTTTTTACTCCTATATGGTTATAGTTTCCCTGCAGGGTTTCAATACCTCTCCTTTAAAGAGGAGACCAATATTGATTGATCTCAATACAAACAATATATAGTTTCAAACCAAGTAGCTCCTAATAGCTCCTAAATACATTTACAGTTTAGTCACAATATACAACAATTATGAGTTCCTTTAACATCTATTATGTAAACAATAGGTTTGCACAATGGTCTATAGTTTCTGTTGGTGGGCTAGGGAAACTTGAGGGTGGGGTGTAGGATAGAATGTTGGGGTAGTAGGAAGTGAGGATATGGTTATTAGATCTTAGAAAGCATGAAAAAGAAATCCAAGAGAAGTTGGATATTAGTAGAAAGAGTGAAAGAGAGTTGGGGAAGACCAGTAAGGAGGAAGAAAAGAGAAGACAGCTAGCGAGGAGACATGATAGTAAGAAAAATAAAACATATGCAAGTGGGAGTTACAAGATTATATAATACCACTCTAGTATACTGTTCGGAGATCCCAGCCTACCATATCCTACTGCATAACAAATACTTGGTTTCACAACTATTGGGCATTAGAGGGTGGGAAAAGAATGAAAGAGAAAAGAAGAAAGGAAAGAAGAAAAGAGTAGAGAAATAAAACAAAAAGATTAAACAAGAGGAGGGGCTGAGGTTGTGGCTCAGTGGCAGAGTGCTTGCCTCTCAAATGTGAGGCACTGGGTTCGATCCTCAGCACCACATAAAAATAAATAAACAAAATAAAGACACTGTGTCCATCTATAACTAAAATATATTTTTTAAAAAAAAGATTAAACAAGAGGAATATTAGGAGAAAAAGATAAAGGATAAAATAAAAAATAAGAATAAAAAAATAAAAAATAAAAATAAAAAAATAAAAAGTCTCAATGTAAATAAACAGGTCTGCTTCCTTTCACCTCCAGTAGGTGGCGTTGTCCATTGCTTACTGGAATTTCCCCGGTGGATGAAGAATGTCCTGGGTGTGGGTCTCACAAGGAAGCCATCTGCTTCAGCAGTAGGGTGAAGGTCTAGGCCGCTGGTGGTCTTGGATGCAGTGGAGATGCTGTTTCATGGTGTGCTGTGTTGAAGTCAAAGTTTGTCCCCAGATGCTATCTGGCATCCCCTGGTGCAGGAAGTTCTGTGTGTTAGATGGAGATCCACAAAGAACAGTAGCCGGGGGTCTCATATGGGAGACATTTGTCCACAGGAGCAACTGCTAAGGGTCCTGCGTGGTTGGGTGGGCGCTAGAGCCAGGTGCCCCATGTAGAAGCAGGCCCCGCCCACCCAGGGTGAATCCTGGGCTCCAGCCCTGAGCTGGCGCCCCACGCCGCAGCTGTGTTGCACTGCTCACTGCTGAAGCCATGCTGCTGTGGCAATCGCTGCTGCCTGGTGGCCCTACGTACACATGCTACACACACGCGAGTCAAATTCCTGCAGGGGATGATGAGCAGTAGGATGATGTCAAGAAGCTGGCTGGGAGACGGTATTTCCACTACTTCAAGCTCCGGTCCTGGAGAGACTAGCACGGAGGCGTCTGTCTAGGCCACCATCTTGGAACCAAATCGAGGCTCCATTTTTGAGCAAATGATGAATCAATGAAGGATGGTAGAGAGAAGAAAAATGCCCAGTGGATTCTAAGTAAGTAAACTGAAGTTGATTCCTGCAGGATCAGGAGGAATCAGGAAGAAAGATCAGGAGCAGGATACAGAAGGGAGAAGGAGTGGCCACTTCAAGCTGATGCTGAAGTCAAGTGTGTAGGCCCTAGAACTGGTGGCTATAAATCAATAGGAAAATCTACCTTCCTATATTAGTTAGAGTAACAGTTCCCAAACATTTTGGTCTTAGACTTTTTTATACTCTTAAAAATTATTAATAACCCCAGAGTGCTTTTATGTATGTGGCCTACATCTTTTGATATTTACCACATTTGAAATTAAAATGGAAAAATATTAAACTGTTTCTTAATTCATCTATTTTAAAATGATAATAAAGATGCCAACAAATATTTTATTTAAAATATAACTATCTTTCAAAAAAACTTGTATTGAGAAGTGTCACATTGTTCTTTACTTTTGCAAATGTCTTTAACACATGGCTTGATAGACGCTATTCATGTATCTGCTTCTGTAATTTGTGGTGATATGACAGATTGTGAAGCCTCTAGAAAGCTGTACACTCATGGTGAATGAGAGTGAAAAAGGAAAATGAAGTTTTAAGGCTGTTATGAAAATAATCTTGACCTTATGGATGCTATGAAAGGGTCTCTGGTTCCCAGACCACACATTGAAGACGGCTGAATTAAGATATAGATCATCTATGGTCACAGTGACTGAAATAACAGTAAATGGAATAAGATAAAAGTATATTTCTTCTCTTGCCTAATTTCCAGAAGTAAGCTGCACCCATCAGTCATGGAATGCTCTCTGGTTGTTCTGTCATTCTGTGTAGAGATCACTGCAGATGGCTCCCCAGTAGTACCATTGCTACATTCCAGCCAGCAGGAAGGGGAGAACATGCCCTTTAAGGAACACCTTTTAGTGCCAACCCAGAAGGGCACATACCACTTCTCATGGCCCAACCTTGGAGAAAAGCCTATGACTGAGCTGCAAAGGAGTCTTGGAAGCATCTTTAATCTGGTTGACCTTATGTTCTAAACCTGGAAAAGAATGTGAGAACAGATATGGGGATAATTCCCACTCTCTGATACACTGTCCCTTCTCTATAGGTTGCAGAGCACGGGCCCGAGGAGGGCAAGACAGGGCTTACCTTACCACTGCTCAGGAGATCAAGGAGCTGGGCCTGGCCAGGATCAGGACAAACACAGCAATGTGCCTGGGTCTGTGCATCTGCCTCACAGAAACAAAACTAAGAAAAAACAAGAAAGTACCCAAGCAGATAGGCCCTCAGATAGGAAGTGGGAGCTCATATAAGAAGCAGCGGACAGAAACTGGAAACCAATCACAAGGGAAACAAACCAGGTAAGAGGGAAAGTGCCAAGCACCAACCACAGTGAGGCTCTGGTTACAATAAAGGACAAAAACATCCAACACAGCTCACAAGGCTGCATGATCCCAAACTCAGCCCTACCACAGCCTCCTTCCCCAATTACATTCCATGCCAGTCTTCCTTGCTCACTTTCCAATTTCATTCACGTTCGATTTTTCAATTTGAAGAATGTTCTTCAGTATTTCTTTTCTCAGAGCCTTTGCATCTCCTGGAATGCTCTCATCCCCACCAGTCTGACCTGAACATGCTCATCCTTCAGGTCTGTGGAATAAACAAAGACTAACCAAAGAAGAACAAAGTCCAATTATTCAGAGCTGGCTATAGCAAGGGAGTCAGACACTGTCACTTGTGTTTTGGCAGAGACTAGAGGCAAGAAGAGGAGTGGGAAGACTTTTTAGTGGAGAAAGGGAAGATCCTCAGGGATGCCCTGATTGGAGACTGTTGACATGAGGAAACTCTAAGTGGGCTAACTAGAAGTTAGGTATCCAACATGATAGGTTAGGGGTACATATTTGATATACTTCAATTGTCCTGGCCATTTGGGGACAATTGTCACAGAGGTTATTATCTGCCTTCCTGGGATGTTTGCTAGAGAGAGTGATTGGTTAGACTTACGGATAATAGGCTGACTTCCTAGGCTGGTTGCTGCAGATAATGGGTTGCTGCAGACTGTGTACCAGAGTTCAATTCTTTATATGGTATGACCATTGTCCATTTGTATATTACATCTCAGGTCTCAGTACACAGTATTTCCTCCTGGAAGCCTTCCCCAGTCTGGAGTTTCCTGAGCATCTCTCCTAACTCTTGCAAAATAGTTTTTGCCCAATAGACTGTAAGCTCAACAAAGGTAGAAACTGTTATTTATTTATTTGTTTATTTATTTATTTCTCTATGTTCAGCACCAGGAAACATGCTTAACATAGAATAAGGGCTCAGTAAAAATGATTATGTGTATGGATGGATGGATGGATGGATGGACAATGGATAACTGAATGGTTGGATGGATGTTGGACTTTTGCAAGCTGAGGATGGTGTTCTGCTGTTTCTCAACTGATAAGTTTCTAGAACCTTCTGCAAAGAATAACTGAAGGCATGAGTTCTATATTGTTTCTGCCTGCTGAGCCATTATGGCATTCCAACAGAGCCATTCACCAGGTAAAATAAGGTTCTGTTCTAGCTTGAGACAGCAAAGGTATAAGATGTTTCAAGTTTAGTCAATTCTCCACCCTTGGGTCTAACCTGTCTGAAATCTGACATCTGCCTCACGATCTCATCCTGGGCTACATGTCCTCCTAAGCATGAATCACTGACAGTATCTTACAAAATATTCCACTGGGTTCTGGTGCTGCCCATTTAGCAAGAAGATTACTTGTGCTGAAGTTCCGGCATAAACCTGCCAGCTGTAACATATCTTGCTGGTCTGACCCAATGATGACCCATCGTACTCTATGTCTGGGCTGTTTTCTTTTATTTTCCATCCTCTGAAGATTGTCAGAATTCTGCCTGGCTAAGCAATAAATCCATCTTTTCAGGGATCAATTGCAGTGACTGGCTGCAAAACCTGGAAATCCAATTAACTGCAAAATAAATAAAAAATGAAAAATACGCTGAAGCAGTGGCATAAGTCAGTGAGGAAATGTTCTGGACATTAAAATAAACAAGGAGAAATTTCAACTTCATTTGTCTTCATTTCCTTTTTTTAAACTCTGTTATTGATAAATTTAGCCTTAGTTCCAATTTTGTCTTAGCCACAATTTGCTCAAGTATAGATCTGTTGGGATGGCTAGCTCTGTGCTAATTATACTCTGCAGGCACTCTCCAGAGAGAAGCCAGCTCGGCTAGGATTACCTTGCTACCATATGTAAAACTTCAGGCCCTCTCTCCCTTCATCTTTTTACACCACATGTGTTCTTAAAGGAGCATAAATCTGCTCTAACGTAGTGTGGGAAATATGAGTTATTTTGGCTTTCTGGGACATTTTGAAAAGGACAGAGTTTTCATCAATTGGCTCAGTGAAAGGCCTTATGCCTCACTGCTACTGAGGTGTACTGAGCTGGAGTCATCATCACAAATGGATCCCATGGGCACTGGACAACCTTCCTGGTGTGGAGACTGGGTCAAGGACCTCATGGCAATAAGCATCATGGCTACCTCCCCAGGCCTCCTTGAAAAGGTCCCCACATGGGGCTGAAGGCACCAGGCAACATGAAGAACCCGCCTGAGAAAGGATAAACTTGCAAAGGCAGAGAAGGAAATGGCTACCTGAACTCCCATTGGTAACTGGAACACATATTCATATCCTATGGCTGTACCACTGAGGACAATCCAGGATTGTGTTTCCTAGTCCCAACCTGGGACAGCCAAGGGCAACACAGGAGCAAGGAGATCTCATGGCTGAAGTCCAGACTCAGAGAGGCTCTGCCACTGACTCCTTTTGTAACTTCAGACGGACTTGAGCCACTCTGGGTCTGTTTTCTCGTGTATAAAATGAGCAGAATGAGGGCTGGGATTGTGGCGCAGTGGTAGCGTGCTCGCCTAGCATGCGTGAGGCACTGGGTTCGATCCTCAGCACCACATAAAAATAAAATAAAGATATTCTGTTCACCTACAACTAAAAAAAATAAAAAAATATTTAAAAAAAAAAAAAAAAAAAAAAATGAGCAGAATGAAATAGACACGTCCAAGGCCCTTCCAGGTCCCAAGGCTGTGATTCCATAGAGGGTGCGTGAAATCACATTTGTTTTATTAAAGAATATTTGTGAAAAGTGTATTCCTATTTCAATAAACTATACACTAGCTCTTCTATCCTTCCTTTTGTCCTGCCCACATAGACTATCCCTGAATCATGAGCATCACGCAGATAGCAGTTGTCGCTTCATAGATGACACCATGGAAAATAAGAAAACCAAAAGTCTACTGTTCCCCAACATTACTCAACAGAAAAGCAAAATGATAAAATGTTACTTTTTTAAAATGATATCCATAAATGTGAGTAGAAACCTCTCCCAGACTTCAAAATGTGCCCATGCAGTTTTCAATTCAAATCACAAATTATTATCCTTAGCTGGCCATGGATTTGGTTTTACAGAAAATATGGCTTTATTTTCTAAACTTATTCTCAAAATTCTATTTACCCAAAAACAAAGCCAGAAGAAAACAAATAGGATGCTGGGAAGTTATAGCCATTTGTTATAGTTTAGATATGAGGTGTCCCTCAGAAGCTCCTGCAGGAATGTTTGGAGGTAAAGTGATTGGATTATGGCCTAAAGTGATTGGATATTAGCGATGGCCTAATCAGTCCATCATAGTTTAAACAGACTGACTAGTAGGCAGGTTGGGGGTGGCTGGAGGAGGAGGGCCATGGGGAGCATGCCCTAGAAGGGTCCATCTTCCCTGTGGCCCCTTCTCCCCTTTCCTCCCTGCTTCCTGATTGCCACAGCCCAAGCAGTTTCCCTCTGCCACACCCATCTGACATTATGTGCTGCCTCACCTTGGGCCCAGAACAATGGACTTAAGCAACCATGGACTAAACCTCTGGTACCATGAGCCAAAATAAACTTTTCCTCCTCTAAGTTGTTCTTGTCAGGTGTTTTGGTCACAGTGACACAAAGCTGACTAATACACCATTGGAGACGTAGTCATTACCAACTAGAGGATCTTCCGTGGACATAACTAAATTTGCTGCCACAGGGACTTACGGTATCTCCTTAAGTCTAGCTAGACCTATGCAAGGAAACTACTAGAAAGCAGTCTCAGTGTAACATGAATAAATTCACCCTTTCAGTCTCAAGCCTGATAGCTATATTACTTATTCAATCATTTACTCAACAGATACTTCTTGGACACTAAGTCTATGCCAAGCACTGTGCTTAGTACTAGAAAAACAGCACCAAAGCCTTCCCTCTTCAATTTTATGGAAGGTGATGCACATAGGGGTCATGGAAACAATGGGTTAATTGCATGGGAAACCCTCGGCTATTTAGCATCTTGTGGACGAATGTGTTTTGTTAACCTATGGCTGTATCCTTCTGTTTTCATCAAGTGGTGTGGGCACCAAGAAGGCAGCAGGCGCCTGAGGCTCTGATCTTCCCAATCCCTCTTTCTTCTCCAAGGCAGGTAGTTACAAGTACCAAATAAGTTTCTATTCTCACTGTGGGGTTTTTTGGTTTAAAACTGTTTATTGATCAATAAAAAAGTAGAAATCACAAAGTCATTGCCTGGGGAAACTGTACTGGTAATTTTACAGCAGGCTAGATAGTAAGGAAAGATTACAAATGTTACTAGGCGGGAGATCCTTGCTGAAAACAAGTCAATCCCGACAAAAATCCAACCATCACTACCAACCTTGGAGAGCCTGGACAAGGTCAATGGCAGACTGCGTATGATCATATTGCTTCTATTCCTAGTTTGTTTACTAGCTCTAGAGAAAAACAGTGGACAGACATCATATGTACACCCATATGTTTAAAAGTAATAAACACTGTAAATAACAGACTCGAGTTCTCAAAAGAATGAACACAAAAGAGAATGTATGTCGGATTTAGGATAACATTTTTGAATAGATTTTAAAGTTAATTTTTAAAATAGAACCATTACTAAGACATATTGTTACCACTGTAACTATTTATATTAATAACTCTGACTCACTCAGCAAGTCTTTGTAAACTCAGAGACGTTGGAGTGCACTGGCAGCGTTCATTCACTCTTTCAATTGTCCTTTCTTCTGTCTGCTCAACCAGGACTGCTGTGGATGTGAACAACCAGAGAGGGACCATGCCCTGGTCTTTGTTTCTAATAATCTTAACCTCATCTAAGAAGAACATTCATTCCAACCTACCCATACCTTTCCCCCACCCACTTGGCCTTATTTCTCTTAAACCTGTCTATATCCATCGCCCAGATCTCCCTAAACTAATGGGGGTCAACTGTTTCCAGTGTCCTTCTCTTTCTCACCTACTTCTCTTTTCTCCATTTCTCCCCTAGGTCACCATGTTAATTTTATTACATCCACCTTCTACTCTTCTGTGACCTATGAAATGAAGTCCCAGACTTTATCTCCTCTGTCAGCCTTCTTTACTGTAGCAGACCAAGGAATATTATCTTAAATATTATCAGGCCATATTTCCTCTTCAAAGAGTCAACATGCTCTGGTCCTGAACAGTCATCCAACCTACCCAATGGTAGAGTGTTTGCCTGGCAGATGCAAGGCCCTGTGCTTGATCACCAGCCCTACCCCTCCCAAAAAAAGATTTGTATTGTCTCCACAGGCAGTAGCCCCAGTTATTCCTAAATGAGCTATCGTTTTCACTTCTGTGGCAAGGCTCTTAGTCTTTAGTCCTACAACCCAAGAAGTAGGTGTCACCTCTCGGTTCTGATCACATTTCAACAGCAGCAGCTGACTTAAGAGGTAAGTCAAAGTCATTATCATTATCCCAAATCCCAGCTTAAATTGGTTTATTATGTTCCAGAAGAGATTATCTTTTGAAGAATGGAATCCTGAACAAGTGAGCTGGGATGAAAGAAAGAGAAGAATCCCACAGCACAGCTCAGGCTAGGTCAGGCAATACCAGGGAGAGTCCTAGCAGGCAGGCAGAGCTGAAAGGCACCACACCTTCAGGAGCATACATTAAAAAGTTGCAGAGGCGCAGAAAGATGAGAGGCTCCTAACAAAGCACATTCTCTACACTTCACTTTGGCCAAAGAGAGTTTATTACATTATAGGAGAAAATCAGGACCACAAAACTGGGATTCAAATACCCTCCTTCCCATCAGCCCATAATGGTAGATCTCATATCAAGGAACCAGTGAACTAACTGAGAGTTTACCTTTCCACCTTTAGACATCATGCACCCTCACATCAGGAGCTTCTAAGCCAGCTTTGACCCCATGTGTAGAATCCAAAGAGGTGAGAACTTCATCTTCAGCCTGAAGACTCAAACATGAGGCATCTATTCACATGAAGAACTAAGGACCCTCTAGAGTAGGTCTCGTCATGAGAAAAGAGAGAAAGGAGATGCAGAAGCTTGATTCAAGAGTAACAGGCTGAGGCAGAGAGCTTGCGTAGTATGTGTGAGGCACTGGGTTAGATCCTCAGCACCACATAAAAATAAACAAATAAAATAAAGGCATTCTGTCCCTCTACAACTACAAAAAATAAATTTTAAAAAAAAGAGTAAGACACCAAAGAGTGTCAGAAAAATAACAGTGGAAGTCCTATGTCTTCTTCCCACAGACACACTATTTTTCAGCAACCGATAGACAAATTTTGCTTTATAAGAAATCTGACACTAATTGAATAGCTTCTATACAAAAACAAAAAGACTCACCAAAGTGAGTAGGGAGGTTCAGGACACACTTGCCAGAATCCTGCCACTGGTACAGCATCACATGGTCAGGTAGAGACCCCCAAGCTCCCAGCTTCTCTCAGGGTAAGGAAGGGATTGGTTTGTGCATCCAGTAACCCACCCAGAGAATTTCCTTCTGTCTCACCAGTCTTGAAGCTCTGACAGGTCCAAGTGGAAATCTATACATGTAGAGAATAGAGAGGGCATTTTAGACCGATGGATACAATAGCTCCCTGCTGTCCTATGACTCAGCACAAATAGAGCAGACAAAAACCACAACTACCTTAAACTTCCTGGAAAGGATCAGAATTGGTAGAGACCCCCCAGAATCTCTGACTTGGCCACTTGGTGGGGATTTTCTCCTGTATAAGGGAAATCAGTCTTTCCTGGAGGAGGTATCTATTTTAGCTAATGCACAAAACTAAATAGAAAGTCAATAAAAATGTTTCCAAAAAAGGAGTAAGATAAATTTCTAGAAAGAAACCTTAGTAAAAACAGATTAAATGAGTGTCCCATAGTAAAAATGGTCACCATAAAACTGTCATAAATTTGAAGCAACCATCATATAGATAATCACAAAAATTAAGATTAAAAACAGAGATAGAAAATACTTAAAAGTTCCAAACAGAATTATGGTGCTGAAGAACCCAGTAACTAAACTTAAAAAAAAAAAAAAATCACTGCAAGGGTTCCACAGACTAGATAAAATAGAAGATTGGTGTACTTAAAGACAGATCATTAGAAAATAATGCATAAGAGCAAAAATAAAAAGGAATAAAGCCAAGCACAGTGGCACATACCTGTAATCCTAGCAGCTTGAGAGTCTGAGAAAGGAGAATCACAAGTTCAAAGCCAGCCTCAGCAAGTTAGCAAGCACCTAAGCAACTCAGCAAGACCTATCTCAGAAAGAAAGAAAGAAAGAAAGAAAGAAAGAAAGAAAGAAAGAAAGAAAGAAAGAAAGAAAGAAAGAAAGAAATGTTGGATAAAGAGGACCTGGTCATGCAGCTCAGTAAAGGACTTGCCTAACATGCACGTGTTCCCAGATTTAATCCCCAAAACCACAAAAAAAAACTATTCAATCATAAAGATGAATGATATCATATCATTTGCAAGAAAAGAGAAGTAACTGGATGTTATCATGTTAAGCAAAATTAACCAAACACAGAAAGAAAAGTATCATATGTTTTCTCTCATACATGGAACTAGAAAGAAAAAGAAATAATGACTGGAAAATAGAAGATAGATTATTAAGAAAGGGGAAGCTAGAGATATAGGGGAAAGTAGAGAGGGAAAAGGAGGATAGAAGATGGAAAAGATACAGTCAAAGCATGATATATGCATGTATGGAAATGTCATAGTGAAATCCATTAATATGTACAACTAATACAGTTGAATAATTATAATTGTAAAAAGAAGTGAAGAAAGCTTAAGGGACTTATGGAACACAATAAAGCTAACTTATAAATGCAATGTGGGAATCAAAGAGAAGAAGAAATAATGGATGAAAACTTCCAAAGTATGGAGAAGGAAAGCATTTTTCTGGATCAAAGAAACCAAAACACACACACACCAGATAGCATGAATCCAAAGAAATTTAACCTCAGATAATATCATAATTAAATTATCAAAAATCAAAGGGATTTTTTTAAAGCAACAAGAGAAAAATGACTCATCACATTTGAGTGATTATCATAAGATAATGTGCATTGGGGTCTATGCATTAGACAAAGCAGATATATAAATTACCAGTGTACTTTTCACCAGACCCTTTGCAAGCCAGAGGGAGTGGGATGATATATTCAAAACAGACAGAAAAGAACTGCCAGCCAAGAATACTATACCCAGAAAAATTATCCTTCAAAAATGGATAAGAGATAAAGATTTTCCTGGACAAATAAAAAGCTGAACATGCTTATCACCACTAGACCTACCTTATAAGAAATGCTAAAGGAAATTGTGGGAGACAAGTATGTTTGGTTTTTTTTTAGTGAGACAAGGTCATTTTTAACAGAAATACAGAAAAATACAAAGTATGGCATTTCTGTGTGGATGATGGGTAAATCACTTTTAATTCTAGCATAAAGGTTGAAAGACAAAAGTATTTTTAAAATAACTATAACTAAAAAATATATTTAGAGCTGAGGATATAGCTCAGTGATAGAGTGCTTGCCTAGCATGTAAAGGCTCTCAGTTTGGTGTCCAGCACCAAGAAATAAAATATAAAAATAAAAAATGTTTAAGGATGTACAATATGAATAGATAGGTATTGCGACCATAGTAACATAGAATGCCGTAGGAAGAACTTAAAGCATAGAGCTTTGCATGGAATTGAACTTATTATCAGCTTAAAAGAAGCATCTGTAACTATATTTTATGTAAGCCCTATAGTAACAAAATAAAAACTATATAATTTTATAAAAGAAAAAGAGAAAGGAGTCAAAGTTGATCAATACAAAAAAATATCAACAAAACACAAAGGAATGAGCAAGAAAGACAGACCCAAAAAAACTACAAAACTTACAAACAACTAACAAAATGACAATAGTATATCCTTTCCTATGAATAATTATTTTAAATGAAAATAGATTAAACTCTCCAATAAAAAACATTTCATGTCTTTTATTGGAGAGTTTAATCCAATGGAGACACTTAATGGAGACATGAAGTGTCTTTTAGATTCCTAAAACACAAAGTGTCTTTTATATGCTGTCTACAAGAAGCACAATTTAAGGCACACATAGTCTAAAAATTAAGGGGTAGAAAAAGGTATTCCAAATTGGAAATCTACATGTAACAAAATGAAATTAAACCCCTATCTCTCGCCCTGCACAAAACTCAACTCAAAGTGGATCAAAGACTTAAGCACTAGACCAGACACCCTATACCTAATAGAAGAAAAAGTAGGCCCAAATCTTCACCATGTTGGCTTAGGCATGACTTCCTTAACAAGACTCCTAAAACACAAGAATTAAAATTAAAATCAATAACTGGGATGGATTCAAACTAAAAGCTTCTTCTCGGCAAAGAAAACAATAACATAAAGAGAGAGCCTACAGGATGGGAAAAAATCTTTACCACATGCACCTCAGATAGAGCATTAATCTCCAGGATATATAAAGAACTCAAAAAACATCAAAAAAAAACAAATAGACCAAT
This sequence comes from Xerus rutilus, assembly GCA_028644305.1. Taxonomy (NCBI): domain Eukaryota; kingdom Metazoa; phylum Chordata; class Mammalia; order Rodentia; family Sciuridae; genus Xerus; species Xerus rutilus. Next base: position 17,539,048 of record CM053409.1, on the reverse strand, counting down.
TAATAAATGGGCTAAGGAACTGAACAGACACCTCACAGAAGAATAAATACAATCAATCGACAAATACATGAAAAAATGTTCAACATCTTCAGCAATTAGAGAAATGCATATCAAAACTACACTGTGATTTTATCTCACCCCAGTCAGAATGGCAATTCTCAAGAATACAAACAACAATAAATGTTGGTGAGGAGGTAGGGGGAAAGGTACACCCATACATTGCTGCTATGAATGCAAATTGGTGCAACCATTATGGAAAGCAGTATGGAGATGACTCAGAAAACTTGGAACGGAACCACCATTTGACCCAGCTATCCTGCTTCTCAGTTTATAGCCAAAGGACTTAAAATCAGCATATTACAGTGACATAGCCACTTCAATGTTTATAGCAGCTCAATTTACAATAGCTAGACTAAGAAACCAACCTAGATGCCCATCAACAGATGAATGGATAAAGAAAATGTGGTACATATACACAATGGAATATTACTCAGTCTTAAAGAAGAGTGAAATTATGGTATTTTCTGGTAAATGGATGGAGCTGGAGAATCTCATGCTAAGCAAAATAAGTCAATCCCAAAAGCTGAATGTTTTCTCTGATATGTGGATGCTGATTCACAATGGGGGTGGCTAGGAAAGAATAGTTACTTTAGATTAGGTAAAGGGGAGTAAAAGAAGGGGAGGGACATGGAATAGAAAGGATAGTAGAATGAATCAGACATTATTACCCTATGTACATATATAACTATATGACCAGTGGGATTCTACATTATGTATAACCAGAAGAATGAGAAATTATACTCCATTATATATGATGTTTCAGAGGGCATTCTGCTGTCATGTATAATTAATTAAAACAAATTCTAAAAAAAATTTTTAAGAGAAAAAGATATTCCATGCAAATGGTAATCAAAAGAGAGCAGAGGTAGCTATATTTATATCACACAAAATAGACTTTAAATCAAAATTATCACAAGAAACAAAGGAGAGAATTATATGATGATATACTTTCTGCCAAGAAGATATAATAATTTTTAAATATATATGCTCCCAACATCAGAGCACAAAAATAAATAAATTGAACATTGATAAAACTAAAGGAAGACAGATAAAACAATACAATAACTGTTGTAAGATACTTCAACACCCCATTTCAATGATAGATAAAATATTCATACAAAGATTACTAAGGAAGAGAGAAGTTGAACAACCCTACAGACCAAATGTACCAAACATATATACAGAACATTCCACCAAACAGCAGTAGAACATGTATTCTTCTTAAGCATGCACAGAACATTCTCTAGGACAGATCATATCAAAACAAGCCATAACACTCATACATTGCTGGTGGGACTGCAAATTGGCACAACCAATTTACACCTAATAAATTCCTTAGAAAACTTGAAATGGAACCACCATTTGACCCAGCTATCCACTCCTCAGTCTATACCCAAAGGACTTAAAAACAGCATACTATAGTAACACAGCCCCTTCAATGTTTATAGCAGCTCAATTCACAATAGCTAAACTGTGGAACCAACATAGATGCCCTTCAATAGATGAATGGATAAAGAAAATATGGTATATATACACAATGGAATATTACTCAACAATAAAAGAGAATAAAATTATGGCATTTGCAGGTAAATGGATGGAGTTGGAGAATATCATGCTAAGCGAAGTAAGCCAATCCCCAAAAAACAAATGCCAAATGTTCTCTCTGATAAGTGGATGCTGATCCATAATGGGGGAGAGGACACAGGAAGAATGGAGGAAATTTGATCAAAAGGGAGGGAAGAGGAGGGGGCATGGGAGCAGGAAAGATGGTGGAATGAGATGGACATCATAGCTCTAGCTTCATGTATGACTGCATATACGATGTGAAACAACTAAATGCCAACAAACTGGATAACTTAAAAGAAACTCAAACTCTTGCAAAAAAAAATTCAAGAAGAAGAAACACTTCCAAACTCATTTTATAAGACCAGCATTACCCTATCACAAAGATATAAACTGCAGTCTGATTTGCCTAATGAATATAGATACAAAAATCCTTAACAAAAATACTAACAAACCAAATCCAACAGCACACTAAAAGAATCATACACTATAATCAAGTGGGATTTATCCTTGGGATGCAGATATGATTTGTCATACAAAAATCAATTAATGTGATGCATCCCATTAACAGAACAGGGATTTTTAAAATGACATATTCCTCTTAATAGATTGAGGAAAATTACAAAACTCAGCATAATAAAAACTTTTATTTTAAAAAAATTTCAACAAACCAGAAATAGAAAGTACCTCAACATAATAAAGGCCATATATGAAAAGACCACAGCTAATGTCATGCCTTTGGGGGAAAACAGAAAGGGCATCTACTCTTTCCACTTCTGTTCAACATAGTAATGGAAATCCTAACCACAGTAATTAGGCAAGAAAAGTAAATAAAAGGCATCCAAATTGGAAAGGAAGAAGTAAAATTACACCTGTTTATAGATGTGATCTAGAAAGGCTCCATTATAAATATGAGACTAAAAATCTAATCCATTAAAGTTGCAGAGACAAATCAACATACTTCAGTTTTGTTTCTGTACACCATCAACAAATTGTCTGAAAATGAAATCAAATGAAAGAAAAATATCATTACAATTACAATAGCATCAAAAAGAATAAAATAGGAATAAACTTAACTAAGAGGTAGAATATCTGTATACTGAAAACAATAAAATGTTGATGAAAGAAATTAAAGAAGACACAGACAAATGGGAAAAGGTCTGGTTGCAGACACTACATATGGTCCTGGTTGGGAATAAGGATAATAGTTGTCAAGAGATCCTCCAGAGAATGAAATGTGTGACCACGTAGAGAACTCACATGGTTCTCCCTACATATTTAGAGTTCTCCCTAAATATGTAGATTCTCATGGCACATGCCCCTCCCCATTGATCCTTGGGGGGGGGGGAAACAACATAAAAAGATGACGTCAGAAAGCTTCATTCTTCAACCAGGATATCCTTCAGTAGGGGAATAAATAAACAAACTGAGGGTACATCCAGCAATGAAATACTATTCTGCACTAAAATGAAATGATCTATCCAGTCATGAAAAGACATAGAGGAAATGTAAATGCCTATTACTGAGTGAAAAAAGTCAATCTGAAAAGGCTACATATTGTATGATTCCAACTGTATGACATTCTGGAAACGGCAATACTATGGCAATAGTGAAAAGATTGATGGTTGTCAGGGAAAAGGAGACATAAATCAGCAAAGACAAAGGATTTATATAACACTCTGTATGATCCTGGAAGAGTGGATACATGTTGTTATGAATTCTTGAGCCCTAAAGTGATAAAGACATGCCAGTGTGGGCTCATAATTTGAGGCAAATGAGCCCCTGTGGTTGGGGATGTTGGCAATGCAGGAGGATGGGCATGTGTGGAGACACGGGGTATCTAGGATATCTCTCTGTCTCCTCAATTTTTCTGTGAAATTAAACCTTCTTTAAAAAGAACTCTTTTCTTTTTTAATCCCATTAAAAATGATGACATCCCTCCCATTCTGATATCTCCGGCTACAGCTAATGTTGACAAACTCTTGCCAAAGAACAAAGGGCCTCACAAGAAAATGGGAAAATCCTTTTGACTAGGGAAAACACCAAAGACCAAATTCCATCAGCCTCTTTCATTTTCCATACAATTCTGGCTGAATGGCATAAGCCCTAGGGTCAAGAGTACAGTTCTCTGTCCTCTTCTGAAAGGAGACAAGGACACCTCATTCCCACCACTTAATTTCACTGACTCTCCATAACCCCAAACTGTAATAACACCTGTGAATTACAGAGAGGTTCTAAGGACTGACACCTTTTCTCCAAATTACTTGGGGACTAGAAGGGAAAGAATTTTCTCAACATGATGTATAATTACAGCAGGATCCACACTCTTTTTTAAGCTGAAGGCATTTCCTTCTCTTTACATATTCCATAAAGTTGGTGTTCAGAGCAGGACAGTGACTTCTCTGAGGTCACATAGCCTATCAGTGACATTCTCAGAGTGAACGTCTAGATCTCCTGATGTATGTCATCTGGAATTCTGCTGGGAAAACCAGCTAGACCTAGTAGGCATTTGGCAAACAACAAACAGAAACATAACCTGTCCATTATACCAGAAGAATACAGTTCTCCAAAACAATTCCCTCCATACCTCTCAGCCTTGATTTTCCTAATCCTACTGGTACTAAAACTTCTTCAAGCAGGCCCACACATTTCTTTGGTATTTTTTTTCCAGAGGGAAAAAACTGTTTCTTTCTTATCATTTCTACTTAGTAATGTTGCAATAGTGAACTTTTTCTTTCCCTCATTAAAGTTGCACTGGATTGGGTCAGAAGGAAGCTGATTTGAGGTCTCCACCTTTGAAAACAAGCCCTAGTCTTTAATTGGGACCTGCTCCTGCAGGCATCCCTGTTGCCCATGGCAGGGAAGATATCTTTGGTTGAGGTCATGAATTCTGATTATATTTTTTTACCTGAAGTCTTGAGAACTTCCTACAAATGAAATTTTAATATAATTGGTTTTAGTGCATCTAGGAGCCTTTTAATTACCCTCCTGAAGATGCTCAGACAACAGCTCGCTATTAGGTTAAGCAGTGTCAGCACCTGCACTGTAAACACCAAAAGGTTTATTACACTTTGCAAACCAACATTTGTCTTCTATTATTTCTTTCTCTACAGAGCCTTTTTTGGGGGGAGTACGTCTCCAGTCCAGTAGCCAAAGTGGACATTGTGCCAACAGGAACACCATCTTCTTTTCTGCCTACTCCTCTCCACATTAGAGCCTGGATATTTCAGACACCATCATAAAGCCTCAGGACACCTTGTGATAATTCAGGAGCCGATTACACAGCCAGCAGCTCCCCAGGCAGGGCCTGTCCTCTTCTTTGGCGTCTCTTGCCTGGTCATCTCACTGCTCATTAGCCCCTTTTCCAGAGAGTGAGCAGGAAAAACAAAAGGAGATGAAATTCAAACCCATCCGTTTGCTCTCTATTAACTGCTCCAGTTAAAAGCTTACTGAGGGAGCAGGTTGAAATGATTAATTACTATAAAGTTTGAGGACTACGCCTGCAGCTCACTCATTTAAACTTCTTCCTCCTGAAGCCCTCTATGGCACAAGATGTACTGGGACTAAGCTAAGGCAGTTTGTGTTGGCCAGAGGAAAGATGATCACAGCAAACACTGAGGAAAGAAAACTGATATCAGGGCTGGGGTTGTGGCTCAGTGCTAAAGCACTCACCTAGCATGTGTGAGGCACTGGGTTCGATCCTCAGCACCACATAAAGATAAATAAATAAAATAGAGATATTGGGTCTGTCTACAACTAAAAAAAAATTTTTTTTTAAATTGACATCAGATTTCCTTGATAAAGAATCCCAAACTTAGCCAGGCGTGGTGACTCAAGCCTGTAATCCCAGCACTTAGGGAGACTGAGACAGGAGAATCGCGAGTTCAAAGGCAGCCTCAGCAATGGCGAGGCGCTAAGCAACTCAGTGAGACCCTGTGTCTACATAAAACACAAAATAGGGCTGGGGATGTGGCTCAGTGGTCAAGTGCCCCTGAGTTCAGTCCTCGGTACCAAAAAAAAAAAAAAAAAGAATCCCAAACTTGATGTTTTCACATACTACCTTTTAGAAGTCTTTTAATTAAATTATAAAATAGAATAACCCATGGCTAGTAAAATCTAAAATAACTGCTTCTTTGTTTACCTATTCTGCTTACAGAAGCCCCAACATAAAGTTATTCTTATAGAAATAATAAATCTTAATAACACTATCAGAAAAACTGACTTTCAATGGTAGAGAATTTACACAAGATACTAAGCAAACACTACAACAAGCTAATTCAGGCTGTTAAATAAACAATTAATAGTGATCATGCAAGATAAACCCTCCAGGAAGAAGGAATCAAAGTTTGAGCTGTTCAAAGGGATATTTACCTGCAGATGGAGAAAATATATATTATATTTAAAGAAATAGACTGTGTCTTCTTCTAGATAAAAAGATTCTTGTCTTACACTTTAATATTTGTTGGTTTATTCAGAACATTATTTTAATATTTCATCAGAAAATTCTTTTCCCTCTAAGCATGTGTTTTTTCTATTACATCCAAGTGTATACCCACGCCTGAAAGCTTTTATGGAAGGAAAACATCTCTAATCTTTGGAAAACATGATAATATATATAATTTACTGAAATTCACTTTATTATCAAATTTACAAGAATATATCCAAGACATGAAATGAAGTCTCCCTACACATATGATATAGGCTCAACTTCCTAAATCATCTTATCCAAAACTCCAGGATGAATCATCCATAGAGCATAGAGAAAGTGAGTAAGTTAACTGCAGTAGAGGTCAGCTGGTGGCTAACCCTGCCTTGTCACCCACCAGCAATGAGACCTTGGAACAGTCGCTCCCCTCCATAGGCCTTTGCAACAAGTCAGAACAGGAAAAAGCCCAGCTGAGGTAAAGAAATACAAATTCAAAGTGCAGTTGAGGATCTATATGGTATTACATAAGAGAACCAGAGCTGGATGCCTCTAATGAACTGGAGATGGGGGGCCTCAGCCCAGGGTCTAGGAGAGCTCAGTGCCACTGTTTGATGGATGCTGTAATTTCACCTAGATATAACTCAACTCTGAAAAACCTCTTTTGCAAAAGGGAAAATATTTGTAAGCCAGAATGCCCATCTAATAACCTACCCAATGGGGATAGATATTTATAGTGTCTGAAACATGCCTCATAGCTATTTAAAGTGACTGTTCCTGTTATTAAGGTAACTAGAGCCCTAAACCAGTCATCAAAATGTTGCCGGGTGAGTACAGAATTAGTTAAGAGCAGAGCTGGTGTTGAGAGAGTAAAGAATTGTATGTGGAACTTCTAAAGTCAAATTAAAGTGTTTTTAACTGAGGCTTTCAGAACTAGTCCTAGGTTTCAAGGGACCTGCTGAAATGGTATGTGAAATTGTATATGGATGTGGCCTTGTGCATTTTGCTAAGAAGAATTTCCATTCATAGCATTCATCAGCTTCTCCAAGGAGTCTGATCTCCTAACATTCATAAACCACTGGGAAATACTGAAGAGTAGACTCAAGAGGAAGGAGTCATAGTAACAAAAATGACATGGTATTGGCAGCAAAATAGACATGTAGACCAGTGGTACAAAATAGAAGACATAGAGACAAGCCCACAGAAATATGGTTATCTCATACTAGACAAAGTCTCCAAAACATACATTGGGGAAAAGATAGCCTATTCAACAAATGGTGCTGGGAAAATTGGAAATCCATATGTAGCAAAATGAAATTAAACCTCTATCTCTCACCCTCCCCAAAAATCAGCTCAAAGTAGACCCAAGACTTAGGCACTAGAACAGAGATTCTGCGCCTAATAGAAGAAAAAGTAGGCCCAAATCTTCACCATGTCTTCTTAAGACCTGATTTCCTTAACAAGACTCCTAGAGCACAAGAAGTAAAATTAAGAACCAATAAATGGGATGGATCCAAACTAAAAATTTGCATCTCAGCAAAGGAAACAATAACATAAAGAAAGAGCCTACAAAATGGGAGAAAATCTTTATCACATGCACCTCAGATAAAGCATTAATCTCCAGGATATATAAAGAACTCAAAAAACTTAACACCAAAAAAAAAAAAAAAACGAAATAATACAATCAATTAATGGGCTAAGGAACTGAATAGGCACTTAACAGAAGAAGAAATCCAATCGGTCAACAAATATATGAAAAAATGTTCAACATCTCTAGCAGTTAGAGAAATGCAAATCAAAACTACACTGGGATTTCATCTCACTCCAGTCAGAATGGCAATTATTAAGAATACAAGCAACAATAAATGTTGGTGAGGATGTGGGGGGAAAGATACACTCATAAATTGTTGCTGGGACTGCAAATTGGTGCAACCACTCTGGAAAGCAGTATGGACATGCTTCAGAAAAGTTGGAATGGAACCACCATTTGACCCAGCTATCCCACTCCTCAGCATATACCCAATGGACTTAAAATCAGCATACTACAGTGACGCAGCCACATCAATGTTTATAGCAGCTCAATTCATAATAGCTAAACTATGGAACCAGCCTAGGTGCCCTTTAGCAGATGAATGGATAAAGGGGTACATATATACAATGGAATATTACTCAGACTTAAAGACGAATGCAATTATGGCATTTGCAGGTAAATGGATGGAACTAGAGAATATCGTGCTAAGTGAAATAAGCTAAAAAAACTAAAGGCTGAATGTTTTCTCTGATAAGCAGATGCTGATCCATAGTGGGGGAGGGATAGGGAAGAATGAAGGAATTTTGGATTGTGCAGAGGGGAGTGAAGAGAGGGGTGGGACAGTGGGGATGGGAAGGACAGTAGAATGAGACAGACATTATTACCCTATATATATGTATGATTACACTACTGGTGTGACTCTGCATCATGTACAGCCAGAGGAATGAGAAGTTGTGCTCCATTTGTGTACAATATGTCAAAATGCATTCCAGTGGACTGTAATGTATAACCAATTAGAACAAATTAAAAGATTCTTTAAAAAGAGGAAGGAGTCAAAAGTCTTAAAAGTCTGAATTTTGGAACCAGAGCTGAGTACAGTGTAAAGATTTTTTAAGAAGGTAGATCAGGAGAGAAGGGGCATGCAGTGGCCTGGTGCAGGCCAGTGGGGTACCACAGCCCTGACTTCAAGGAGCCTTCTCTGCAAGGAACAAGTCCATTGGTCAGCCACAATGACTTAGGGACCCCCAAAACAGGCCTCACCCATACATGGAACTACAAAGCCTTCCAGCTCACCAGGATAGGGTTTGTGTGAACCCTGGGGAACAGTACATCCCATTCTGCAGGAGTACTCACAAACTGAAAGGCATCAACCAAGTCCATTCACTCCAGCTTCAATCTAGCTCACACCTTACCCCTCTGAGTCAGCACTGACTCTCTATTTCCTTTTCCTCCAGGTCCACCCTTTGATTGTTCTATGGACAGAGGGGATACCATAGGAAGAGAAGAGATGAGTTGGCCCAGGAGGCCAGGGAAACACATGAGTATTACCTCCCACAAGAGCTTTGGTCAGAGTCGATGGTGGACATTAAATGGTTGTTCAAATTTAAAGTTTAATTAATTAAAATTAAAATGTTAAATTCACTTCTTTAGTCACATGAGCCACATTTCAAGGGCTCCTTTGCCACATGTAGTTAGTGACTACTACACTGGACAACACGTCCATAGAACAGTTCCAGCAACCCAGTGCTAAATTCCATAACACAGATAGTAATTCCAACAGTGATTCAGAGATAGCCCAAAGTGAGCAGAAATCACCATAAAGAGCTTCACGGAGGAACTGGGACTTAGGCTGAGCCCCAGGGAGTGAGCTAAAAGCACAGGAAAGGGCAATGCGTTCAGAAGCCTTGGTGGGGACAGAGCTGAGCACTAGGAGAACATGGGCGCAGGCCTCGGTGGAGACTGGCGCATGCTCATGAGGAATGCATATTGCAGGAATGGAGGAACCCAGGGATGGCAGGAAACAAGTATACAAGGTGGAGGAAGACTGCTTAAGAATCTCAATATCTGGGGCTGGGAATGGGGCTGTAGCTCGGTGGTAGAGCGCTTGCCTAGCATGCAAGAGGCACGGGGTTCGATCCTCAGCACCACATATAAATAATAAATGAATAAAATAAAAATCCATTAACAACTAAAAAAGTAAGAATAAAAAGAATCTCAATATCTGCCATAGCAATGTAGTGGGGACAGTAATAGCTACTAACACTGGCTATCATTTATTTAATGCTTATTGTGTCTCCAGCTTTGTATCAAAAGGTCATCACAGCACCAGGAGGTAATTATTTTTAACTCTCTGATGAGAATGACAAAAAAAAAAAAAAGATGTTTGGAGAGTTTAGGTAACACGTTCAAGGTCACATAGCATGGAAATGAAATGGTGGGTGGTGATGAGACCAATATCACTGTCACCACCATCTTCAGGGTCCTCTTTCATCTCCCCTGCCTGTCCTCCAAACATCTTTCTTTTTCATCAGAGAAAACTTTTGCTTCCATCCTTGGCAGCGTGAATCCACCATTTCCAAGGCTCTGCTCCTGGAAATCTCTTTACCTTTCCCTGTTGCTTGGGGGGAAATACGCTCTAACAGGTAGTCCTTAATAGTTTAGAATGCGTGACATCAGCAAGAGCAGGAACCTGGCAGGAGGGCTGGGAAAATGACAGGGATTGGTCCTGCAATGAGAAGAAGAGGCACCTTATGAAAAAGAGGCTAATGTATTCAAGGGCTCACTCACTTTTTCATTGCCGACTTTGCCAAAAGTCATCTCCCTGACTTCAGAGCCCCATCTGTCTATCAGGTAGGCAGGGTTCCTGGCTCCATGGGCTCCTGGCACCTTTGTGGCTTCTCTCATTCTTCCAAGAAACTTTGCTATGTTCTTCTGCAGGGTTGGGTTTTAGACTTTACACGTATGGACTCTGCCCCACTTTTAATCATGACAACCATTTGAACTGGCTGCTTTTGGGTGGATCTGTGACCATACGTTGGAACCAAAGCCTTCCCCTGGTGAAAGAGAAGTTAGCATGCTTTTCCATGCTGTTGTGAAATTTTTTCTATAAAAATAGAATACTTTATTAAGTTAACAAAGCATCACAGTTCATCTCAAATTGTTATACATAAAAATTGATTACAGCATTCAGAGCAAGATTTAAATAACTACATACACCTCATTACTACCTTTAACAGTAATCATTCACTGCTTAATCTAATCCTGGCACTGGCTCAACATTTAAACTAGAATTCACCCTGTGTCTTCCTTGGAGTTAAAATCTCGCATGGGGTTGATACTTGGCTTTTTCTTTAGGGCATTAGAAATTTTGGCACCAACAAATATTCCACATGGTTTCTCTCCAGCTTTTCCCAATTTGAGCTGCCTTCACACAGCTCATCAGTGAGAAGGTGCTCTGCCGCTGTCTTAGCATTCTAATTAACAGTCTTGCTGTCTAATCGCTCTGCTCTTCTACACGAGAGAGACTGACCTTCTACTCTACACCATCGCCAACAGCCAGGAAGAGAAAGTGATTAGAGCCTAGAGCGCAGCCATAGTGTAGAACACACACACACACACACACACACACACACACACACACCTCTTCTACTTTTCTAATAAGAAGGGGGTGATCTGACACAGAGCAGAAGGCCTTCTCCAAAGAACCAGCCCTCTATCCTTGGGAGTCAATTGTTTGCCTATTTGCTGAAGACCTCCAGGTCACTTACAATGTTAGGGTACCTATTTTTCAATATTTAAACAAAACATAGTAGTATTAACGCAAGATTGAGAGAAGCTTTTCACGATATCTTAATTTTTGTAAGACGTCAGATATAAGGGTAAAACATCTTATTCCTATGTGCAAAACTAGTCCAAATTTGTAACTCCTGGGAATCTGTTTCTCCTAAATTCTGTGAGAAAAGTTGCTCTTACAACAGAATCAAAACCACAGCAGATGTCAAATGCTGGCTGGCAAATGTGAGGGAGTGTTAGAGTTGGAAAATCGTCATTTTGCAACCACCAGGGCAAAGATTGGGTTCAAGCGAGAATCATCAAAGGCTGCTAAATCTTGGGGGGAATGTTGATGAGGCACATGATGTTAACAGGGTCTCCTTAAAGGTGGGTGACCAAAATTAACATCCATGATGAGACACAGATGGGCTTCATGAGCCTCAAACATGATGCCATTGGACGATTTACGTAGCATGCATGATCTGAATCTAACCATTAAGAAACATTGAACAAACCTGAAATGAAGAGAACGTTCTTTAATAACAACAAAAAAGACTCAATTCTTCAAAAAATGCCGACATCTTCAAAGACCCCTCTCCAAAACAAAAAACAAAAAAGGCCATAGAAATGTCTCAGATTAAAGAGACTAAAAAGACAAAACAACTAAATACAATACCTAATCCTAGGCTGGATCTATCATTGGATGTGAGAAAAGGGACATTCATTATTGAATCAACTGGAAAAAAATGGAATTAGATCAAAGTCTTACATCACTATTAAATTTAGTAAAATTAGCTGGGCATAGTGACATACTTCTGTAATCCCAATGACTCAGGAGGCTGAGGCTGGAGGATTACAAGCTCAAGGCCAGCCTCAACAACTCAGTGAGGACATCAGCAACTTAATGAAACTCTGTCTCAAAATAAAAAAAAATAAAGAGGACTAGGGATGTGGCTCAGTGGTAAAGTGCCTCTGGGTTCAATCCCCGGTATCAAAAAATAAATTTAAAAGTTTAGTGAAATTGATAACTGTATTATTATTAAGAAGCTATCTTTATTCTTAGGAAACACAACTGAATGATTCAGGGGTAAAGTACCATGACATATACAACATTCATCTAAATTGTTCAGAAAACAAAAATACACTTATGTAGATAGGTATTAGAGAAAGTACGTGAGCACTTTCATGTAAAGGTCAGAACAAATCCAGCAAAATGTGACCAATGAGTGAGGAAAAAGGAGAAGGAGCCTGAGGCATTCTATGTTCTCTTCTATTCTTCAAATTCTTCTGCAAGTTTGAAGTTATTTTCAAATTTTTAAAAATCAGCAGTAACCACACACACACATGCACACACACAGCACCACAAGTGAGGGAAGTTGCTCTTACAACAGAATCAAAACCACTTTTTTTTTTAATTTTTTGTTTTTTTAGTTGTCGATGGATCTTTATTTTATTCATTTATATGCAGTGCTGAGAATTGAACCCAGTGCCTCACACGTGCCAGGCAAGTGCTCTACCACTGAGCCACAACCCCAGCCCCCACAAGTGAGTTTCTAAGCAAATTTCTCATCTTCAAATTACCAAAAGTTTCACAAAATTACTTGGCGCGATGGTTAATCTGAATTGTTGACTTGATTGGATTAAGAGATGCCTAAAGTTAAGAGGCTTCTGGGTGTCTCAGTGAGGGTGTTTCCAGGAATGATTGGCATATAAGACAGCAAACTGAGGCAGAGACCCACCCTAAGTATTTGCAGCACAGTCCAATAGGCTGGAGGCTTGGATGGAACAAAAAGTTGGAAGAACAAGGAAGTAGCAGCAGAGGCAAGCTCGATTCTTATTGAGCAGGTTCTTAATTGCTGCTACAATCACCTGACCCATCAAACTCCAGACCCTTCATTCCTCCAAAGTGGATTCTGACCAGTGACTGTCCAGTGAATTTCTAGGCCTTCATTCCCAGACTAGGGTGGCATCACTGATCCCTTTTGTTCTGAGATTCCAGTTTCTTGGACTGAGCAACGACTTGTTCCTCCAGTTCTCCAGCGTGCAGATGGCCATTGTGGGACTATCCAGCTTCTGGTTGTATAAGCCAATCTAATAAAACCCATATATATATCCTCTAGAGAACACTGACTAATATACCTGGCCAGCACCATTTATGGCACTCACCTAAATTCCCTTCCATTCTCACTCATTTGACTTGCCTACACTTAATGTAGGTTCACCTTTCTCAGCAAAGTTTAGGCCCAGATTCACAAGTCATCACGTGATCTTTATGGCAGGTGCCATCAGCCTCAAATTCTCTCCGCTTCATAAAAAACAACTGCATTTTCTGCTAAAAGTTGGTACGCCCACCAGTGATCATAAATGAGGTATATAGTTCCTCATTCCCTGCCCACAAAATCAAAGTGGGTTTCTTAATATCCTAATGTAAGTTGATGGCAGTTCTGCTCTAATTCATGGATTGTACAGAAGTGAACTACTTTTGAATGAGTGTGTATGAATTTTGATGGGTGAATTTGAAGATTATGGAATGTGACTGTCATTGCTTAATAAAAATCTTCACTCTTTTAGTTGAAAAAACTGGCATGCTATTAAGCCACTAGCTCAATATGGTCATATGGTCCATGGAGAGGCCTGCAGTCCTCAGCTTATTGACAGAACAGAGATGTTAGTCATACCAGGGCCCAGTGACCTGTCACATCTTCCCTGGGTCAGGTGCCATCTCTGCCCTCATGTGCAGGTGCTCCTGAAGATACATTTAAGGCTCATCCTCATCCCTGTAACTACAGCCATACTCCCAACACCACCCCTTCACTTCCTCTGTGAAAGGCATAAGAAAAACAAGGTTATTATGCAATAACAGTGCATATGACCAGAGAAAGGAAGCCCTCAATCTTGCCTTATGCTCAATCCTAGTTTATTTTTGGTCTTTTTTTTAATATCTTTATTTTATTTATTTTTTTTTACGTGGTGCTGAGGACCGAACCCAGTGACTCACGCATGCAAGGCAAGCGTTCTACCACTGAGCCCCAGCCCCAGCTTTATTTTTGGTCTTTTAGATTAAGTTGAGCATGTATTAGTTACAGTAAGCTAAATCACTGTAACAAGCATATCCACAGATGTAATAGCTCAAACACAAAAGAAGTATAAACATGCTCACATAATAATCAAAGGTAAGTGTTTCTGGGTCAGCAGGAAGTTCTTTGCATACTGATTCAGAGATTCAGGCTCCTACCCATTTATAAATACACTATGCCTTCAAGCCCCATAAACCTCCACATCCAGCTGGCAGAAAGGAAAAGACAGAAGAGAAGGCCCACCTACCTCCTAAAGAGCACGGCTCAGAAGTGGTGCTCATCACCTGCACTCACATTCTACTGATGAGAACTAGTCACATGGCCCTGGCTACAGCAAGACGGATGGGAACTGTAGTCTGTGGCTGAGCAGCTGCCTCCTAATACTACATTGAAGGGAACAGGATAATTTGGTGGACATCTGGCAGACCCAGTCACCTACCTTAAACAAAGGAAAAGGGGAAGGTTTGGTTACTAGAAGTCACACAAGAAAACAAAAGAAAAACTCTCAAAGGTCTTTCTTTTTCTTTTGAATTATCTTGATGGGTTTTATTTCCTTTCCTTTTCTTTTTTGAGGAAATCTTTACCTTGCAATTGTGTTTACGTGTTTATTTGTATTCTTTCTTCTTAACCCACTAAAAGCTTTGAGGCAGATACTGAATTCAAAGAGGGAATAAGAATGGTATTGGTTTTTGTTCAAGGCCAATGTAAATACTTCAAGCCAAAATCAAAATCAGGTTCAAGATCAGAAAACTCTTGGGAAATCAGGTTTCCCGTGGGTCTGATCCCCGACTGCCTCTTCAACATTTCTTCCGTTCATCTTCCCCACTGTGTCACACTCTAGGCTCACTGTCTTGCTCACTCTTCTTAGAATAATCCAAGCACATCCTTGCCCCATTATATTTGCATCTGCTCTTCCTTCTGCCTAGAACCTTCTTCCTCCAGATATTTACATGGCTTAGTCTCTTAATTAATTCAAGTGCTGAACAAATGTGGACCCTTTTAGAGAGGCATTTCCCTACTTTCCCATCCAGTATCAAATGGCATCCTCCCCAAGCCCTGCATCACTTCTACCCCTTTAAGAACACTTACCATAACTGCATTATTATACATGTATTCATCTGATGGCCGGTGTCTATCTTCCTCACTAGCATGTAAGCAAGTACTTTGCTTTATTTATTGCCGTACAACCAGTAACTTAGACATAATTGGCACAAAGCAGATGCCCTATAAGTATTCCTTGGATGAATCGATGTATTTGCTCAGGTATGAGCAAAGCCATAGAAATAAATACTGTTAAAACCACACTAATATTCAGAAAGTTCACACGAAGGAAAGGAGGCTCTATTGTTCCTCTAGGTTTGAGTTTTTCCCCTTTGTTGTAGGGAACTGAGTGACAACTAGATACCCATATGCTAAAGAATGAAGTTGAACCTCTTCCTTGCACCATAATAACAAACTCCAAATTGATCATAGACATAAATAGAAGTGCTAAAACCACAAAACTCTTAGGAAAAAAAAAGGAAATTTTTGTGATATTGGGTAGGCAATGATTTCTTGGCTATGACACCAAGGGCATTAAGTGATAAAAGAAAAATTAAATAAACTAGATTTCAAAATGTTAAAAATCTGTTTGTTCTTCAAGGGCTGATGATATAGCTCAGCTGGTAGGGTGCTTGCCCAGCATACACAAGGCCCTAGGTTCAACCCCAGCACCACACACACACACACACACACACACACACACACACAAATCTGTTCTTCAAAGAACACCATCAAGAAAGTAATAAGCTGGCGCAGTGGCTCACACTTGTAATCCCAGCACTTTGGGAGGCTGAGACAGGAGAATCGCGAGTACAAACCAGGCTCAGCAACGGCGAGGCTCTAAACAACTCAGTGAGACCCTGTCTCTACATAAAACACAAAATAGGGCTGGGGATGTGGCTCAGTGGTTGAGTGCCCCTGAGTTCAATCCCTGGCACCAAAAAAAAAAAAAGTAATAAGAGAAACAGACAAAATGGGAGGGATATTTGCAAATCATATCTCTGATAAGGGACTTGTACTTGCAATGCATGAAGAACTCTTACAATTCAATAATTAAAAAGTTAATAAGCAGGCTGGGATTGTAGCTTAGTGGTAGAACACTTGCATAGCATGAGTGAGGCACTGGGTTAAATTTCCAGCACCACATAAAAAAACTAAATAAACAAAATAAAGGCATTGTGTCCATCTACAACTAAAAAAAATTTTTTTAAGTTAATAATCCTAATTAAAAATGTCAAAGGCTCTCAATAGACATTTCTCCAAAGAAGACATACAAGTAGGATGTGAATAACATCCCAATAAAAAAAAAAAAAAGCAATGGATCTTGAAACTCCATGAGAAGAAATGATGCTTGTCAATCCAGGATGGGAGCTCTTGAAGACCATGCCTGAATCACTTCATCATAGCATGGAAACTTCTCTCTTCACTCCAGCAGCTGCTGGCATGGTATTTATTACATCTTATGGGGCTGTTAGGACATTTCCCTGCTGACCAACACAACTAACCCCTCGGTCTATTTCATTAACCCATACCTCCACCATGCTCAGCATGGTCAAGGAGCAGTCATACACATGGTCTTCATGTCCTCATTGAGTTTGCTCAGAAGCTGAAAATCATAGGCAGTTATCCAAGGTCTCTTAGAACAAGTAGCAGAGCCCTGTGACCTCAGGTAGCATAGCTCCAGGCCTAACCCCCACAAGAAACTAGCCCCCTTGAGTGGTAAATATAGGTCATCTACCCACATGTGAGTCAAACAGATGACTTCTGCCAATCATGCTAAATGTGCAGGTATATGTGTGGATATAATACATATAGAGATATGGAAATAAATCTCTTACTGGCTCTCTTTCTGCAACAGAAAACAGAAAGAGAGAAAAACTTAACAACTGCAAACCCAGAGCCAAGTTATCAGAAACCAAATTAAAACTGTTGGGTATTTTTGTTGAAACATCTCTACCTCTGAAATCTAATTTCTTGCAACTTTCCATATAGGATCCTGTGTTGTATTATTTATAAGAAAATAATATTCTGCCCTCCCTTGACAGCATTTCCAGGAGGCAGAAACCGCTGCAACCGTGAAGTAACAGAATAATTTTGGTAATGTTTCCATAGCTACCTTGCTTCGAAGTGAGGTTTATTCTGTTTTAAAGTCTACTGACCTATTCACATCCTTATTTGAGGTATTTTCAATCTAATCCCCTTGTCTACCTATTATTGTCTAATGTTCTTGTGATTCCTATATTTAAGGAGGCCCTGGATGCATAAATATGGTAAGCAAGTCCACTAGTTACATATAACAATACAGGTTTTTTTTCTTTTTTCTACTCCTTTCCAGTGTGTGCTCATTCTATCCCTCCTTTGCAAGGCAGGAAACCTTTCAGAGGTTTGTGGAGGTAAAGGCCATGTAAGGTACACTGGTGCCCTCTTGTGGTCAATCTGGCCTAGTGATTACCTTCCCAGAAGTCTAAGACAATTGATTTTTGCAAGAGGTTAATGAGGAAGAATGCCTCACAATGCCATTGCTAATTGCCATGGGTGTCCTTGAGTCTCTTTCTTTGGCACCCCCACAGGTATGAGAGTCTGTCTAGAAGGACAGACAGCCTCTCCTGAGTGGTAGTGTAACCAGGAGGGTTACAGGCTCCTACTCTTTTCTCCAAAACAGACCTCCTTAATAAGAATTGCTGTTCTCAGCCAGGCACAGTGGCGCACACCTGTAATCCCAGCACTTTGGGAGGCTGAGACAGGAGAATCGCGAGTTCAAAGCCAGCCTCAGCAATGGCGAGGCACTAAGCAACTCAGTGAGACCCTGTCTCTAAAAAACACAAAATAGGGCTGGGGATGTGGCTCAGTGGTCAAGTACCCCTGAGCTCAATCCCTGGTACCAAAAAAAAAATTGCTGTTCTGAGTTAGGCCATGGGAAGTGACCTAGGACACACCTCAGGAGGAAGGCAATAGAACAAATGACCCTCAGAAATACTGGAAGTGAAGACAAGCCATGGAAAGAGGATCAGAGTCTCACTCCAACACAGCACAGCCTATCAAAAAAGGAAGCAAAGAAGAAGTGTTATTAGAGGGCCTTTTTAAAAGCCAAAAATATAAATTCCAATGCTGGGTCAGAAATCAAGACCAAACAATCAGTAAAATTCTAATTCATCCAATATGACTAATTTTTGCTCAACAGATATAAGACAAGGTGAATGATATATGGTCCTAGAATTGTCCAATAGAATGTTCAATGATGATGGAGATATTCTGTGTCTGTGCCATGCAACACAGGAACCATTAACTACGTGGACCGTTGAGCATTTGAAATATAGCTAGTGAAACCGAAGAACTGCATTCTCTATTTTATTTCATTTTAATTAATTTAAATTTAAGTAGCTACATGTGGCTAGTGGCTAACATATCGGACAGCCCCTGGGGACAAACAATTATAACATAAGCATATTTTTTAGTAAAGGTGAAATTCCATGGTGGGAGGAAGGCATAGGCATGATCAGAGAAGTTTCCCCAAAAATGGAGGCATTTGAAGAACAGGTTGATCCTAATAAGCAGAGACGGCAACGAGAACTTTCCAGGTGTCAGGAACAGCATGAGCAAAGGCCTAAAAGTGGGAAAACCCTAAGTAAAAGAAAAAGAAAAGCGTGGAGTATCTCCAACCTGTAGTTGGAAATAACAGAAAGCATCCATCAAAAGCAAAGCATAGGAAGCCCAGAAGACCTCCAAAGGGATTTAGGTTAAAATCAGTAGGCAACCTAACCAGCAGCCATCTCTCCATTTTAAAAGGCTAGCAGGGAAAATGAATGTGCCCCCTCCCCTCACCCCACCCCGCCCCACGCTGGGAAGCCTGAGTCGCCAGGGGGCCAGGAGCTCTGTGGCAGAAGACACTAAAACCTGTGTGTCAAGGCATGGAAGGGAGAAGGGCCCCAAGGCAAGGCATCAGTAGGTTGCCATGGCAACGGGTGGCCCAGTGAGACACAGGGAAGACCTATCAAAGATGAGGGACTGGGTAGTTCTCTCCTGGGCCCTTTCGTCTCCCCTACCTACAATGCATCAGAACTGTCCTGCTATTATAAAACTCAGTGAATCCAAAGACCAGAGTCTCAGAGCAGTGTCACACCCTGTGACATGCCATTCGGCATCCAAAATGTAATTTCAAAAAAAAAGCCTGAGTTCTTTCTCGAATTTCTCAAACACCTCTGAGCTGCCTCAGGTCATACACCCTGAGGGCTATGACACTCAAAGAAATTCTCTTTCTTCTCCCATCCACTTCCTGCTGCTCCTCGGCTGCTCCCACACCTCTCTCCAAACTTCCTGAAAAACTCTCCCAGCATCCTTAGGCCCTGAACCTCCTGTCCTCCCTCCTCTCCCTCTCCCAGCTCTCCCTCACCGTCTCCTGCCCCCAGTCTCTATTTTCTGCCACTTTAAACTCAAAGGAGCCGATCCCCTCCTTTGTAGGGGGAAGCAAGAAACAGAACACAAAGCCGAAACAATTTCTAGGTAGCAGGGAAGAATGGAACCTGAGAATTTTTTACAGAAGCACCCACTTCTCAGCCCCCAAGAAGAGGGCTGGGACTCAAAATGGATTCACTTGGGACTCCTATATTTCATTTTTGCTCTACCTTCTCCTCTGAGTGGGTCCTCAGATCAATACTATTGCATCACTGGGAGCTCATGCAAATCCATGAGTCCTCCTCAAGCTACTGACACAATCTCTGAGGAAAGGGCCCTGGAAAGTGTTCTAGTGTGCACTCCAAGAGTCTCTTGTTACATTCGTCACTGATCTAACAGTGATTACTCTCTTGTGCCTCTGGGGGTGCTGTGGAGTAAATTTAACTAGATTCACCTGCCTCCTCGAAATCAATAAATTGGGATTGGATAACAGGAAGTTTTCCAGAACAAATACATGTCAACATTCATACTTAATTCCCCTCCCCAAAGAAGCTTCTCTAGGACAGTGCTTCACAAACTCTTGCACACTCTTGGCTTATGAGAGAAATGAGAGATTTGGAGGCACACTGGGATGGACACAAGATGATCTCCACCAGAGGCACTGGACACTCTGGACTACAGGCAGGAAGGAATACCTGGGGATTCACAGGCACAAGAGTTCCCCTTTTTGCCTTAGAGGAAGCACATGAGACCATCTCCTAACAACTCAGTGTTGAATTTGATCTCACTCACATCACAACCTTGAAACACCAGGATTCATAAGTTAAATTATAGCCACGCCCCACTGGTAGCCTATTCCATCAAATAAAACACATTCTATAGGGATGCAGTTTCTAGTTCAGACCTGATGCTTCCCCTGGGGTAAGGGAGAGGGAGTCCTTGGATGTGGATATTCAACTTCTTACTCCCAAATATGAGCTCAGTTGAGGAATTCTAGTGTAGAAATGAAGCCATGCCCACACCACTTTCTACTTCCAAATCCAGCTCTAGGATCTCAGGTCTGTCCTTGCTCACTGAATCCTGCTCCATGTTACTGGCTAGTCTGGCCTCCCTCTCTCTTAGCAGAGATATGGCTTATCAACAGGAAGAACTGGAGTGAGCTTTCATATGAAGTTCAATATTGTTATCCTGAATAAACACTGTACTGCTTGGTTCTCCTGCTCCTTATCAAACTGCCTGCTGCAATACTCCTTCAGGTAAAACCACAGGGCAGAGCACACTTCTTAATCATTGATGCATGTTTCTATATCCAGCATGAAAATTGCAGCTGTGATCTACCTTACCACACATCCATTCCAGGGATACAGGGCAGCCCTGCCCAGAAAATTCCATCTTAATCACTGGTAGTCTTAAAACCCATCATAAAGAAGATGGCATCTTTCTACCTTCTAGTCAGCCCATCCCTCAACCATTTCTAATATATCATATTTGCATTACTATTCAGTTCAAGTATTTTCTATCTTTATGATTTCTTCTGCCATTCATGAGTTAGGCAGAAGTATGCTTTTTAAATTTTCAAATATATGAAAGCTGTCAGTCACATCACTATCGATTCCTAACTGAATTGTATTGTGATCAGAAGGAACAGTCTGCCTACCAGTAAAATTTTGGTACTTGAGAGTTGTGACCAATATGAAGAAGTTGTTTTTATGTATATTAGATTAAGTGTACTAATCCTGTTATTCAAATTTTCTTTTTTCCATATTTTTATTGGCACACTGTAATATACATAATAGTGGGATTCATTGTTATATATTCTTACATGCACACAATATAACAATATAATTTGGTCAATATCATTACCCAGTATTTCTCTTTTCTCTCTCCTCTCCCCTCCAGGTCCCTTTCCTCTAATTTACTGATCTCCTTTTGATTTTCCTGAGATGCCCCCACCCACACACCTTTTTTTTCCTTTTTCCTCTCTAGCTTCCACATGCAAGAGAAAACATATAGCCAGGCATGGTAGTGACGCCTGTAATCCCAGCACTTTGGGAGGCTGAGACAGGAGAACTGCAAGTTCAAAGACAGCCTCAGCAATGGCGAGGTGCTAAGCAACTCAATGAGACCCTATCTCCACATAAAACACACACAAAAAAATAGGGCTTGGAATGTGGCTCAGTGGTCGAGAACCCATGAGTTCAATCCTTGGTACCAAAAAAAAAAGAAAGAAAGAAAACATATGACCTTTGACTTTCTGAGCTTGGCTTATTTCACTGAACAGAGGTTCTCAAGTTCCATCCATTTTCCTGCAATGACATAATTTCATTCTTCTTATGATAGAATAAAACTCCATTTTGTTTATATACCACATTTTCTTTATCCATTAATGCATTGATGGAGAGGATGGACAGCTACATTAGTTCCATAACTGGGCTATTGTGGACTGTGCTACTATGAACATGAGTATGCATGTAATGCTATAGTATGCTGACTTTAATTCTTTTGTATAAATATCCAGGAGTGGTATAGCTGGGTCATATGGTAGTTCCATTCTTACTTTTTTGGGGAATCTCCATACTGATTTCCATAGTGGTTATACTAATTTACAATCCCATCAACAGTGTAAAAGTGTTCCTTTTTCTCCACATCCTCTCCAGAGTTTCAATATTATTGTTTTTCTACATAACTATGTTCTATTTAGATTTAGTCACATATTTAACAACATTTTGCCTAACACTCCTTTTTATACCTCTCTTCCCATTTTTTATTCATTTTAGTGTCATTTTATTGTGGTAAAATATGCATGTAACTTATTACTTTATTACTTGTACAATTCACTAAGTGTGTTTGCAATGTAGTATAATTTTCTCCATATGTATTTCCAGAAACCGTTATCATCACAAGCAGAAAATCTATACCTATTAAATAATAATTCCTCCTTCTTCTCTTTCAAATTCCCTGGTAATTTCTCTTCTATTCTCTGTCTCTATGAATATGCCTATTCTTGGTACTTCATTAAGTGAAACCAGTCTAGTTTATTTCACTTAGCATAATGTTTTCAAGGTTCATCTATGTTATAACATGTATTCGAATTTTATTCCTTTTTACAGTTGAATACTATTTTTTTCTTGCTTGCCTTGTTTTCTTTCTTTCTCTTTCTTTCTTTCTTTCTTTCTTTCTTTCTTTCTTTCTTTCTTTCTTTCTCTCTTTCTACAAGGGATCCAGGAATTGAATCTAGAAGTGCTTAACCACTGAGCCACACCCCCAGTCCTGTTTCATTTTTTTATTTTGAGACAGGATCTCACTAAGCTCACTAAGTTGCTTAGGTTCTCACTAAGTTGGATACTATTTCACTGAATCTGTATGTCATACTTTGTTTATCCATGTGTCTGCTACTGGACACTTGGGTTGTTTGCATGCAGCATTCTTAAACTCTTATCCCCTTCCCCATGGTTTCCCATAGGAAACCTCCCTATGGTTTCCATTATAATGATTAAGAAGTCTGCTGTCACTCTGTCTTTCAATTATTCAATAAAGTCTATTCTCTATGTTGCTTTTATGATACTTTCCCCTCTTTAATATTCTATATTATCATGTGTCTGGGTATGAATTTTCTTTTTTGCTTATCCAGCTCAAGATCATACTTCCTGAATCAGAGGACTTCTGTCTTTCATCAACACTAGTTACTATGAACACTGAGAAATAGATAAGACATCATCTCTATTTTCAAGGAGATAAAAATCTGTGAGAAAGAAAACACAGTAATGTAAATTAGGACAAAATGTGTAAACACTAGGACCAATATTCGGTCAGGATAGTATGGGAAAATTGAGGGGAGTATCTGACCAAGCTCAAAAGAGAAAGCTTGCAGAAGGGTGTAAAGCCTGGGATAAGTCCTAAATAATTAAGAAGGCTTAGTCAGGTGGGAAGATGATGTGGATGAGTCAACATGAGCAAAAGCAAGAGGATGGATATATCCATAAGGGTACCAAGAGTCACTCTGGCTCCCATTGCTGGAGTAGAATGTTCTGGGGCTGGACTGGGGACATAGGGATGAAAAGGTGGACAGAGGAAATAGGAGGAAATAGAGGTATGACCATGGAAGGCCTGGTAAGTGAGCATCTCAGATAGTATTAGGTACACAATGGGAACAGGGTAAGGGAGGAGTTAGAGAGAAACATGTGGCACACTTTTATGGTTTAAATCTAAAAGGTACCCCAAAGGCTCATGTACTAAAGACTTGGTTCCTGATGCAGCAATGTCCACAGTCAGAGCTTTGGGGAAGTCATTGGCTCATAAAGGGCTCTAACTTTATCAGTGGATTAATCTACTAGATAGATTAATGATTTTAATGGAAGGTAAAAGTATAGAAAAGAAGGTAAAAAGTATTTAAAAGAAGGTAAAAAGTATAGAAGATGGGGCACAGTTGAAGGAAATAGGTCAGTGAGGGTGTACCCTTGGGGACTCTATCTTGTCCCTCATGCCTCTCCTCTCCTCCCTGCCTCTTCTCCCCTCTTTCCCTGTTTCCCTCTCTTTTTCTCTCCCCTTCCCAGCTGCCATGAGATGATCAGCTTTTCTCTGTCATGCCCTTCCACCATGATGTCCTGCCTCACCTCAGGCCCAGAGCAATGGAGAAGGCTGACCATGGATTGACATCTCTAAAACCATGATCCAAAATAAATCTGTCCTCCTCTAAGTTGTTTTTGTCAGGTATTTATCACATCAATGAAAATGTGACTAATGCATGCACCAAAACTGAAAAAGTCGCCAATGACCAAAAAATGCTGGTATTAGATGAGGTTGCTGTTAAGTTAGATCACTGAGAACGGGGGCATGCATCTGCTTCAGCCAGTTATATAAATGTGTCTGTTAACTGGAAAGTACATGCCCTGACTGAGGCATTCAACTTCAGACAGAGAGACAGACAGATAGATATCCAAATGGACACCATGCTGGCTGTACAAATCATTTGCAGGCTCTGGTCTAGACTATTTATAATTAGTATGTCTAAAAAGTATTAAGTCCTAGTTGTTGAGTTTTCCAGGACTTAGTTTTTGGGGTGCCAAAACTCCAGTCTTTTTTTTTTCATTTGTTTATTCGACTTAGGTAAATGTGACAGCAGAATGCATTTTGATTCATTGTACACAAATGGAGCACAACTTTTCATTTCTCTCATTGTACATGATGTAGTCTCACCATATGTGCAGTCATACATGAACCTAGGGCAATGATGTCCATCTCATTCCACCATTTATCCTGCCCCCATGTCCCCTCCCCTTCTCTCCTTCCCCTTTGACCAAAATTCCTCTATTCTTCCCATGCCCCCTCCCCCATTATGGATTAGCATCCACTTATCAGACAGAATATTCAGCCTTTGGTTTTTTGGGATCGGCTTACTTAACTTAGAATGATATTCTCCAACTCCATCCATTTACCTGCATATGTCATAATTTTATTCTCTTTTATTGCTGAGTAATATTCCAGTGTGTGTGTGTGTGTGTGTGTGTGTGTGTGTGTGTGTGTGTATCTCGCAGTTTCTTTGTCCATTCATCTATTGAAGGGCATCTAGGTTGGTTCCATAGTTTAGCTATTATGAATTGTCAACTCCAGTCTTGAGTCCACCACCAACTCAAAGTAAATATCAATGGCATATTGAGGGGAGAAGATTCCATGTGACCTCTGGAACCTTGCTAAGGAACCTTCAGCAAGATGAAGAACATGCAGATGAAGAGCCCTAAGGGTTGGCTGTCAATGGCTCTTGAAGAGTCCATCCAGTTTCCCAAAAGCTTTGGGCAAGAGCAGGACACCCTGGTGTATGGCCTAGGAATGACTGTCCATTCAATGCCTAGGAATACTTAGAGGATATGAGGCAATTGAAAATGGTCCTGAGCCCATTGCTTACTGGACAAAACTGCAGACACATCTTTCCCTGTATGGAACTCAAAGGGCATCTTAACAAAGGTAGCCAACACTTACTGCTGACCACGGGCTAAACTCTAAATGATCCATTCTATCTTCACAACATTCCAATGACTTAGGTCCTTTCTCTATTCCTATTTTACAAGTGAGGAATCGAGATCACAGAGAGGTTGAGTAACTTGCCCGAGATCACACAAGGAAGTGACTCAGCCAGGATCCCAGTCTGAGCAACCTGGCTCCACAGCCTGCATTTTTCAACCTCTATGCTCTGCTGGCCTCCCAAGAGTTCAAAAATCCTACCAAGGACACTGTTACAAAGGGAGAAGAGGTGGACATCATTGTCATAGTATTTGTTTTTCTTCATCTGTACCACTCGAGAAAGCACAGCTCCCTGTCTACAGAGCCCTCTACACTCTGTTGTATGAAGTCAAGGGGAGGTAGCCTGATCCTGCCCATGGATTCTCTGGAGGACACCACAGGGGGCTCCCTTCCTCCCACCGCCACTCAGTGTATTTTCAAAGCTGTGGCAATGTAGTCACTGATTGGCCTAAGAATATGAAAAGCTATAATGGGCAAAGTACCACTGAATTCTTTGCTTTGTTTTGTTTTGGGTACTGAGGATTGAATTCAGGGGTTGAACTTTACCACTGAGTTACTTCCCTAATTCTTTTTATTTTTTATTTTGAGACAGAGTCTTGCTAAGTTGCTGAGGCTGGCTTCAAATTTTTGATCCTCCTGTCTCAATCTCTCAAATCATTGGGATTACAGGCATGCATCAACTGACTTCTTTAATTAGACTGGTTTTTAGAATATATCAGTTAGGCTAGATGCCGGGGTGCATGCCTGTAATCCCAGCAACTCAAAAGGCTGAGACAGGAAGATCACAAATTCTAGACCATCCTGGGCAACTTAATGAGACTGTGTCTCAAAAGAAAAAATAAAAAAGGCTGGGGATTTGGCTCAATGGTAGATCATGCCAAGGTTCAATCCCAGTAACCACCCCTCCCCCTCCAAAAAAATCCCAGCAATTCTTAGTAGAATCTTGATTTGCTAAGCTCAATGGAGTGACAAAATATCACATCTGTGTGGAGTCTGCTTCTATCCTCTCTTATGATCAAGGCATCAATTTCAAACCACCTTTCTCTACTCTTTCCATCTCCATGATCTCCTTCTCCTTTTTGCCCTCTCTTCTTCCCTTACTCTCCTCTTCCATTTTTCCTCCCTGTTCATACTAGGAGAAGAAGTCTGCCACATTAGCAGACATGCAGTGAAAAGAGCACCAAACTGGGACTCTAACTCCTGGGATTGAAATGGCAACTCGCCAAGCTAAATGATCTCTCCAAGATAATTTCCTTATCTAAAAGATGGAGATGATGATGCTTTTTCTCTGAGTTCATAAATATTTGCTGAACAGCTACAGCACACAGCACAGTGAGCACTGTGCTAGGCAATGGGGATACCTCAGGGAACACTAAGAAAAATATGCCAGCAATCGAGAGGGGTTCTATGGAAGATGACAGAATGCCATCCAGGCACAAAGTATGAGCTCCCCTTCCAGGAAAGAACCGTAAACTGCAAGATCATATAGAATATAAAGTATAATATTTATATTCCATATTTATATTCTACTCTATTTGTTCTTTTTCCTTTATTTGTTTGTTTGTTTGTTGGTGTCCCAAAATCACCTCTGAGTTATTAAACAAGATGCTTAGGTAACTGGAAAAACTCCTGAAAACTCTTTAGTGGGAACTGGATGCACTATAGGAGATGAAAGTTCAAATGAACCTTTAAGTATGTTTAGGATAAACAGTTATTCAGCATCTCTTGAGTGTCCACATCTGTCAAATGCAATGTCAGGCACTGAAGACACAGTGGAGAAAAGACACTTCCCTACCCTCTGGGAGCTCACACCCAGAAAGGAGACAGGTGAGCCCATACCTATATGTGTGTGCTAAGTGCTTTGATGGGGAAGGACTATGGAGGGACTGCGGAGAAGAGAAGAGAGAGGGTCCAAAAGCAGTGTGGAGTGTCAAAGGATGTTTTGCAGAGAGGATAAGCCTGGGCCAAGTCCAGAAAACAGGGAGGAGTCATCCAGCTGGTTAAACCAAGGGAAACCCATAATCCCTCAAAGCAGCATCATAAAAATAGCCATAGAGCAGTATAGGACTTTCAAGGAATAGAGAAAGCATTTCAAATAGCCCAGTGACTAGCGCCTCCTCTCTCCAAGAAAAACCATGGAGGGAGAACACCAGATGGCAGTGGTGTGACGGAATTGCACAAAGCAGGGAGGTCTCCAAGCATCAGGCAGAAACTGCAAATCACAATGGAAGTTGACAAGAAATAAGCACTGGCTTGCCCACTGGGGGTGTATGGGTACAAGGCAGCACTATGTGCTCAACGCTTAAAAATGTTCATGGTCACCCAGGCGTGGTGACACATGTCTGTAATCCCAGCACTTTGGGAGGCTGAGACAGGAGGATCAAAGCCAGCCTCAGCAACAGTGAGTCTCTCAATAAAACACAAAATAGGACTGGGGATGTGGCTCAGTGGTCGAGTACCCCTGAGTTCAATCCCTGGTACCAAAAAAAAAAAATGTTCATGGTCTTTGACCTCATAATTCAACCTTTAGAAATTTATCCTAAGTGAGGATTTTCATTCAAGGATATCTAGGAAAGCATTCTTTTCAAATGCTTAAGAGCTGGAAACAAGCCAAGGTCCAACACTGAGGTCATACTTGAAGGGACTGTGGCACAATAAAATAGCAGACAGCCAATTACAGCCATGCTCTAGTATGGGCAATAGGAAATGATAAGGAAAACACTCATGATATAATATTAAGGACAAAAAACAGGGCATGAAACCGCATATGCTGTAAGATTTACATCTTATTAAAGATGTGTCTGTCTATGTAGATATATGCATGTGTGCAAAGAAAATAAAACTGAAAGAAAAAGCATCCAAATGTCAGTATTGGTGGAATTACATGCCATTTTTATTTTATTCCTAATTTAAGCTTTTTTCTAATATTCCAAATTTATAACAAACATTCTATTCCAAATTTATACTAAAACATTGTAAAAGAACATATCAACAGAGACTATTTCCAGGAAATGAGGTCAAAGTCGAATTTGTCTAATTCTTTTTGCTTTCCAAAATATTTCCCCAAAATTTCATGCTCTCACTACTTACTGCTCTTTAAAAGAAACCAAGGAAGTCTTTTTAACTAGGAACACTGTATGCCTAGGAAACAAGCTGCTATTTTAAGGGATTGGTGATTAAGTCACCTGCTAGGAACAGGTGTCAGATTAGCAAAGAATGACATGGTGGCCTCCTAGAACCTCCTATTGCCTTTCCACCTTGTCTGCTCTGTGCACATACCTTTGAGAATAGGAAATTGGTAGTATTTTTGACCTTGATCTGAGGGTTTAACTCTGTTATGTTTATTTCTCTGTAACCTGGCATTAAGAGGGTTTGCAGGTGAGTGGGCAAGGCCAGCCATTAAGCTTAACAAATACTCCTGGCTGGGAGAGCATAGTCCACATAAGAGAGCTATTTCTAAAATAAGTACTCAAATCCCTTTGTGTAAATATCTCTTTTAGCTCTTCACCATTCTTCACTTTTTTGCACCAAGTTGATTAACAACAATTTTTCAGCAAGCATCCGAGCCGGTAAATATTTGGAGCCTGGATCATTTTCCTTATCTTTCTTTCTCCGTGTATTGGTTGGGCTACTTGGAGCTTGAAAAGCATTCCCTTATTGGGACAGATAGAAGCAAATTGAGGACAGGGTTTATCATTTGCAAATATTGCACTACATGTCCCAAACTGCAGACCTGCACTTTCCGTGTTCTTCTTGTTCCAAATGCAGCTTTAAAAAATTTTTAAAAAAAAACCTTTTGCACTTACTTCCACAGCCCTTTCTCCTCTCACAAGCTTTGGCTTGTTCTGAGCCTCAGCCATCCTCACATTTCACACAGCGTGACAGGCCTGGGCCAGCCCTTGATTCCCATCGCACCCCAGTTTTGGGATATGTTTACCTTATTGTGTAAAGGTATTAAATACATTTTCTTTGCTCCCCAGATTCTGCACCATACTATAGAGATCTCAAAGCCCGCACACTCCATTTCTAACCCAGTTCCTGGATGCTTCCACCAGGAAGAAAATTTCTGTTTTTGTTCTTTCTTCTCTGCCTAAATGGCTATCCTCTTTATTCCTTCCTGACTTCATTGTTTTATTAGGACCAATTTCTCCCCACCCCTTCACATTTGGGGTGGAATCTCTCAATTAGGTAGGTGTTTCCTGACAAACAGGTCTTCCCAGGTTTAGTGCAGTAATCTCTGCCAGGAGCGCTGGTATCAAAAGCCACAGTCTAGAAAACTGAAGCCTGCTAGTTAACACTGGGGATAGCCAATACTTAAATTTTCATTCCTCATTATTCTTCACAAGCAGCAGCCTTTAAAATAGAGTGTGACATGTTTATGGCCTCTGCCTATCTCTACTCTTAGGCTTCTGTGTTTTGTCTGCAAAGCCGATAAAAATATTCTGCAGGTTCCTCAGTCTCTAGCACTTACTCCTCCATATGTAAATCTATAGGGAGAGTATTGATCAACCACATTGTTACATCCTGGTGGGTGGGAACCACATCCTGCTTGTCTCACCCTGCTGCCTGCATCAGGTCACAAGGTTCCCCAGAAGGGAGTTGGTCACCAATCTCAGTGACTCACTTCTTTGTCACTGGGCAGGAATAGCCTTGCTCTTCCCAATCAGCCTCCCAGACTGTTGATGAATGTGGGCTGCTGCTGGCAGGTACAGGAAGCTGCCCTCCTGGACCCCAGGGACAGAGGCATCTCCTCCACCAGCTCCTCCTGATTACCATTTTCCTCTCAGGATTCTTTCTTTTTAGCTTCCTGCCTACTACAACATTTTTGAAGTCCCTCTTCATGAAGGGAAGGGAAGTAGAAGGAGAACAAAGATTGCCTTCCCAAAAGTATGGATTAAAATGTATGGACCTGTGAAGCTTGTATTTGGGAACTGCGTCATTACTCTTAGTTATATTAGTTAGGACATCATAGGAGGAGAAAGCCAGGCACTGCCTGGAGCTCTCCTAGAAATTGAAGTCCCTCAGCATAAGTCCCAGCTCACTTTTTCCAATCTGAATCTCTGGTTCAGATTGGGTCACATGCCCATTCATCACCCAATCCCCAACAAAGGGAACAGGCATCCCATCCAATCGATGAGGACCAGCCCTGGAAGGCTGGGCTATCTTTCCTTGAAGAAGTAAACTGTGCTTGAGAGTTGGGTGAGATGGATGCCTACTTAAAAGCGGGTCTGTTGGAAGGGGGTAATGGGGAAAAAGACACGCTGGGTAGACAACCCAGTGCCTATGGCTGGGTAGAGCAAAATTGCACTCACAGGTTCTGGCACTTACTTTGGTAATCTCTCAGGAGGTGAGAAGAAAAAAGGATGGAGAGAAACCAAGATGCAGAAGCCAAGTACTCCATAATGGGACACCTCCAGGACCCTCCCCCAAAACACAAAATCTTGAGTAAATCCTACCCAATTGGTTGCTGTATGCTCTGCCTGGCTGACTCCTTGATACTCTGGGTGCCGCTCATTATACCTCATCCCTGCCTCAGCCACCATGGAGCCTGTTTTGCTCAGGGATCCCTGGCCATCCCTGAGGACATTTCCTTCAGGAGTGGCACTGTTTTTGTCAGGTTTTTGACTGCTGTGATCAAAACATCTGACAAGAACAATTTTAGAAGAGGAAAAGTTTAATTGGCATTCATGGTTTCAAATGTCTCAGTCCATAGACAGCCAACTCAATTGCTCTGGGCCTGAGGTGAGGCAGAACATCATGGCAAAAAGGTGTGAAAGAGGAGGAAAGCAGCTCAGAACATGACAATCAGGAAGCAGAGAGAGTTCTGCTCACCAGGGACAAAACAAAAACCCCAAAGGTGCATCCCCTGTGACTGTCTCCTCCAGTCAGACCCTACCTGCCTACAGTAACCACCCAGTTAATCCATATCAGTGGATTAATCCACCAGTTAGGTTATACTTCATAATCTAATCATTTCACCTCTAAAAATTCTTGCATTGTCTCATAAATGAGTTTGTGGAGGACACTTCATATCTAAACCATAATAGGTACCTTCTCCATTCTCAAATAAGAATATCTATTAGGTCAATGTGGCTAGTAAGGAAGTCCTTTTTAACTCTAATGACACAAGCATGCAATTGGATTGATTAGATATTCACTAAACATGCAGAATAAGACATGAGACAAAATTACATGGATTTGGGAGAGACTTTAAATGAATGTAGGAAACCAAAATGTTATGACCCAGTAAAACTGTTATTAAGCAGTAAAATAAACTAATGAAAGCAAAATCTGGTATATTGTGTTCTTTCAGGTCTGGGGGCCCATAAGGAAAGAATTTTTTGTAAGAAGTTTTCGAAAAGCCAAATAAAATTGTACAAGTGCAACTAATCCAACAGAGATTCTTTCTAAAATAAGATGTGGAAAGTGTGGCTTCCTTAGGGGAAGGATGGAACCTTTCTAATAATATTTGAGTTTAAGTTCACAGGTGCAGAAATTGAAAAAAGATCAGAGAAAGGTAGTTAAAATTGCCAGGCTGTGCAAAACAGATATGAGGTAACATTTGTCCAAGAGGCTTTGTACCCTATACCCTCCAGAAAATGGGCCACACATCATTGGAATAGACTTTTATACCATTTAAAATTCAATAAATTTTAGAAAGCATGTCTAAGATGTGGTGATATACACTTATCTGTATTTGGCAAGATTTATTAATTATTTATTTAACAAACATTTCCTAAGCACCTACTTTGTACCAGGGACTGCTTTGATATGTGTGTAGGTTTCACATATAAATATAAAATTATGAATATTTAAGAACAATCTGAGGCAAGAATGTTTTTTTCCACCCTCATGTACTCTGTAAATATGTTCATGCCAATGCATTGGGATTAGTTTTGTCGGCTTGTTGCTTTAATTGTTGGCTGAAAAATTGGATATCAAATTGTTTCTAAACTAATTTCAAGGTTTCCAGCAAAATTACAAACATCAAAGCAATAGCTCAGAGTGATTATACAATAATTTGCAAATAAATGAAACTAGGAAAAGACTATGGCCATTTTTAATCAAGAATTTTTGGTCTTACTAAAGAGGAGCAATAATATAAGTTCTGATATCTGTCATTTTTACTTAGTAAAAATTATTATGATAATCTTTAGTTTTATTGATCAGTTTGATAAACTGGTGTTTTATTATCATATTATATTATAGTAAGGATTTCTTTGCAAACAATGGTAAGCCTATTTCCATGTGACAACTGATGTACACTTAGAAATAGAACTTTGCGGGGCTGGGGTTATGGCGCAGTGGTAGCGCGCTGGCCTAGCATGCGGGAGGCACTGGGTTCGATCCTCAGCACCACGTAAAAATAAAATAAAGATATTTAGTTGTCCACCTACAACTAAAAAAATAAATATTTTAAAAGAAAGAAAGAAATAGAACTTTGCCAAATTTCTGTTAGGTTACCTTTCATCAATTGAACTTTTCATGCTCAAGTTTAATCAATTTTTAATTAGAGCTGTAATTATGTTCAGCAAGTAAGTGACTAACGTTAAGATTTTGAAAAGCCAGCTATAAATTGAGCAACATTAGTTTTGAATGGTTCTATTCTGCTGTGAAATTTAGCCATATAAATAGCACCGATAGAAATTATCAGTGGTAAGCGTAATATGTTTAATCTAATTTTATCTTTGTCAATATACAGTGGCCACTCCTAAATACACTGCACCTGTAAAAAATGCCATTCTTTGGATTACTAGGGGCAACCATAAGTCTCTTGTTACATCAAGCCAGGAAAACAGCATTGAGTATTTAATCAGTGAAGTCTAGGTAGATGCAACCAGAGTAAATTTGTGATTGCCAGGTACTTGTTGTCAACAAATAAATTTCTCTGCTCTATCTTCATCTTCAAATTAGTTCTAGGATTGTTCCATTCGTGTCTGGGAGCAAAATCTGGCAAGAATCAGAGCACCTACCCAAAGAGCCCCAACCTTGCTACCTTTGGAGGACAGAAAATTGCAATGTGATATAGGCCATGTTTCATTTTCATCTTTTCTTTCTAATTTCTAATTAGTGGAGTTGTTCTACCACTTGCAAATGAAAGCATTTCTAACTGTATATAGCCCTAAAAAGATGATTAGAGCAGAGCAATGTGAGTTGGCTTATTTTTTAGTAAAGTCTTAGGATGCAAAAGATGTAGATAACCTAATGAACCAGTGAAGCATAGATATTAATATGAATGTGACCTCTTCCATACCACAGGCAGTGAGAACAGGAGATGGTCAAGTTATAGCTATATTTGAGAAGAAGCAACATTTTTATACAATACATTCTTCCCTTTGAGGAAGATAATGTATTTCTGTTATCTGAAATCTCTTCTATCCTTAAGTTTACTATATTTGTTGTTGTTGTTGTTGTTGTTGTTGTTATATACCTGATGCATGTCTTGTTAGGTTTATTTCTAGGTTTATGTTTGGGGCTGATGTCTCTCTCCAGATCTCAGGGTTCCCTAAGAATCTGTCTTCTGCATTTTTCCACCCCATAATTGTCCTAAATGACATCAGCCCTTCCACCCTTCCCCCAACTCCTACTTCAAACTGCCCCTTCTCTATGTTGGGCAAATACATTTGACCTCCTAGGTACATAGACTTTTGCTTGGACTGCTTTTGGGAGGTCATCCAACCCTGATTGACAGGAAAAGGTAACATTTGGAATCCAGCAAGCTTGAGGTTAAAACATGTCATGTCAGCAATTGCTAAACAACAGTACATCAGATTAGGTCAAGAATTTGTGAAATGTTTGTGCCAAGTGAAATGTCAAAGCACAAAGTGTGTGAAAGAAAAAAATCTCAGTGCCAGTCAAAATGTCATTCTTTCCTGCAGCAAGTAATTTTTTCCTTTCTGTCTTTATGGCTGATCTTGTTTCACACGTATTAATGTTGCCTCTAAATAATTGAAATTAATAGTGGCATTATCAGCAGTTTAAGGTAAAAACTAAAGAGCTAATTTAGAATCACTCAGTCAATTTGGGCTCATTTTGAAAATGGAAATTGTTAACCCAACTTTAAAAAAAAAAAAGCTGTTACCTGATTGTCCGAAGCATTTATACTACAGCCCTTACTCTTAATTTTTGTAATATGTATACAGAAGGTACAGAAGAAGATAGTAAAGAATGGACACTTTTTATAATGCTGTATCCAAGGAATTGCAACATGGCAGACAGGTTATAGATTCTAGATCCAGGTAGTCCTCAACAAATGGAATGCCAGTGGCCTGTTGAGTTGATTCTGAAACAAAACTCCATAATGTTCATCCCCCATTTTCCCACCAGTTTTTTTTTAAATATTTTTTCAGTTGTCAATGGGTCTTTATTTTATTTATTTATATATGGTGCTGAGAATCGAACCCAGTGCCTCACACATGCTAGGCAAGTGCTCTACCACTGAGCCACAACCCCAGCCCAATTCCCGCCAGTTTTAATTTCTAAACTGGCAGAGCTCTGAAGAACAAAGATCCTCTTCTATGTCTTTTGCTTTCTCTGAAAGCAACTTTCTGTTGCACGGTCTAAACAGTAGGGAACTATCCTGCTCTTGATACCACAACTGCCTGGCTAATGAAGAAAAATACTTCTTTGTAGGCATCAGGGTGAGGCTAGCTGGGCACCCAGAGCAGAACATTTAAGGAAGCACTCGTTTTCAGGTGCTGACCCTGCACCTGCATGGCTCTGAGAGTACTTCCTTAAACTTTGAGCTCATAACACTTCACTTACCCCACCCTAGACCTAGCCCAGGTAGGCATTGTTACTATTCATGGAATAGGGAAGTTAAGAACTCTATGAATCTGACCATCAAAACTGGGTTCCTTCAAAAGGTAGTAAGTTTGAGAGTAGCCTGGGCAACCTAGTGAGACTCTGTCTCAAAATTTAAAAAGCAGCCTGTAATCTCAGCACTTAGGGAGGCTGAGACTTGAGAATCGCGAATTCAAAGCCAGCCTCAGCAATGGCGAGGCACTAAGCAACTCAGTGAGACCCTGTCTCTACATAAAACACAAAACAGGTCTGGGGATGTGGCTCAGTGGTTGAGTACCCCTGAGTTCAATCCCGGGTACCAATAAATAAATAAATAAATAAATAAATAATAAAAAATTTAAAAAGCTGGGGAAGTAGCTCAGTGGTAAAGTGCCCTGGATTCAGTCCCCAGTACCCAAAAAATACAAATTTAAAAACTGGTTTCTTGGCCAATTATATCAATTCCACACATTAGAAATTTTACAACAGAAATCTGAAGAGTAACAAAAGTCTGTATTGCTGAAGTGAGAGAACATCTCAAAAATAAGCCCTAATAATAGCTCAGAGTATGTCCAGCAGTAAAAGGATGTTGTAGGACCACCGTGACCCATTTTGGGCTTCAGTTTTTCATCTGGAGCTTGACTTTATCAACAGAGATGGTCAGATGGAGGGAAATTGGACAAGTGAATTGCAAATCATCCAGAATCCCAATTTACTAAATTAGAATTATAGACTCTTTTCAGTAGGAATGTCCTCTTGTTCAATCTTGAGGACGCCCCTCCCAGAGTCAAGGTACATGGAACAAAGTATTTGTCATCTGACAGCTGCAAGCAAACAAAGAGAGCAAAGGGGACAGGTGGGTCAGTGGCAGGAATTTCCATCAGGTCAGGGAAAAGTCCTGCCTTGCCCCAGAACATTCCTTTCTGTGTATCCATTCACTCCACAAATATAAATCGTGTACCTACCATGTGCTCAGCAAATCTGTGAAGTCGAACTTCAAAAAAATTCTAACCCCAGGACTTTACATAACTAACTCAAGCATGATCTTCTCACACTTGGAGAGAAGGAACAGGCTTCCAACCAGTCACCCTGTGTCCACTCCCGACTCCCTTATTGTGCATTCTCCAGCCAGATCCTTCTGAAATGCAAGTTAGACTAGGATGTGCCTCTTCACCAAACCCTCCATTGACTTCTTACCTATTAGGGGGAAAAAAATCCATCTCTGACTGCAAAGCCTCTCTGACCTCTCACCCAGGCTCCCTCTGACCTCATTTCCCACCAAACTCACACACTCACTCCTACAGAGGTTTTTGGCCTCCTCTTGGGACACTCCAAGCATGCTTTTGTCTCATGCTTAATCATTTATTCCCACATATCTGCACAGCTCCCTGTATTTAATGTTTAAATGCCTATGTTTAAATGTCATCTATCTCAGAAGATTCCATAACCATCCAAGACAGCATCCTTCCATCACTTCCTGTCATTTCTGATGTATTTTTCTTTAGCCATCTGGAAAGTTTTCTGTCTTCCCATAGCAGAATTTAGGCTCCATGAAATTTTACCTGGTTTTATTCATTGCTATATCCTCATCACCTACAACACCACCTGGTGTCGTAAATAAAATATTTTGTTGCATATAAAAATATAACATGCATATTTGTTGAATACAGTGTGAAAACATATAGGTTATATAGTAACTGTCACTAAATGGGTGTATTCTCTGGTGTCCCAGGACTTTAGCTTTTCAGGATTCTCCCTCTCCTTTTGCTTTCTGATTGACTAGATGAGATGTGTAAGAGAAACAGAGGGTTTAAGGAAAAAAAACAAGACTTTTAGCATGAGTAAATGAAGAATAGGATTCTTTTTATTGAACCATGGACAGCCATAGGAAGAGCAGATCTGGGTGTTAGAGACTGAAAATCAACATTTCATTTTTTGGACATACTTGAGATACCTAGTGTCTATCCAGGTGGAGATGTTGAATAGGCAGTTGGAGATAAGGGCCTGTAGTTCAGAGGAGAGGTCTTGGCAGGGTATATAACATTGGTAGCATATGGAAGGTGTTTAATGTCATGAAACTGCATGTGATTCCTGGGGCTAAGTGCAGCAGAGGAGAGTTCTGAGGACTAAACCCCGAGAATTCTAGCAGTTAGATCCAGGGAGATGAGAAAACACCAATGAAGGGCAAAATAAAGGGGAATTGAGAAAAGAGGGAGTAGTTGAAGGAAGACAGGAATCTAGGAGGAATATTTTAAATATAAGAAGTATTGTATTTGGTTACATGGAAATGATCCCGTGAAAAAGGAAAAATCAGTGATGTAGAAGAGAAGGACAATTGCAGGCAAAAAGTTCTAGAGTAGGAAAGGGGGGCGCTGGAGACAGTGCAGAGGTGGTGAGGCTGACATGAGATAGGAGCACAGTTTGCCCACCTCAGCAGGAAGAAAGGCAGAGACTGTGATGACTAAGGCCAGGAGGGGTGCGTGTGTGCTGGTAGGAGCTGGTGAGAGTCTTTTCTGGTTGTTTTTATTTTCCTCAGTGAAATACTTGAAGTCTTGGTGGGATGGGACAATTATAGGGAATCAGGTATTCAGAGGAACACATTGGGTGGAGATGAGAAAGTAGGATGTTTGAAGGGTGATGTAGGGTGTTTGGGGGGCAATACAACTATTGAAACATCTGGTTCAGGCCATGGCAATAGGAGTGGTGATTGAGATCATGGAGACAAAACTACACTAGTGACTGACTAGGGATGGGATTAGATGGTCTTTTCTGATGCAACCTTAGCTGATTCATATGTAATATGAGTTACTGTTCCCTGAGTGCCTCCTGCATGTCAGATAGTCTGTGTAATTCTCTCCTTTACTCCTCACAACTCTACGGCAATCCCCTAGAACTGGGGGTTGTTTTAGCCTCCCATTCTTTTATCTGCATCACAGATAACAAAAGTTACAACTCACAAAATTTCAGTAACTAACTCAGAGTAACAGCAATATGGTTGCAGGATTCACACTCAGGTCTTCTGGCTCCAAAGATAGGCTCTTTTCCTTGGCCTTGCAGTATCTCTCTCCAAATGCATCACTTGTAAGCTTTAGTCCATGGCCACCAGTTACAATCGAGTTTGGCCAGGAAGTCTTAAGTCTCATTTCTCATGGTTTGAACCCTAGGCAGAAGTCTGATCCTGAAATGGATGTTTCAGTGTCCCACGAGTATAAGCCTCATTTTCCTCTTCTAGGTTAGTGTCCCCTTTGGGCATACTGTGGCAAGTCTAATAGCCTTAGTCTGTTTGCTTCAGGGGGTGACCTTACTGGCCTGCCCCAGCAGGTATCTGTCTTCCCAAGAAGCCCTTGGGAAATCTTGCAGTCTAGGCCAGGGTACTTCTTGGCCATTACCATGCAGTAAATCTTCCTCCATCAGAAAAAAAAAAGAAAGACCTTATGTCCTGCCACTGGTATTCCCAGAATGTTTTGCCTAGGGCTTTCTAATCTCAGGAGATAAATTATATAAGTGATAAGAGAAGTAAATAGAGACATGAAAGTTTCCACAAAAAAATCATATATTTCTTGCTACAGTTGGGAGAATTTGCATGATTTCTGCTTTGTAATAGTTCTACTAGTGAGTAGAGGAACCCGACCTCTCAGTGCCCTAAATGAGAAAAAAGAACAATTGCAACTGGATGTCATCACTGAAAACCATCAAGAACAGAACTTTCTAATAGAACTTTCTACAATATAGGAAATGTTCTATACCTATGCCTTCCAATTCAGTAGCCATTAGCCACACATGGATATGGAACACCTAAAATGTGCCTAACACAAGTGGGGAACTGGATTTTCAGTTTTATTTAATTTCAAGTTAAGCCACATGCAGCCAGTGGCTACTAGACTGGACTGTGCAGACATAGATTATAAAACAGGAGGCTGGGCCACCTTGCCCCAGTGACCAAGTGTGTCCACGAGCCTTGCCATGAAGATGCTTGCCTGCTCAGCCCCTCCCAAGAAAGGAGGTTTCCACTGCTTATTCTTTTTCAAACAAAAGGCAGAAACCTCATGCAATCATGTTTTATTATTACAGCAAATGATCACATGCTCTAGAAAGCTAAGCCAATATGTATTTCTTTTTTTGTAATTTTTTTTAGTTGTAGTTGGACACAATACCTTTATTTCATTTATTTATTTTTATGTGGTACTGAAGATTGAAATTACAATCTTCAGTGCCTCACAGGTGCTAGGCGAGCACTCTACCACTGAGCCACAACTCCAGCCCCAATACGTATTTCTTTTTCTTTTTGGTACCAGGGATTGAACTCAGGGGCACTTGACCCCTGAGCCGCATCCCCAGCCCTATTTTTGTGCTTTATGTAGAGACAGGGTCTCACTGAGTTGCTTTAGCGCCTCGCCATTGCTGAGGCTGGCTTTGAACTCGCGATTCTCCTGTCTCAGCCTCCCTAAGTGCTGGGATTACAGGCTTGAGCCACCGCGCCCAGCCCAACACGTATTTCTTATCTCGCGGTTCCTGTAGGTCATAAGTCTGAGCGCAGTGCAGTCCAACTGGGTTCTCTGCTTGGAGTCTCATGAGGCCCAACTCAAGGTGTTGGCAGGCTGTGCTCCTTTCTGGAGGCTCTGGGAAAGAATCTACTTCCAAGTTCACTCAGATTGTTGGCAGCATCAGTTCCTTGCTATTATAGACCTCTCTTTGGTCCTTACACGTGGCCCCTTTATCTCAGATCCAACCACAGTGCATCACATTCTTCTTGTGCTTATAATTTTTCTCATGTCCTCAGCTGGGAGAAAGTTCTGCTTTAAGGGCTTCTGTAATTACATTGGACCCACTCAGAGAATCCATTTTAAGGTCAATTGATTAATAACCTAAATTACGTTTGCAAAGTCTCGCTTGCCAATTAACACAATGTAAACCATAGGAATGTCACCAGGGGGCAAAAGTCCTGAGACCAAAATTCTACCTACCATAGCAAAGAAGGGAGAAACTAGTTAGAATACAGTTTGTAATTACTTCATGTTTTCTTGAGTACAAAGTAAAATGGACTTGTTGAAATGAGTAGTGTAAAAAATTCTTTTGGCTGTTCTTTGTCCCAAGTCATGTGTCTTACTTCATTATTGCAAGAAACTGGCAAAGTGGTGGCCATCCCTGGATGTCTGTCAAAAATGCCCAAATGTCTCAGGTTATACTCCTTGAAAGGTCTCAATCTTCGCCACAGCTTACAGAAAAGAGCTGTTACACCACCTTGGGGACCCTTTCCCATCACAAGAGAACCTACCAGCAACTTCTTCTGGTTTAGCCAATGCTGAGTTAGATATTAAGTCCCGATAAGGGCAACCTGACCTGGAGGCTGTTAATTAATGAACAAACCTTGCATGTAAACTAAACTATTCCGCTTCAGTTAGCAAATTCCAAAAAGAAAATGAAGTGAATGGAAAAATACTTCCTTTTGATTAGGTGAAAAAGAAACACTGGAGTTTTCAGGTACTAAACAAAGAGAGATTTTGTGTCTCTGTCGTCCTCCTGGTAAGAAGGGAGGATGGTATCTTTGAGCCAGGAGTTCAAAGAAAGAGCTGAGGGAAGACTTGTTGTTACTTGAGAGAGAATGAACAAAGAACAAGCCGATGCATTTCCCACAATTTCCAAGCATAAGCATACAAGTGATCTGGAAAGTTTTCATGACTGGAGTCGGCTCAGGGGCTCACACTGGGAAACATATAAGAATCAACCACTAGGTTCAGGAAGTCACTGTTCTTTCTATTCCAGGACTGCCCAAAGCTATCTACATAATTCCCTCTACCTCTTCTGCCCACGGTATCAGGAACCATTTAAAATGCACCTGCAGGTGAAGCCCCATGGCACACCCTGGAGGCCAGCTGTTTTTTACTGGAGGCAATGAAAAAAGGTAAGGAAAATCTTCTACCCAGTTGACTGTGGAATTTATTTTAGGAAAGAAACTACCCCTATTTAGGAAAATGTCTTGAAAAATTAGGTGGAAGAAGAGGGCGAGCACTGAGACTGTGGTCAGCAGAGAAAAGTTAACAAGCAGCTAAATTTCACTGATTAAAAAATAAAAATCAGGGGCTGGGGTTGTGGCTCAGTGGTAGAGCACGCGCCTTGCATGTGTGAGGTGCGATCCTCAGCACCACATAAAAATAAATAAATAAAGATATTGTGTCCATCTCCAAC
Source organism: Xerus rutilus (assembly GCA_028644305.1). Classification (NCBI taxonomy): domain Eukaryota; kingdom Metazoa; phylum Chordata; class Mammalia; order Rodentia; family Sciuridae; genus Xerus; species Xerus rutilus. The sequence continues at coordinate 17,497,203 of CM053409.1, read as the reverse complement.
TTAAAAATTTTTAAAAATTTAAAAAAATCAAAGGGGAACAGTTGGGGATGTAGCTCAGTAGTGGAGTGCTCACCCAGCATGTGGGAGGACCTGAGTTTGATCCCCCAGCACCACCAAAAAGTGGGGAATGGAGTGGGAGGGAGTTAAGTAAAGAGGAAGTAGATGGGGGAGAGGGGAAGCAGGGAGAGAGCTAGGCACCATGGTGGGAGTGTGGAGCGTGGAAGTTCACAGAAATGGCTGAGAGGATCTTTATTCACTATCTAGTACTGATCTGTAACTCCCACCAGCATGTTACTGCTGTGAGTGGTGCTTTAGGAGGAAACCAAGCAGAAGGAGCTAGTTTCCATAATTTGGTCCATGTGAGATGGAGAAGAACTCAGCTAAAGTCAGGAATCAGAGCAGGGGTGACTAGGAAAACTGTCACTCAGGCAGTTTTGCATCGACCTGGGAGGGCACTGTATCTCCACCCTCCACCCCCCAGCCCCAGGATGGGTCTCAAGCCAATCTTAGCATTCTTTATGGGGCAGAGTGAGCCCAGCTGAGTTCTGAGTTACTTAAAGATTAGATCAGCCACTCGCTGATTCAGCATTTGCATTTGTCTTGGTGCTTTTCTTGAATTGATTTATCAGTTTCCACAAAACTTGAGTTTATGGGATTTTTTCTTTTTTCCCTCCTGGACCAAGTTCTTGGCTTCATATCTAAATCCTCAGTGGTTGGTCTCCCACCCAGTACAGGGTTGAGTGAGGTAAGGTCACCTTGGCAATGGAGAGCAGGTGCCGGGAAGACCACTGTCATCATGTTGAAGACTTTAGGGAGCAGCTTTGTTTTATGGTCACCAAGTCAAACTGGTTTAGTGAGTGAGTTTAGGAGCTGAATTCTTATCTCTCCTAACACTGAGGAATTTATAGCCGGAAGCCCAATGCTTCCAAGAGACACCAAGGGATAAGGGCATGTCATGAACATGAAAAAATGTTTGGATTATTTATCAGAACCCATGCATAGATGCACTCACTGCACAGAAGGCTGGGAGCATATATAATTCTCTTTCAATTCAGGTCTAACAATTCTACCCTCCTTACCTGAGGCTGGCTCATGCTGAAACACAAAATAATCTTTCAGCCACATTGTTGGACAGAGGCCTCTCATTGCTGACCTGACCATGGGCAGCACCTAGCCTAAGAGACCACCTGGCACCCCCTCCACATAGGCTAAGAAATCCCTTTTGCTAGAGATCTAGACATATTCTGCATCCTAGGGTTATTTAGGGAAAAGTGCATATTTACTCTTCTGGCTCCACATTATTATATCCAAAGTCTTATTCTTCTACTCTTTCTTGTGGCTTTTTCATTTGTCCTGCTCTTGGTCAAAGCTACTGGTAGCTCTCACCTCTCTCTACTTCACCAGCCTTTCCTGTGGCTTCACCCTGAATGTGATCATTACCCAGAACTATTTCAACTCTGCTAACTTAAACTCTCATATCCCACTAAAACCATCACCAGTTCATTTTCCAGTCCTTGCTTTTAAAGAAAACAAAAACAACTGTTCTTTGACCTCATTTGGAGTGCTAATCCATAGATCTTCTCTGTGATCCTATTCCATCTCCCATCTGTCTTCACTGTCTCCACTACTCGAACCCTATGTGCCATCCACTAAGCTCCATTTTACCACTAACTTTTATTGGTCCATTCAAAGATGGAAACACCTGAGAATATGCAAGTTTATCTACAAGTGAAACACTAAAAACAATAGACCATGTTCTTTATTAAAAATAGTAATAAACCAGATGTGGTGGTGCACACCTGTAATCCCAGCAACTCGGGAGACTGAGGCTGGAGGATCTCAAGTGCAAGGTCAGCCTCAGCAACTTAGCCAAGCCCTAAGCAACTTAGTGAGACCCTGTCTCAAAATAAAACATAAAAAGGGATAGCTCAGTGGTAAAGCACTCCTAGGTTCAATCCCCAGTACCTAAATAAATAAATAAATAAATAAGCACTAATAAAATAACACTATTACTAAAGTTGACATTGTCTAGATAATATTAAGACTTTATACCAGGCTCTGGCTGATATTTAATAACTAATAAATCTCAACAAAAGCTCATGAGATGCCTATAGGTAAATTCTGCTTGGATTGGCTGCAGCCAAAATCACCTCCCATTTGAATTTTGAGCTGTATTGGACCAGTGGAATTTAGAAAATCCTATCCAGGAACAATTTAAAACTTCAATACCCAACAAATATTTCTCCTCTCAACAATGTCCTTATGCCTTGTCTTTTTGAAGAATCATCAGTGTCTTCAAAGATCGTCTCCTTTTCAACTTAACTCTGCAGTCACCCTTTATCACTTTTCTTCTTTTATCCTAATGTAGAAATGCATCTTAATGTCAAACTATAAAAAAGTCACTTATATCCCATATTCGTGCCAAAATGTATTAATACTAACCCTCCAATCAGCTCTTCAGGAAGTTGTGGCCATGGATATGTGGCCTTGCTCTTCAGATGGTGGGCACCGTTTCCTCTTCCTTTCCCACCATGAGCCATGATTCTTCAGAGTTGAGATTCAGCATCTTGCAAGAAGACAACTGTCAGGGTTTGCATTCAACAAGGGTTAAGAAAATGGTTGCTGAGAGACTGTAAAAAGAAATAGGAATGGGTGGGAGGGGGGATTACAGAGATAGGGGAAATGGTGAGTCCAGAAGAGAATCAGCAATATAAGACAAAAATCTGAGCCAAATACAATGTATTCAGTCCAGTTTCAGGTCAGGGATTGAGGGGCCACAGGAAGCAACTACTCAAAGAGTAGTTCAGAGTGAGGAAGCACTGAGTAGAAGCACTGAGGCACAGGGAGGAGGGGTGCTTGGGCTCAGCCTCAGGAAATGGGCTGCCATGTCAAGGTGTGAAGCAGGCCCCACCCACCCTTACATGCATGTCATCTGGGATGCCAGCAACCTGGCCACCTGGGCACAAGAAGGCTTGAGAGGGATTTGCCACTCCCTGTTGGAGCTACCTTCACCTGCCGCTTTAAAAGTAAGTCCAATTAATTTGAGGAACTGAAACTATTGATCTGCCAGTCTTTCCTTGAAAGAGGTGGCATTCATCAGGGCAGGAATAGTGGTACATTGGGGTAAAGGCTAAAAGTACTTGATTCATTCATCAATCATATACTGAAAACTTGATATGTGCTAAATGCAGAGGTAGGTGCTGAGGAAACAAAGATATCTGAGCAGAATAAAATATTAACAAATGCATATTAACAGCCTCCTCCTCTCAGACTTTTCAAGGAGGCTTATCTGTGTATTCTGGAGCTTTGTTGTGCTGATCAAGAAAATGAGTGAAAAAGAGTATTGAAAGAAGTCAACAGAGACCACATAATGAAGAACTGAACAGAGTTGAGAAGACAGTGGGGCCCAGAGATCTAGAGGAGATGGGAAGATGAGGAAAGGAGAAAAGAAAGAGACAAAGAAAAAGTGACTGAGGCCAGAGTGGGGTGTGAGAAAAGTGGGAATTGGTGAGTTAACAAATGGCTATAATAGCACTAATTGTATACATGAGTGTGTGTGTGTGTGTGTGTGTGTGTGTGTGTGTGTGTGTGTGTTACATCGTCATTTCTATTCATCCTCTCCTGGAGACTTTTGTGAACTTCTTTGCAATGGCGATTATGTAGTATTTTTGGAAACAATGACAAAACTGGCCACAAGGTGGCCCAACATTTTTGGGATTACACAGTTAAGACATGATCCTTACACTCCAGGTTCCTCAAGTCACATAGGGCAAACAGACATTTAATATAAAATAACAACATAAAATACTGCAACTGCAGCCGTGCGCGGTGGGACATGCCTGTAATCCCAGCACTTTGGGAGGCTGAGATAGGAAAATCACAAGTTCAAAGCCAGCCTCAGCAACGGCAAGGCGCTAAGCAATTCAGTGAGACCCTGTCTACATAAAACAAAATAGAGCTGGGGATGTTGCTCAATGATTGAGTACCCCTATGTTCAATCCCCGGTACCAAAAGAAAAAAAAGCAATTGCTAGGTCAGATGTCTCTTTAGGAAATGGGGGTGGCAAATGAGGGAGAGGTCACCTAATTTACTTCTAATTCATAGGACAGCCAGTGTTCTCTCCACAGTAAGACTAGTGGAGTTTACAAAGGGGTTTTCTGGCTTCCAAACTAATTACCAACAGCAATCTATACCTCAGTCCTAGACAGGAAGAGACAGAAAATCCAAATTCCCTCCTTGAACTGATCAAAAGTTTCCCACCTCTAATTCCCACGTGGGTGTCAGGGAACAGCCCACCTGGCTATTCCAGCCTCCTTTTCCTTTTTGACTGAGTTTCTCAGGCAGGGTGTGTTTGCTTTTCTACCCCAATATCACCCAAAGGAAAACGTGTATAGACTTAGGGTATTAGTATAAGAGAACTCTGTACCAAATCATGTAGGCATGGAAGGAGGAAACGATGAATGCTAAATGAAGCCTGAAATTATATAAGTGAAACACAAAGTCGGCCCCAGAGCGTCTGCAAGATTATAGCTGAGGTTTGCATTGAGATTTGCTACCCCCAGGCAAAGGGAGGACCTAGAGTTTCCAAGCAAGTCTGAAGCAATCACTTTGCCGGTATGTGCCAGCCAAGTGACTCACTCCCAAACCTGTTTAATATGAAACAGCATTAGGAGACTGGATATAGCCTCAGGGAGATCAGCTGCTAACCAGCTCAGATTAGAGCTGCAATCCCTCAAATGCAGCCACTTACAACAGTTCTCCACATGTCTTCGGAAGCTCACAGCACAGTGTATAGGAAAGGGACTGTCCTTGAAGTATAAAGACCAAAGTTCTGGTTCCTTGTCTGCAGCAGTTTGTCATGTGACTTGGGCCAGCTTCCTCTGCAAAATGAGGCTGACACCTTGTCCATCAAATGGGACAACACCTTTCCTGCCTACCTTCTATGGTAGCTTTGAGGATCAAGTGAGAAATAGGAAAATTGAGAGATAAAAATGGTAGAGAGCTATATGCCAGGTATTATATGACACACAGGTGTCATAAATCTCCCCGTACACTTCCACTGGTACTAGAGGGAATTTCTTTAACTAGCAGGAATGAGGCATTAACACAACAAGGCTTTTTCTTCATACTTTAATATCAACAACATTAAAGCACCAATTTAGCTGTTTACTGTGGACTTTTGTCATCCCAGGCAGTAGGTTGTTAGGTTAGCAAGGTAAATGCAGAACGCAGACATAGCTGCCTCTGCAGAGGCAGGCTGAAGCGGTAAGCAGCGCACACGCGCAGAACACACCACCATGGCCGCTTAGGGCTGCACGCATAGAGGGAAGCGGAACAGTCAGCATGGGCGCCACGTGTGGCTCATCCGCTCATCCCGGAAGGACTCTGACCTCAGCAGGATCCCCTGACCAATCTCAGGACACCGGACTCTAGATCACCTCCCCTTCCTGACCGGGCCTTTTAAAATTCTCTGTATGCTGAAACACGTGCACCATTCTCCCGTACACACTGATGGCCGGGAGAGTTCAGCCCGAGAGCGTGTATTTCCAATGAAGCCTTGCCCAGCAGTTTTCATTCGCCTCCTTTTGTTCATCTGGCTTTACAGGTTGGAGTGTTTTTAAAGGAAGATTAGAGCTCCCTCTTCAGTGTTATCTGGGGCTATCAATTAGACCATTTCTGTTATTTTCCAGCAAGTACTATAAAGGGCTCCCTGTTTGAGAACTATATACAACTATTTCTCCCATCTGCAATTACATAGGCAAGAAAATGAACAAAAAGATCTTTTCTTTCTATTTCGTCTTTTATCTATCCCTATCTCTACCTCCCAGAGTAACTACGGTGTGGTAGGTGTGATGGGTGAGGCCAGTACTGCACTGGCCTCAAGTATGAAATCTAGTGGAACACACACACATACACCTCCAAGACCAAGATAACATTTTAATGCAATTTTTAAAAAAAAATTTAATGCAAAAAAGCTCATGATGAGGGACTGGGATTGTGGCTCAGTAGTAGAGCGCTTGCCTCGCATGCGTGAGGCACTGGGTTCGATCCTCAGCACCACATAAAAATAAATAAATAAATAGATATTATGTCCATCTACAACTAGAAAAAAATTTAAAAAAAAAAAAAAAGCTCATGATGAGCAAAGTATCAAAATTTTAAACAAAGATCAGTGACAGTGCCATGCTGAGACACACTAACGCATGGGGCAAAGGGGAAAATCAGTAATGCTGATTCTGTCTTTATTTAAAACATTGGTATTCTGTTCATTATCGATTTTTTTGCATTAATTTTGATATATCCAAAATAGCAATTTCATTCTTCCTTAATAGCATGGGGAATTATCGCCTGCCTTAGTATCGACAGCCTCCTGGATTTGGTTAAATGCTTTCCACATGGTGTGTGAAACAAGCATAGCTCCCCGCAATCAAAGGCCAATTTGACTTCTTCTACTGCCTTCTTCAAGCACGTGTTCAATGAAGGTCACCTTCTTTGCTTCTGAATGAAAACTCTGTGTCCCACAGCTTTTCTGTTCACTATTAAATAATGGAAAAGTCTCACAGTCATTTTAAGGCCCAGTCTCAGTTCAGCAATTAGAATGCAAAATCCCCTCCAAATAATCCAACTTTGCAACTTCCCTTAGCTGTAATTCTTCCCTGAACGAGCCCAGGCCTGGAAGCCTCAAGGAGGAATGGGAGGTAAGGCCTTCTGCTCTCTGTTCTCCCAGACTGACTTCCTCTTCCACTCACTACCCACTGTTTTGTTTTCTACCAAAATGGAAGACGGTTGGCAAGGCTGAAGGGAAGGGGACAGACCATCTCTTACCTGGCCTGGTAGCTTCACTTTCCCTGGCCAGGAGGATAGTTAACAAGGTCACTTCTCCGTGGACATATCCATTGGCTCATCCTCTCCCCTCAGGTATCTATAATACTTGTCCCATCTGAGTGGTATGTATCTGTTTATCATATAATTAACTATGTTTTTCTATATGCTATATATATTCAAAAAGTTTTTAATTTAAAAAAAAATGTGAGAGAAAATAAGGTCAAAGAATCTTAACTCCACATAAAAACAACTTTTGCCCCCTATCCTCTCTCTTTACTAACCACCCATTTTTCTTCTCCTGGCCTTCATTTTTATCACCTCCCTACACCTATAAAGATAAATGTTTGTCTAGATTGAGATAAACTTCCTTGCCCAGTCACATGATGGTTTATTTCTTACCCCTTCTGAATAAGCAGAGCAATCCTCCTCTGGTTTCTAATTTCTTCAAGAATAAATGGCCCTGGCCAGAGTCCAGTCCACTCCCAGGCCCCTGGGACTTCGTCAAGGGAACTGGAACATCTCTACCCTTGACCTCTAGGATAGAAATCCACAAGAGTCTCATAACAAGAAAAGCACTATGAAGCCAGCAGCATTGCTAAAGGCAGAAAACACAACTCTGTCTCACCACTAAGAATTCCACTGTACAGCCTGTTTCCAGGCATGGGAATGAAGGGAGAAGAATGTTACAGAAGCTCAATAGTTGTCCCCATTTGAATAAAATAATCGCCTTCATTGTTTAGCTTCATAGTACCAATAATATATTGCTTATATCCTTGAAAATTTCTCTTCTATAGCAAAGCCTTCAATTTCAGCATTAAATGCATGGTTTTACGTTGCTTTCTAGGATCTCCGGCAGTTGGAACTAGAAAACAAATGTTCTCGCATTCCAAACGGCCTGCCTGGATGCAGAGTGTTTGAAGCAAACACTTTGCCAACATGACAAGCTTCAGGATCTTAAGAAGGAGAGGACAACTAGCAAGGAGTGGGTCTTGCAAATAAACCAACAAAGCACAGAGGGAAATGGGTGCGGAGTCCAAGCCCTCTGTAACTAGGGCAGGTTTTCATGGGAATGACCTGTAATAGTCTGGGCCTGGGAAGGCAGAGCATTAAGCATGGAAGAAAAGCAGAGGGCACAAGAGGAGGCATTGAGGTCTGTACCCACCCCTGCCCCTCAATCCCTCAGTCCCCTAAATTCTGCCCCTGGGATAATGGTAGTGGATGAGACTAATCAAAAATTAAAATATGAAAAGAATGCAGGATCTCACAGAACAGAAATAAGATTCCATTAAGCCATGAACTCAGATGGAAAAATAAAATTGCATCTTTATTTTCACTAACCTGTAACTGAAAAAATTGAGCATTTCCTTCATTTATTTGTTATTTTTTTTAAATATTTATTTTTTAGTTGTAGGTGGGCAGAATATCTTTATTTTATTTTTGTGTGGTGCTGAGGATCGAACCCAGTGCCTCACGCACGCTAGGCGGGCATGCTACCACTGCGCCATAACCCCAGCCCTCCTTCATTTATTAATGTGAGCAATAAACCACAGCCGTATGAGTAGTACTGATGACTGTCACCAACAGAATTCACACTTGCAGTTAATTTTATGATGTTGCAAATGTCTTGAAATATTTTTGTTTATTACTTTGAAATTATGGTAGTAATTAAATCTATCACTAGATCTTGATTAATCTGTTTATAAAGAAGCATATAAATACACTACACATTTGTTTTAATATTTTGGTAACTATTTTAATAATTGTTTTCCTTTGTGATCCTCTGCATTTTATAAAGTAGATTTGAGAACATTACTTTTTTTTTTAAATGTTTATTTTTTAGTTGTAGGTGACAGAATATCTTTATTTTATTTTTATGTGGTGCTGAGGATCAAACCTAGTGCCTTATGCGTGCTAGGCGAGCATGCTACCACTGCGCCATAATCCCAGCCCCTAGAACATTACTTTTTAAAAGGGATCCATAGACTTCACCAGATTGTCAAAGAGGTCTGTGGGAGGTGAGGTTACATGCCTATAATCCCAGTGACTCAGGAGGCTGATGCAGGAGGATTGTGAGTTCAAAGCCAGCCTCAGCAGTTTAGTGAGGCCTTCAGCAATTTAGCAAGACCCTGTCTTTAAATAAAATCCAAAAAAAGGGCTGGGGATGTGGCTTAGTGGTTAAGTGCCCCTGGGTTCAATCCTTGGTACCAAAAACAAAAAACAAAACAAAACTTTTGTTAGGAAGTTGTAGACTAGATGGGAGTGTGGGAGTACAGAATCTCACCAACCCCAATCTCAAAATGTCATGAAAGAGATTTGGAGGAAGAGAAAGGAGGAGGCAAAAATATAACTTTAGATATTTAGCTCAGTGACACAGCACTTGCCTTGCATGTGTGAGGCCCTGGGTTCAATCCTTGGCACCACATAAAAATAAAGAAAGAAACACATTGTGTGTGTCTACAACAAAAAGAACATTTAAAAAAAAAGAAGATATGCCTAGAGACTATGCAATCACTAGGTAATGAAGCAAGTTAAATTCCAGTTGAAAAGAAGGGGCTTGAGGATTTTCTTGGGACAAGTCCAGCTGTCTAAGAAGAGCACCTAGGATTCAGAAGGAATAATTCTGCAAGGTGAACCTGGATCCAGTATCCAATCCCCTAACCTCCGAGATAATCTACGTCTGTAAATATACAGTAGTTTGACAACTTCTCTAAGTATTTGATGTTAATTCAGATGCGTATGTGTCCTTTCAACCCACAGAAGGAGCTCAGAAATACAAACAAAAGAAACCTTTAGCTGGGTGTGGTGGTGCATGCCTGTAATCCCAGCAACTCAGGAAGCTGAGGCAGGAGGATCCCAAGTTTGAGGCCAGACTGGGCAACTGAGGGAGAACTTGTCTAGAAATTAAAAAAAAAAAAAAAAAAGATAAAGGGCTCTTACAGTTAGTATTCAATTTTTTTTTTTTATTTTCTGCACAGGGTCTCACTATTTCGCCCAAGCTGACCTTGAACTCCTAGGCTCCAGCAATCCTATTGCTCCAGCCTCCAGATAGCTGGGACTACAGGTGTGTACCATCATACCTGGAAATTCAATCTTTTTGTCTCAGCATGGATTCGTGGGTATTGAGAAAAATGCCAAAAAAAATTTTAAAAATACAACTTAAGCTTAGAGTAGACAATAGAAGAAATTAGTTCTGGTCATCTATAGCACTACAGGGTGAAAATTGTTTACAACAACCTATGATATATTTCAAAAGAAGAAGAGTACAAAAGTTCCCCACATGTAGAAATGATTAATGTTTGGAAATGAAAATGCTTATACCTATGATATGATCATTACACATTGTATACATGTACTGAATTATCACACTGTACCCCATAAAGATGTACAAATATTATGTCAATCAATCAATTAAGTAAAATTTGGGAGCTGAAGAGGTAACTCAGTGGCAAAGTGCTTGCCTTGCATGCATGGGGGCCTCAAGTTCAATCTCCAGCAATGCAAAAAAACAAAAACAAAAAAAAACCCCTAAAATCGATCTACATTATACTGCTTTGCAGTGGCTTAAAGTTTCAGCTCCATTTTAACATAATCCAAACTGGAAATTGTAGAGGACATATCATAAGAATGGTTTATGCTACAAAGATATCTTGGGATTCTAATGAACAGATTCACCCTGAAAGAAAGTATGTGTATGGCAAATGAACATACATTTATATGTTCTAATCCTTTTAAAATGTTAAACTATGTATGAAGAATTATTTATGATTCTCTATTTTAGCTGAGTTTTTCTGTAAGACAAACTTAAGCAGACGCTGAGCAAGAGTGAAGAAGTGACTCAAACCTTAAATTTAATACTTTTTATGTTGAGTTCAAGAAAAAGTTATTTTTTAATCATCTTGGCAATTTGGGTAGGTTTTCTTTGACAGATGGGGTATTTAAAATGTTGAATTTAGACTTGTGATTTTAACTTGAAATGTTTAAATGAACTTAATTGATGATAGATTGAGGATTTAAATTTGAGACGTGTAGAAGTTGGGTTGATTATGTTTATAAACTGCATTTGAATTTTTCAGAGAATCTGAGACACTAAATCTATAACTTTTGAGTTGTTAGGTTTGTAAATAGAGGTTAAGCACTTAGGAATATTGGTTTATTAGGTTTGTAAGCTTGCTTGTGGAATTTTTTTTTTTGGTACCAGGGATTGAACTCAGGGGCACTCGACCACTAAGCCACATCCCCAGCCCTATTTTGTGTTTTTATGTAGAGACAGGGTCTCACTGAGTTGCTTAGCGCCTCGCTGTTGCTGAGGCTGGCTTTGAACTCGTGATTCTCCTGTCTCAGCCTCCCAAGGTGCTAGGATTACAGGCGTGCGCCACCACGCCCGGCTGCTTGTGGAATATTTGAAGTGCTTTTGAGGATAAGATATATTACAATTATAGTGACAGTTGGAAACTTTAGGAGTTTCATCAAGTTAATAAATAAATGTTTATGGAATTTATCATCTTCACCAGCTAACTTTGTTAGAATACTCTATAGATAACATTTAAATTTAAGCTTAAAAGCCTAATAAAAGTAGATAGC
>CM053409.1:17460564-17485697 GCA_028644305.1 Xerus rutilus | reverse complement strand
GCTCACGCTTGTAATCCCAGCACTTAGGGAGGCTGAGACAGGAGAATCGCGAGTTCAAAGCCAGCCTCAGCAATGGCGAGGCACTAAGCAACTCAGTGAGACCCTGTCTCTACATAAAACACAAAATAGGGCTGGGGATGTGGCTCAGGGGTCGAGTGCCCCTGAGTTCAATCCCCGGTACCAAAAAAAAAAAAAAAAGTAGATAGCTTAAATGAGTTTGACATTAATTAAGCAAAAATAGTTCTAAATATTTTTGTTTTTATTTTATCTTTCTGTGTTGCTGCATACATTTTTAAAAAATGATTAAATAATGCAAGGCCAAGTTCTCCCAGTCCAGGTTCTCACACACAAAAAAATATCGACTTTCAAAGAAAATCTAGCACTTTAAATATAGAGTTGCTATATAACTACTATTAGATATATACCCAGTAGAAATGAAAATGTATGTCCATACAAAGAATGGACATGAATCTTCAGAGCAGACTTATTTGTAATAGCCCCAAACTGGAAGCAACCAAAATATTCATTAGCAGAAGAATGTCTACACAAATTGCAGGATAGCCACCCAGTAGAATATTATTCTGGTGCTGGGCCACAAAGAGAGATGGTAATGACCTGAACTGAAGCTGCAGTAATAGAGACAGAGAAGAGGAAACAAATTTGAAAAACAATTTTAAAGAAAGGTCAGCAGAACTTGGAGATTTATTGCATAATAGAGACGAGGGAGCAGGAAAAATGAAGAATTTCTGGCTTAAACACTGAATGGAAAACAGTATGAGGGTTCCTCAAAAACCTAAAAATAGAACTACCATATGATCTAGTAATCCCACTCCTGGGTATGTATCCAAAGGAAATGAAATCAGTATGTTGGAGAGACATCTTTGCTCCCATGTGTATTGCAGTACTATTCACAATAGTGGAAGAACTATTTGCTAGGAACAAGCCTAAATGTCTATCAACTGATAAATGGAGAAAGAAAATACAATATGTGTGTGTGTGCATTCATATACACACACATAGTGCAACACTACTCTGTCATAAAAATGATAAAATCCTGTCATTTGTGACAATATGGGCAGAACCAGAAGACATTATGTTAAGTGAAATAAGCCAGACATGGAAAGATGAATCCCCCATAATCTCACTCAGTATGTGGAATCTAAAAAAGTTGATCTCCCAGATATTAGGAATCTAATAATGGTTACCATAGACTGGGAAGTGTGGGGACAAGGGAGATGGGGAAAAGTTTGTCAGTGGGTGCCAACTTACAATTAGATAGGAGAAATAAATTAGGGTGACTATAGATAATGATAATGTACTGTATATTTCAAAGAAACTGGAAGAAGCTGGGTGTGACAGTGCATGCCTGTAATCCCAGTTACTCAGGAGGCAAAGGCAGAAAGATTGCAAGCTTGAGGCCAGCCTCAGTACCTTATGAGGTCCTAAGCAACTTAGTAAGACCCTATCTCAAAATAAAAAATAAAAGACTGGAGATGTGACTCAGTGGTTAAGTGTCCCTGGGTTAATACCCTAGTGCCAAAATAAATAAAGAAGAGGGAAAGATAGCCAGGCGTGGTGGCGCATGCCTGTAATCCTAGCACTTTGGGAGGCTAAGACAGGAGAATCAAGTTCAAAGCCAGCCACAGCAACAGGGAGGCGCTAAGCAAGTCAGTGAAACCCTGTCTCTACATAAAACACAAAATAGGGCTGAGGAACTGGCTCAGGGGTCAAGGACCCCTGAATTCAATCCCTAGTACCAAAAAAAAAAAAAAAAGAAGAAGAAGAAGAAGAAGAAGAGGGAAAGAAATTTTAAACATATTTATCACAAAGAAATAATAAAGCCAAAGCCAGGCGTGGTGGCTCAAGCCTGTAATCCCAGCACTTAGGGAGGCCGAGTCAGGAGAATCGCAAGTTCAAAGCAAGCCTCAGCAAAGGCGAGGCGCTAAAGCAACTCAGTGAGACCCTGTCTCTACATAAAACACAAAATAGGGTTGGGGATGTGGCTCAGGGGTCGAGTACCCCTGAGTTCAATCCCTGGTACCAAAAAATAATAATAATAATAATAATAATAATAATAATAATAATAAAGCCAAGTATGGCGATGCACATCTGTAATCAGAAAGCTGGGGCAGGAAGATTGTAAGTTCAAGGCAACTTAGAGAAACCCTGTTTCAAAAATTAAAAAGGGTTGAGGATGTAGATCAGTGGTAGAGTGCCTCTGGATTTAATCCACAGCACAGCAAAAAAGAAAAAAATGATAAATGTTTGAGGATTTAGATATACTTACCCTGATTTGATCATTACACAATGCATACATGTATCAAAACATCACATGGTATTCCAAAAATACGTACAATTTTTATATGTCAATAAAAAAATTAATGAAGAATGAGAATTTCTGGCTTAAGTGACTGGGTAAATATTGGGAATTTCACCTAAGATGAGAAAGGAACATTGAAAGAGGAGCAAGTTTGTGAGTTAGGAGAAGGAGAAGGTGATATACAAAATTCTGGACAATACAAGTCCATCATGGTCTGAGAGTATATGTAGTATGACTTGAATTCTTTTGAACTCAAGATTTGTTCTGTCATTAAATCTGATCTATCTTGGTAAATGTTTCATGGGCACTTGAAAAGTATGTGAATTCTTTTATTAAATGGACTGTCCTACACACATCAATCAGGTGAAGCTGCTTGGTAGTGTTAATCAAATATTCCATACCTTTGCTGATTTTCCATCTTACTTGTTATTAGAAGCATGATATTGAAATCTATAGCTATAATCATGGATCTATTTCTCCTTGCTCCTATTTTTGCTGCATGTATTTTAAAACTCCACTGTTAAGGGCAAAAAATTTAAGATTGTTGCGTCCTCTTGGTTAATAGACACATTTATCATTATGAAACAAGCTTGTTTACATCTGATAATATTCTTTACTATAAAATCTACTTTTCTTTTGACCACTTTTCTTTTTTGAGAATAGTAAATCATTTTCTATCCAGAGAAAGAATCACATCTGCACTGATATATACAGAATTTTTCTTGTCATTATTCCCTAAACAATGCAATAAAACAACTATTATATAGTATGTATGTTTTACTAGGTATTATAACTAATCTAGACATTAAAATATACAAAAAGGTGTTTCAAGGTTATATGCAAACACTATCCCAATTTTATAAGAGACTTGAGCATCTGTGGATCTTGATATGGGGAAGGGTGGGATTGTTGAACCAATCCTTAGCAGATAGCAAAGAATGACTGTATTAGTTTCACAAAATTTGGAAACCTTCAGCTATTATTTCTTCAAGTATTTCTTGATCCCACATCTCTACATTTATTCATATATTAGGTGATGTCTAGTTGTCCTACACCTCACTTATGTTCTTTTTCTTTTTTTACTTTTTTTCCTCTGAATGTGTGATTTTTAGATGATTTCTATTGATGTAGCTTGAAGTTCACTTATCTTCTCTTTAGCAATGTCTAATTTGTCATTACTTCAACTTCATTTTTTTTATTGTTTTTATTTGGTTTCGCTTTTTGTGGTGCTGGGGATTGAACCCAGGAGCTTATGCAAGCGTTCTACCACTGAGCTGCATCCTCAAAATTTTCATGTATTTTTCATCTTAGATATTATACACTTCATCTGTAGAAGTACAGTTTAGGTCCTTTGTTATATCTTTTCTGTCTCTTGGGAACTTTTTGAACATTTGGAATATAGATATTTGTTTTAGTGTCCTTGTTTACTAATTGTAACATTTATGACAATTCTGGTTTGTTTCTGACAGGTTGATTTTTCTCTTCATTATGGGTTGTAGTTTCCTAAGTCTGATCAAACTTCTAGGGGTAGAGCACATGTTAAACAACAACATAAGGGATATAATTAGCAAAATGTGAAATATGGAAACTCCACAGGATAAAGTATCCATTTCTTTTACATATGAAATGCAAGGAAAGAAACAAAGGTTTAAGAGACTTCAGGCAAATGCAATGTGAGGACCTTTTTTTGGGTCCTGAGTTGAGGAAATAAATTACATAAAACATGAGAAAATTTAAACACTGACTAGACATTAAGAAATTATTGATTTTAAAAGATTTTTAATGATGTACTTGCTTTTTAAAAGAGACTTTATCATTTAGAGATGCATATGGAAATATTTATGAGGGAAACAATATGCCGCTTGTGATTTGTTTCAAAATAATCCAGAGGAGAAAGGTAGTGAGGATACAGATGGAACAAACTGGTCATGGGATGATAATTGTTGCAGCAGAGTAATGGGTTCATATTAGTTCATCATAAATTATTATTTTCACTTTTGCATTTGATATTAAATATTTTTCATGAATATGTGATAGTTTTTTGCCATTTTAAATGTTTTTCTTAATTTAAAATATTCAGATGTTCTTTTTGCTGAGAAAACTGACCCTATTATCTCTCTCCCTACCCTAATACAATCACTTATGCTCAGGACTATTCTCCTATCATCATAATAAATTAAACACCCATTTATTTTCAAATCTCCCTTACTTGGCCATATGCCCCTTGAGATCAAAGATGTTGTCTCATTTATTTTATTTTTTTTTGTATTCCTACAACCAACTACAGAGCCTGGGTGCTCAATAAATGGTGGTGAATTGGCAACCCTCTAGCTCCAAATCACCAAGACACTCATGAGAGAGGCTGACTCCACTGTACTAAATCAAATTTCAAGGCAGGATTTGTGTCCTTTGTACATTCAAGTTACATTGTGTATAAATGCATGGCAAAGGAGCCAAAGGAGTCCTAATGTAAAAACTCAGGCAATAAAACTGTCAAGACCAACCAAGAATCCAGGTTGGCAGGATCAGCAGTATTGGAATTGTTTTATGGTTCACAGTGTACTGTGTACTTCCCCTTCTTACCCACTTGAAGTCAACCTTGACCTTTGCAAAGTCCTTCTGTCCTGCCCTACCTTTCTCACAGGATTGCTTTCAGTCTCAAGTAAGATATCATAAGCATGTAAAAGAGCTTTTAAAATGGAAAAGCAGTATAAAGTTGAAAATATAATTTTTTTTTTCTTTCCAAGGCATCAAGGCATCTTACAGACAACATTGTTTTAGCTACTGGGAAAATTGACTTTGGGCACAATTGTTCAGCAGGTAAAGCCTGTTCTGGGCGATTTTTATATATATTTTTCTTTCCTGGCACCATACGTGTGTGTGTATGTGTGTGTGTGTGTGTAGTGTGTGCCTGTTTCTGGGTACTGGAGACCTAGAGTGAGGAGGACAGCCAGATAGCAGGGACCTATCCTCACAGCCCATCTAATTCTTGACTACTTTCAAGTCTTTACATACCTCCCAACCCTCCCGCTAGGATTATCATCATCCTTATGCTGTACAGTCTCCTGATTGACTATTGTTATTTGTATGCTTATATATTTATTATATATATATATATATATATATATTTTTTTTTTTTTTTTTTTTTTTTTTTGGGTACTGGGGATTGACCTCAGGGGATTGACTCGACCACTGAGCCACATCCTCAGCCCTATTTTGTGTTTTTTTATGTAGAGACAGGGTCTCACTGAGTTGCTTAGCACCTGGCCATTGCTGAGGCTGGCTTTGAACTGGAGATTCTCCTGTCTCAGCCTCCCTAAGTGCTGGGATTACAGGCTTGAGCCACCGCGCCCGGCTTCTATTTATTATATTTTTAATTAAGAATTTCACAAAAACACACTTGATTAGGGGTTCCTAATTCTGGGGAAATTTCCATTTTACAAATGTATTATGGGAAAGAGCATGATTGTGGGCCAGTGGGCTTTCAGTTTTTGAGGCAGTTACCAGGCTGGAAATTTTGCAAAGCCCTCCCAGGTTGAATCCTCCTGGTTATTGTTGAGGTTTTATTTTAAGCCAGACCACTTTACGTGGTGTAAAAATTGGAAAGTGGTTACGAGTGTCAGAATATTTAGCTGTGCATTGGTTCTATATAGCTTTCTGTATTGGGGTTACAATAATTATTTTTAAATCTCGTTCAAAATTTATATAACTTCTTGGGCCGAGCCGAATGTGGCGCAGGTGCTGGCCAACGCGAGCATCGGAGAGGTCAGGATTTTGTGGTCAGCTGCAAGAGCTGCCCTCAGTGGGGCCCAGTGGCCTCTGAGGAGGGCAAAACAACTAATGACGATAACAACAACTGTAATAAAAATGACGATGACAATAGCGTAGTAACACGTTTCGAGCAAGAGTCTCGCAACCGTCAAATAATAGTAACGCTTTAGACTTGCATCTCCGCCAGGCCGCCATACAGGGGCGTGCTCGGGCTGCACCCGCGGCGGCCCTCGCGGCCCCCTTCCAGCCCCCACCAGCCTGAAGGGGCGGGGCCTGGCAGGCAAGGCGGGGCCTGGAGGGCGGGGAGGGGCGCCAACCCGCGGGGGAGGGAGGGGCGAGCGGGAGGCGGCGGCTGGCGGCTGGGCGGGGCGCACTCGGGCCTCCGCTCCTCACGCGCCGCGTTTGCATCCCCGAGCCCGCGTTGCTGGGTGTCCTGGCGTCGAGTGCCGCCCGCTAGCTGAGGCAGCCGCGGGAGGAGGAGCCGCGGGCTTTGAGGTAGGCGCGGGGACGCCCGCCGCGCGGCCTGCAGCCCTCGGCGACCCCGGCCCGGCCCCAGGGGTAGCGAAGCCGGGGGGCGGCGCGCGGAGGCCGGGGCGGGCGGGGCCGGGTCTGGGGGCGGGGACCGGCCTGGCCAGAGGGACAGCAGAGCGGACTGGGCTGTGGTCGCGGTGACTCCGGGTAGCGCGGGCACCTCTGCGCACTTGCCAGGGCCCGAGAGTGTGGAAAACGCCTGCCCCGGGCGCCGGCGGAGAAGGGAGGCCGAGCGGTCGGCGCCTCCCACTTTTCGGGGCTCTGGGGCCAGTTCCCCCACACAGTCCTCGGGAACTTGTTAACAGGAAAGCTTGGCAGAGAAGCAAATGCCAACGTTCTGGAAGAACTGAGAGTCACGTCGTTAGGCGCTGAGGCTTTATTTTCCTTCCCCGCCCCCTGCCCAACCTCGGCCCGACTTGGCCAAAGAAGGATGTGTCACCAGCTCGGGCCGTGGGCGGGATCCCAGCCCTGCTGGGAGCTGGGGTACCTGAAACAAAGGTAAACACAGTTCTGGCGGACCTCGGCATTGCTCCGCGGCCGCACTCGGAGCGCCTCGGTGGGTCTCTGCCGCGGTGGCCGGCCGCCGCCTTGGAGGGGCGTTCTACTAGGGGACCTCTCGATGGAAACCATCTGGCTGGGCTTGGAGTTGATGTTGCATCCGAACTCTCTTGTGCACACATTATTTCCATTCCTTCCACTCTGGTTAAAGCCTAAGGAAATTTTATCCCGCTTCATGGTTGACAAATGTAGGGGGAGACAAATTGCTGTGTGTAAATTATAAGGTATTTTCTTATTAGGAAGTGGTCTGAAAACAAAATAAATTCTTAACACGTAAGCAGAAAGAGGGATTTGTAGTGCCTTTCAGAATCAGAGAAAGTGTTGCTCCTCAAATCTTTATTTATGTACAAAACATCCCCCGCACCTATGGTGCCAGACATTTTTCTTTGTTCTTCTATAGTGTCAGGCCTCAGTTTCTTGTAAACAGAGAGCACTCAGCGCTGCCGAGACCCTAAGAATTGCCATACTAGGTCAGAGCATGGGCGTCCAGCTCAGCTCAGCTCAGCTCAGCTCAGCTCAGCTCAGCAGGCAGCTGGCTTGTGTTGGGTTTGATTTTGATGTTTGTTTGTTTGGGTTTTTTCCCTTGGTGGAATCATTAAACATTATCTAGATTTCTTTCAGTCTCCATGACTTGTACTAAAAGCCTTTTAAAAAAAAATCAAGAGACTTCTAATTTACACCTACAATTTAATCACAGTTATTGTATCCAAATGGCTCTCTCATCCTTTCTAGCAGAAAAACATATTGTGATATACTTGTGAGGAAAAAAGTGGCTATTTTATACAACTTATATATTGTAAAAAGAATATATAAGCTCAGAAATCCAGGACAAAAAAAAAAGTTTTTTAAAAAATAGAAAGCTTTGGAGAAGGCCAACCTGGCTTTGGGGCTCAAAAATAACTTTATCTACTAACAACCTGAACATTAAACAGTTAATCAGTTATTTGTACTTGTAAGTATTTGCATATTTTAAAGCTCAGCTTAACATTCTGGAGAGTGGAGGGGCTATCTGACTTTATTTGGTCTGAAATAATTTGGTCTTAAATATTTAGCTGAAACCAACTATCTGAAGAGAATGGAAGTTTGGTTAAGCAAGAAGGGAAAAAGGGAGATGGGTAATTTTAGAGTATTCAGTACTTTGTGGGTGTACCTGTTCAAACCATAACTTTGCTTTTAAACTCTTCAGCGATTCCTCATTACTTGTGACAGTCCCCAGTGATCTGGCCCTTGCCACTTTTCCACACTAAAATTTTGTTTCCTCTCTGAAGCTTTTCTTGACATATCCTCCAGGATCTCCCAAACAAAAACCCACAAACTCTGGGAGTAGAATTGACCACCCACTTGAATATTACCATTCTGTAAATCAGGATTTCTCATCTGGTACTATTGATATTTTTTACCATATAACTCTTTATTGTGGAGGGCTGTCCTGTACAGTATAGGATGCTTAGCAGCATTCCTGGTCTGTACTTAACTAGATATCAGTAGCACTCCATACACTATTGTGACAATCTAAAATACCTCCAGATATTGCTACACATCCCCTAGGAAGGGAGCAAATTCACCCCCAGTTGAGAACTACTGTTCTAAACTAACTGCTGTGTGAACACCAGTGACACTGCATTTGTCCTCATTTGCTTATGTGTTGGTTTCCTCAGCTAAGCTGTGGGGCAAGAGTAATCATCATTTATTTAACAAACATTTGGAGGCCTACTTTGCCAGCTAGATGCTAAGTTAGGTGTAGGAATGTGGTGGTAAAAGCAACAATGTGCTCTCAGCATTTCTGGACCTTCTAGTCTAAAGAAGGTGACAGATGTATATATGAGTGATTCATTTACCTCATTACAATTATGTTAAATTCAGGGAGGAGAACAGATTACTCTCAATACTTAAAACAAACTTAGTTTGGAAACTAGGGAAAGTTTCTTTAGAAAAGTGACCTTTGAGGTAGATTCTGAAGGATAAATAGGAGTTACTAGATGAAACTTAGAGGGACAGTATCCCAGACAGAGAGGAACCCATAACCAATGTGACTGGAGCATGGAAAACAATGAGACAGGATGATACAGAATGAAGCTGGTAAAGTAGACAGAGACTACTTGTCAGTGACTCTCAGTCCAGTCTGCTCACCAGAATCACCAGAGGTACTTAAACAGTACAGGTGCTAGGGCCTCCTCCAAGCCCATTAAATAAGAATGTCTTCTGTGGGTCCTAATAGCCCCCACCAGCCAGCATTTCCCCCGTGCCTTCCAAAGGTATAACCACTGATGCCAGTTTTATCATTATAAACACTTTTAAGTGGGCATTCAAGCAAACACATGTTCTTTCTTCCTGTTGTTTACACCAATGGTAGCATACTGTGTATTCTTTTTTTAATAGCATATTTAGAATCTTTACATTTTGATATATAGTTTATTTTGTTGAAGGACTGTATAATATTTCACTGTATGATTTTACTACAGATGATGTAATTACCATCCTGCTGACATTCAGATGATTTTCAATTATTACAAACAGTACTCTGAATATGCCAGTTCATATGTGTATGAATACATTTGTGGGATAAATTGCTAGAAGTGGAATTGTTGGGTCAAATAAGCATGTGTGTGTGTGTGTGTGTGTGTGTGTGTGTGTGTGTGTGTGTGTTTGGAAATACTTGCATTCCTAAATGTTCATTCTGGTCATGAGAGATGAAGGTTTGGAAGGAAACAAAAGTGAATGTGGGTAACAACTGACCCTAATTCAGGTTACTGAGAGTAACTTGGAAAGAAAAGCTGGTAGCTGGGACTAAGTGGAGCTGGAGAGAAGTACTTGTATACAGGAGATATATTTAGTAGGCATAATTGTTAGGATTTGTTGGTTGATATGGTACAAAAATTGCTGGAGAAAAATAAGTTCCTAGGATGAATCAGAGTTCTGGCTTGCCCAACCAGGTAAATGATGAAATTGTTACCCAAGATAAGAGAATATTGTAAGTTTTGAGGTGGGTTTAGATCACTATTCATTGACATTGGGATGCTGAGACTTTCAAGAATTGGTGTCACAGGTATTGGAAAGGGCAGAATTAGAGGCACAAATTTGTAGGTGTAAATTGAAGGATCTGAGTAAAATTACCCAAGGGAGAGGTTGCAGACCAGTAGCCCATCACAGAATCTGGTTAACAGATGTGTTTTGTTTTGCCCATGCAGCGGTTTTGTTGCCTAATTCTGTGTTAGTTGCCAATACTTTAAAATCTGAAAGTTTCCCATGAAAATCAAGATTTAGAGCTTCTCTTTAAAAATGAGAAGATATGGCACTCCTAAGCTGGCTTTCCCATATGGCAAAAATAATTGGAGCTAAGTCACAACTGATCCCAGTGGCTTTCAAGGTCACTACAAAGCCCACAACTCCCTAAAACCTTAAACCTGACGCATTTCGCTGATTTACTTCCTTAATTCTGTAGGCTTTTGAGTGTGTGATTTTGGTCAAGGGAGAGTATAGAACAGTGATTTTCATCTTGGTTGCACATTAGGATCACTGAGTGTTTTAAACCCACTAATAGGCCAGGTATGGTGGCGCACACCTATAATCCCAGCGGCCCCAGAGGCTGGGGCAGGAGGATTGCGAGTTCAAAGCCAGCCTCAGCAAAAGCAAGGCGCTAAGCAACTCAGTGAGACGCTGTCTCTACATAAAAGATGCAAAATAGGACTGAGGATGTGGCTCAGTGGTTGAGTGCCCCTGAGTTCAATCCCCGGTACCTTTCCCCCAAAAAATAAAATAAAATAAAACCCACTAATGTTAGGTCCACCTAACAAGTTTCTTGTTTTTTGTTTTTTGTTTTTTTTAGAGTTGTTGATGGACCTTTATTTATTCATTTATTTATATGCGGTGCTGAGGATCGAACCCAGTGCCTCCCACATGCAAGGCAAGCAAGCGCTCTACCACTGAGCCACCATCCCAGCCCCTCCACCTAACAAGTTTCTATTTCTGTTTTCTTAGTCTGAATTCCAGCCTTGGATTTTTAAATGTTCCTCAGATGATTTCACTAAGCAGTGAAAGTTGAGAACCTCTTAGAGAAGAGGGCTCAGGCCTAGTTTGGTAGAGAAGGGTAACTCAGGAACAGGTTATGTGGCCCAATGGGATGGCATCTTGCTTGAAGTTTAGGTATATGAATGTAGCTGAACACACTCTACTGTATTTTTAATTAGATGAGAAAGAACCAAGTTTGATTTGTGTATGTATATACATATATACATATATATATATATATATGCTATACTTAAGGACTTTCAGGAGTAATTTAACTATTTTTTATTTTTGCCTTAGATGCTTACTTAAGAAGCTAATTCTAGTTTAAGATGGGTTCTAAAAGGCAAAGGAAGAGAGTATTTCACAAAAGTCATCAGGCAAAGATGTGGACTGAAAATAATCTGTTGACTTTAGCAAAATGGGATCTTTGACTTCAGTAAGAACTGTTCTAGATTAGAAGAGGTAGAAACCAGATTGAGATGAATAGGAAGTAAGAAATGGGAATGATGAATATTTGAAAAATCTTTTCTTTCTTTTTAAAAATTTTATTATTACTTTATGTGCTGAGGATTGAGCCGAGGGCCTTGCACATGCTAAGCAAGTGCTCTACAACCAAACTATACCTTAGCTCAGTTCAAAAACCTAAGTTTGCCCAAAAAGTGGAGTGCTACAGAGGAACTGATGTCCTGAATTTTTATATGGTGGATGCTCAATATGTTGGTTACCCACACAGTACTTCTAACTTTACAGGGAGGTAACTCAGTGATGCCTCTGCCCCATCTAAAAAGGGTCTTGCTTGTCTTTGTTTTGGAGACTTTGTGCTTTTTTTTTTTTTTTTTTTTTTTTTTTGGTACTGGGGATTGAACTCAGGGGCACTCGACCACTGAGCCACATCCCCAGCCCTATTTTGTGTTTTTTTTTTATGTAGAGACAGGGTCTCACTGAGTTGCTTAGCACCTCGCCATTGCTGAGGCTGGCTTTGAACTCGAGATTCTCCTGTCTCAGCCTCCCTAAGTGCTGGGATTGCAGGCTTGAGCCACCGCGCCCGGCGACTTTGTGCTTTTTACCGAGGAGATATTTTGCCTGGACCCTAAGGGGCTGAGTCAGATGTTGGTGATTAGGACTTAAGTCTCTTGTGTATCTGGAAAGCCATAGAGTGCCTAAAGGCCAGCGGTGATCTGGGCTTCAGTGACCCTGACATCATCCTGTATTGAACTAATGAACAAAGACCAGATTGTTGGCTTGTTGAAAATGGAGTACTTGGCTATATTAGGGAATGTGTATCTAACTGTCAGATTTCCAGGAGTAGTTTTTGCAGCTGTATTTTTTTCCAGTTAACTTGATATTATAGCTCAATTTTTCCAATTGCATGCATGTAAAATTTCTCATACTTTGAAATCTTTATCACTGTCTGTGACTGAAGGGTATAGAATATAAATTGGGAGGTGTAGGCTCTTAATTGAGCTTGGAGAGAAGAACATTAAACAAACTGGGTTCCAAAAGGTTGTATAAATGTCATTACTTTGAAGACTCAGAGTGACTAGGAAGGATTATTACGTATATTGCCATAACCATTCTGTCTCTTATCACTTTCTGCTAGAAGAGGAGGTTTTTAAGTTGTTATGGTTTAGATATGAGGTGTCCCCTAAAAGCTCATGTGTAAGACAATGCAAGAAAGTTCAGGGGTGAAATGATTGGATTATGAGAGCCTTAACCTAATCAGTACATAAATCTAATTGAATGGATTAACTGGATGGTAACTACAGGCAGGTAGAGTGTGGCTAGAGGAGGTAGGTCATTGGAGGTGTACCACTGGGATATACATTTTGTCCATTATGGGGGAGGGGGTGCCTTTCCCTGTCTGCTTCCTGATGCCATGTCCTGAGTTGCTTTCCTCTCCACGCTCTTACGCCATGATGTTCTGCCTCAGCTCATGCCCAGAGCAGTGGAGTTGGCCATCTATAGACTGATAACTCTGAAACTGTACGCCCCAAATAAACTTTTCCTCTTCTAATTGTTCTTTTAGTCACAGCTGGGAAAAAGCAGACTAAAACAAAAGGTCAGTTGTAGGTGACATATTTCTAAGAGTTGTGGTCTACCAGCAGGATAGAAAACATAGGAGGTAGAAATTGTCAGGGATTATTAGTGAAGAATGGTGTTTATTAGTTGAAAACATGAACCCTATTGCTACACTCTTACAAACGGGAGCATCATCTTAAAAGGACTAGCAACCATAGCCACTATTGGTTTATCAGATAGGTAAATGATAGTTAACTTCTATATAAAGGATGGCTTCATGACATGAATAGCAGCCTTAGCTCCAAGATGGTTTGTATTGGAAGTCCATTATAAGAAAATAATTTTGTTTGGAAACTTGTATGTGCTTGGGCAGCAGTGGGAACTCTACTACTACAAGTACAGTTAGGTACCATATCTGAATGGTGGTAGATGGAGGGAAAAGTCCGTTGCCATTGTGGTTCAGAGCTCCTTTAGTTTGTGGAGGGTGCAGAATGACTGAGTGGGTAGAAGACATAAAGTAAGTTCTTGGATACAGAGTCTGGGTTTGTCAGGTACGAGCTGGGTGATTTAATTGGGAGAGGGGTTGGGGGTGAAATTAACCATTTTATCATTGATTTTTCAGTACATTCACAATATTGGGCAACCATCACCACTGCCTGGTCCTAAGACATTTTTATCACCCCAAAAGGAAACTCTACTCATTAAGCAGTCAGTCCCCATTCCTTTCTCCCCCAGCAACCACCAGTTTGCTTTCTAGCTCTGTGAATTTATGTATTCTAAATATTTTGTATAAACAGAATCATGTAACGTAACTTTTTTGGTTTTTTTCATTCAGTATAATATTTACAAGTTTCATTCATGTGTTAGCATGTGTCAGTACTCCATTACTTTCTTTGACTGAATAATATTCCGTTGTATTAATATACTACATTTTGTTTATTCATCAGTTGATGGGTATTTGGGGTGTTTATACCTTTTGGCTCTTCTGAATAGTGTCACTAAGAGCATTTGTTTATAGGTTTTTGCTTAAATACCTCTTTTCAATTTGATTTTTTTGTGCATGTGTATAAATCTAGGAGTAGAGTTTTGGGGTCATATAATAAAGTTTTTGAGGAACCACCAAACTTTTCCACAGCAGCCACACTATTCTGCATTTCTAACATCAGTATTTGGGAATTCTGGTTTCTTTACAGTCTTGCCAATAGTTGTTATTTTTTGTTTTTTTAGTTGTAGTCCTCTATCCTTGTGGGTATGAAGTGGTGTCTTACTGTGATTTTCATTTGTATTTCCCTAGTGACTTAATTTTATTGAGCACTTTTTCATATATTTATCAGCCATTTGGATATCTTCTTGGAGAAATATCTAGTGAAGTCCTTTGTTTTTAAATTGGATTGTTTTTGTTGTTGAGTTGTAAGAGTTGTATTCTGGATATTAGACTTTTATCACATATATGATTTGCATATACCTTCTCACACATTGTGAACTGTCTTTTCACTTTCTCAGTAGTATCCTTTGCACAAAACTTTTTAATTGTTTTTCCTTGTGTTGTTTATGCTTTTCGCATCATATGTAAGAATCCATTACCAAATTCAAGGTCATGTCAATTGACCCCTATGTTTTTTTCTAAGAGTGTATCATTTCAGTTCTTACATTTAGGTCTTTGACTAATTTTGAGTTTTGGGGTTTTTTTCCCCCTTTGCCAGCTGGCTTCCTACTAAATTTTATTTATCTTTTATTTATTTATTCTAATTAGGTATACATGATAGCAGAATGCATTTTGATTCATTATACACAACTGGAGCACAACTTTTCATTTCTCTGTACACAGTATTGAGTTCATTTTTATAGGTGAGGGTAGGTCACACTCCGCTTTGTCTCTCTGACAACATCTCCT
Organism: Xerus rutilus; assembly: GCA_028644305.1. Classification (NCBI taxonomy): domain Eukaryota; kingdom Metazoa; phylum Chordata; class Mammalia; order Rodentia; family Sciuridae; genus Xerus; species Xerus rutilus. The sequence goes on along the minus strand of CM053409.1, from coordinate 17,470,596 downwards.
GCTACTCTCTCCTGTTCTTGCTTTGTCCCAGTCATAAACACTACCTTTTTCTTCTTCCATCAAGCAAGTGTGCTCCTGCCACAGGATCTTTGCATTCTCCCTCATAAAACTTCTTCCTCTTCATTTCTCTCAGGTCTTGGTGAAGTTCACTTTCCTGAGTGTTCCCTATCTCCCTTCCCCTTCAAACTCTGCTTCCCAGCACTCTGGGGAGTCTGAGTATTTCTCCTACCCCACCCCTCAAGACAGAACACTTGAGGCTGTTCCTCTTCCCCTAAGACTCTCCTACTTTCTCCTCTTTGATGATTCATCTTTGCACTTTCATTTGAGCAGGGTACCTCCAGTTAAAAATGTTTTAAACTTCTTGTTTATGAGATTAGAAATAAAAAGCTAAGATTAGTTGCCGTAAATGGAAATATCATTTAGGCCTTCAAAACCATACCAAGGGACATTTATTCTTTCCATCTGGTAGATCACAGGCATATTCCCTGTTTTACAATCCTGAAGGTCAGCTTCAGAATACTGCTGTTATGAGTACTGATGAACATGGTGCTTCCACTATGCCATATCTTCTTGCAACCCCTGTGGTACAGGTGTTAGCATTTTAGAAATCTTGGTATTCTGACAGATCTGGTTAGAACCTCTTTCCCATGGTGAGTCCTCCTCAGTGAGTGGAGGCCCACCTGGTACTGGCAGTATTGGGATCCAAACACTTGAATCAACATTCTTTAGTGTCTAGAGCATTCCACAGTAGAATCAACATACTCTCTTCATTACAAGGGACCTTCAACTGTCAGTAACTTGTAACTTGTAAGTTACAAGTTAACTTGTAAGTTACAAGGGACCTTCAACTGTCAGTAACTTGTAACTGTCAGTAACTTGTAACTTGTAAGTTACAAGGGACCTTCAACTGTCAGTAACTTGTAACTGACAGTTGAAGGTCCCTTGTAATGAAGAGAGTATGTTGATTCTACTGTGGAATGCTCTATACACTAAAGAAAAGAACAGACCACATCCAGTGACAGTGTCTCCAGATAATAAATTCAGCGGCTTTATCTGGTTTGGCATTTCTCAGTCTGCAAATCTGCTGGCCTTCATGCAGACTTTCTGAGAGGTTCATGTTATTACAGGCTGGAATGGTGGTGGTTTTGATTTGTTATCTTAAAAGACAATGCATTATTTCTATTGAATTTTTATATAATAGCTATAGATAGCTATTATATAAATATACTCTCTTTACCTCTTTTCTTTTCCTAGATGAGGTAATATCCTAAATGACAAGTAGATAAATTAATATAATTTTAAATATGGTAATAGTGTATAAAGAAAATAAAGTGAGACTATTCCCCTAATGATGAACACTTGTGTTGTCTATAATTTTTCCCTATATTAAACATTACAACAGTAAACATCCTTGTTCTTGTGCAAATGTATGAATGTTTATATTGTATAGATTCTGAAAGAGAATTTCTGAATTATGTAATCATATAATCACAATTTTAATAGATACTGTCAAATTGGTTCCCAGGGTATCTATACTAATATAAAATATGTAATATGTAATATAACTAATAATATCTGTTTCTGGTTTTTCAATAAAATATTTATATTTTTAATTACACTAGTAATATTCAGTACATTCTCTTTATAAAAAAATTAACATAAGTCCTCATACCCTTACCAATTTGCAAACTTTGCCTCTTAAATAAAAGTTTTACAAAGTGGTACAGTATCTCGTTTTAATTTTTATTTCCACTTTTATATTTTTTAATTGACACATAATCATTTTACATATTTATGGGATACTTGTTCTGACTTGTGTTTTCAATGTGTTATGACCAAAGTTAAGCAATTGGCAAATCCACTACCTCAAACATTTATCATTTCTTTGTGGCTGAGAACATTTGAAATTTTCTCTTAGCTATTTTGAAATGTATAGTATATTATTAACTAGAGTTACCCTACTGTATAATAGAACACTGTAGTTGATGTCTTTTCTAAAGCTTTTGATCATTTGTATTTCTTTTTCTGTTCTTTGAGTTACATGGCAGGAACTGCTAGTTAAGATTATCCTTTCTGCCTTCATGTTTAGTAATAGGAACCCCAGCTTTTAGCCAGGCCTACTGCTGCCTTTCCAGAAAACTTGGCCTCCTTAAGAGTTAAGTATACTATTTGAATAAGTTTTAGCTTGTGGTTCAGCAAAAAGGTTAGGTGTGACTCTGAAGTCTTTTAATAGAGGAAAGGCACCCCCTTCTTCATCCCTTCACCTCTTTTGTATAATAGAACACATTTAAAATGGAGCACTAGCAGCCATCTTAGACCATCAGGATCATCAGGTAGGTGATGGGTCAGTGAGCCAGAGAGCCTGAATTTTCATGCATTTGGTGGAGCCTCATCAACCCTCACCTTTTGCATGAGAGAGAAGTGTAACTTTTATCTTGTTTAAGTACTCTTATGTTTGTTTTTTCTATTATTTATAGCATAATATATGTCTTTTTTCTTGTTTATTTATATTCTGGGTACTCATTTTTTATTGTAAAAGTGTACATTTTCCTCCAGTCTGTTAGTTCTCTCCCTTTGTGGTCTTTTTGTTAAATCATTTTTAATCTTTTTTTTTTTTTTGAACCCTGTGCCTCACGCATGAGAGTCAAGTGCTCTACCACTGAGCTACAATCCCAGCCCCCCAGTTTGTTTTAGTATTGAACAAACTCGTTGTCTTAATTATACTTTAAACGTTTGATAATATAATCTGAAATTCAGTTAGGTAGCATTTAACTTATTCATTTAACTTATTTATTCAACTAAAATATTTTTTTAGTTGTAGATAAACAATATTCTTTATTTATTTTTATGTGGTGCTGAGGATCAAACCCAGTGCCCAGCTTAGCAGAAGATTTTATAGAACTCAGCATGCTCCATGAGCCGGGCGCGGTGGCACATGCCTGTAGTCCCAGCACTTTGGGAGGCTGAGACAGGAGAATCACGAGTTCAAAGCCAGCCTCAGCAAGGGCGAGGCGTTAAGCAACTCAGTGAGACCCTGTCTCTACATACAAGACAAAATAGGGCTGGGGATGTGGCTCAGTGGTTGAGTATACCTGAGTTCAATCCTCAGTATCAAAAAAAAAGTTTGAAAACATGGGCCCCCATACCAAAAGGTTTTATTAAAAGAAAGGGATGTTCAGAGTGCATTATCTGTTTGTAAGCAAATCTATGATAGAAAAAAGAAACAAATCAACCAATCACATGGATGTACTTCTGATAAGAGTGATACCTCCTCAAGAAGAGCCTCAGGCAGGTCCTTCAAGAGGGATCTCAGAAAAAGTCACTTATCAGAGAAGACAGATTCCTACATATTGTTGCCCCTGAAGATTTTCAGTGAGACAAGATGTGGAAGTGGAAGACAATGATACTGATGACTCTGACCTTGTGTGGGACTAGGCTAATGTATGTGTTTGTGTTTTACTTTTAACAAAAGTTCAAAAAAATTAAATAGAAAGTTTATAGAATAAGGATATAAAGAAAGAAAAATATTTTCATACTATACAATGTGTTTAAGTGTTACTGTGAAACAGCCATAAGGTTAAAAAGTTTATAAAGAAAAAAAGTTTTAGTAAGCTATTATTGAATAAAGTCTATAGTAGTGCACAGTAATGTTCTAGACCTTCAGTGACCACTCACTCACTGACTCACCCAGAGCAACTTCTAGTCCTGCAAATTCCATTCATGGTAAGTGCCCTATATATTATTTTTAAAAAATTTCTTATGCCATATTTTTTCCCATTTTCCAAACAACTATTACATATAACTTACCAGTGGGAAACTGCTTTTAGTTTCATATAGCAACAACTAAACAGTGAAAAGACAATCAGAAAGGACTTTTTAAAAATATTTTTTATTTATTCTTTTTAGTTATACATGACAATAGAATGTATTTTGATGTATCATACATACATGAAGTATAACTTCCCGTTCTTGTGGTTATACACTATGTGGAGTTACACTGGTTGTGTGTTCATATATGAACATAGGAAAATTACGTCCAATTCATTCTACTATCTTTACCTCCATTCTCCCCTATCCAATCTGGTGAACCTCCACTACCCCCCCCCCACCATTGTGAGTCAACATCCGCATATCAGATAGAAGTCTGGCCTTTGGTTTTTTGTCATTGGCTTACAGAAGGGACTTCTGCTTTTGAATCCTCCATGATAAGTAGCTAGCCCACCATCTGAGAACAACTGGAAATCTGGACACCATGTTTTTAGCCATTGGTTAATAGCTGAAAACCATGATACTGGAATGAGGAAAAGAAGTTAGAAGAGCTCTTAATTGCCCTAGATTGCTATCAGGAAATATCCCAGAACTGTATCCTAAGAAGGAGAAACTCAAGAAGGATATGAGAGGCTCCTGAGTTGCACCATCAGTGATTAGAGTACACAGGGTACAGGGATCTAGCCTGACATGACTGTAGCCGTCTTCATTGTAACAGCTATCTTGTTCATAACTGCCATCTTGCCTACCAGATGACCCTGGCACACATTCCAAATGCTGAAGGACAGTCATTAGGATAGCTGGGCATTCTGTGCTGAACACTGCCACCTGGGCCGTCTCTTAACTAAAGTTTGGCATGTTAGTTCTTTTTTTGGTACTGGAGATTGAACTCAGGGGCACTCAACCACTGAGCCACATCCCCAGCCCTATTTTGTGTTTTATGTAGAGACAGGGTCTCACTGAGTTGCTTAGCGCCTCGCTGTTGTTGAGGCTGGCTTTGAACTCGCGATTCTCCTGTCTCAGCCTCCCTAAATGCTGGGATTACAGGCTTGTGCCACCGCGCCTGGCTGGCATGTTAGTTCTTATGCCATATTTTTACTGTATGTTTTATATGTTTGGGTATGTTTAGATACACAGATACTTTTAAATTATATTTCCTACAGTATTCATTACAATAACATGCTGTACAAGTTTGTAGCCTAAGAATAGTAGGCTATATCATATAGCCTTAGTGTGAAATAAGCTCTATCATCTAGGTTTATATAAGAACATTCAGTGATATTCACATAGCAACAACATTGCTTGACACTGCATTTCTCAAAACATATTCCCATGATTAAGCAGTGCATGACTGTACTTTAAGAATGATGATGATGTAATAATATTAATCTTCCCTTTGAGCTCCTGATGAAAGAAAGATCAACATAACAGGATACTTCTGTCTCTACTCCAACCTTTCACACACACATACATACACCATTCCTGCTACTTAAGGAATGTAGACCCAAGATAAGAGGCTGCAACAACAAAGGATGCCTAGTTCTCTCTTTACTTTCTGTTATCTGGTGATGGTAGCATGAATTCCTGCAGAGTTTGGTCTTATGCTTGATGTACTGCCATTCCCTCAACTCTGTCAGTGGAGGCCTGTGCAGGGATGATCTTACTACAAATTCATCAGTAGATTTTTTTTAAATAATGCTCCTCCAGATTTGTGGTTTTTACGTACCCTTAGATGGTCTAAAGGCTTAAGAGTTTTCACCATGGGAGAAAGTAGCTGAGACAGGGTAGAGAACAAGATCAATGTGTTATGGAGAAAAGATCAAGAAACTAAGAGACCAGAATATCAGATAGATTGTTTGGATGTTGAAATCATTAAGAATTAGGACAGAAACAATGTTAGAATGACAGTGATCCAGACACTAAAATTATCAAAAAATGAAAGGAGTGACCTTGAGTCATAAATGACTGCCATAGGAAAGGTAGTGGGTAGTCAAATCTGATATATGACTCAGTGAGAAATCTTTGGAGAGGACAATGGGAGAATGTTCTGAATATAGCAGTGAGGAGTAAGAAGGGCGCTTACTAGGCTTTTTGAGGAGTGTGGAAGAGAAGGGTCTCATCTAAAAGGGTTACAGGGAAAGCAGAATCTTCAGGAAAGAGTCCAGTTTCAGTTTAAATAAGAAGACGAAGGAAATTGAAAACTTCCAAGAAGAGGTCAAAGACATGAGGATTTTGCTTATGACTGCCATGAGTCCCACAGGGCTCAGTGGAAAGGTTAGGGTTTCAGGGGATAAGAGGAGTAGAGACTTAGATTCCATCATGTCTCCCTTACGTACATTCTCTGTTCCTTTGCTGCTTTCTCACTTCAGCAGCCTCACTTGGTTAAACTACAGTACCAATTAAATCCAATTCTTTGCCTATTCCATGCATGTTTAATGCAAGCCTTGCTGAACTTGCATTAAATTTATGATCATAAACTCAGATGGACCTTAAGTGTTACCTGGCAATCATAACAGATTTCCCTAGTCATTTTCTCAGTTTCATCTCCTCCAGAATGACTGTCCCATATCTTCAGTCTCTTCATATGTTCACTCTCTGTTCTCACTCTTCATTTTTGACAGATATCCTTGCTTCCTATCTCACTGAGTAAACTGACTAAGAAAAGGGCTTTCATCAGTATAGCTACCCACTACCTGCAGAAATACCTACATATTTTGCTTTTTCTTTCTTTCTTTTTTTGTACCAGGATTGAACTCAGGGGTACTCAACCACTGAGCCACATCCCCAGCCCTATTTTGTGTTTTATGTAGACAGGGTCTCACTGAGTTGCTTAACGCCTCGCCATTGCTGAGGCTGGCTTTGAACTCGCGATTCTCCTGTCTCAGCCTCCCTAAGTGCTGGATTACAGGCTTGAGCCACCGCGCCCAGCTTGCTTTTTCTTATTATCGTGAAAGGACTAGCCAGCTAGTACTTTGTAATTCTCTGTACTATCAGTTTTCCCCTCTTCTAAATCATTCTGTTCATGAAAATATACTTCTATTTCTCCTGTCTTAAAACTAATAGTTCTTGACTTCACTTTTCCCTCTTGCTATTGCCTTATTTCACATAAACTTTACAGTAGAACTTCTTGAAACAATTATTTATATTCTCTTGGTAATTTTTTTTCTCACGTTTTAAACTCAAGCCAGTCAGACTTCTTCCACAGTTTCATCCTCAGCACCACATAAAAATAAAATAAAGATATTGTGTTCACTTATAACTAAAAAATAAACATTTTTTATTTACTTTTATTTATTCTACTTAGGTATACTTGATAGCAGAATGCATTTTGATTCATTGTACACAGATGGAACATAACTTTTCATTTCTCTGATTGTATGTGATGTAGAATCACATCATATATGCAGTCATACATGGAGCTAGGGCTATGATGTCCATCTTAATAAACATTCAAAAAAAAAGATTAAATTGAGCGGGTCGTGGTGGCACACACCTGTAATCCCAGCACTTAGGGAGGCTGAGACAGGAGAATTGCGAGTTCAAAGCCAGCCTCAGCAATGGCGAGGCACTAAGCAACTCACTGAGACCCTGTCTCTACATAAAAAAACACAAAATAGAACTGAAGATGTGGTTCAGTGGTCGAGTACCTGAGTTCAATCCCCAGAACAACAAAAAAAAATAGATTAAATATTTTTTGGCAGGCAAACTCCATAGATGATACTGTAGTCTTCATTTTGCACTTTGTAGAAGTATATATTACCTGATGATCATACCAGTAGTGATGCTGTTTGACTAATATCGTAAGGTGGTGACTTTAAGAGCCTTCTATTATAAATTTACATTTTCCTTTGTGATTAACAGATGAGGCTAATGTTATTTTTCATAACCATGAGCTTAAGAATATTTTTTAAAAAAATATTTTTTTAGTTGTCTATGGACAGCATGACTTTATTTACTTATTTTTATGTGGTGCTAAGGATCGAACCCAGTGCCTCACACATGCTAGACAAGCTCTGTGTCACTGAGCTACAGCCCCAGCCCTTAAGAATACTTTTTAACTAAGTAATTGTTTCTTCAAGTAAAACCTTTTTTGAAGATCTAGTCTCTAAAAAGATAGCAGAGCTGTTCTGGTTGCAGTGGAAAATACCTAGTATTAGCAGTTTCCAAGGGAACTCTTGACAAGCCATGTGTAACCCAGAGCCTGCCCAAACTCTTGAGGAAATGGAGGCTCAGAGGATAAATGAAGTCTTAAGAGAAAGGCTCAGTGCACTTTAGAGCACAAATTTGGAGAGCTCTGTCACTTCCTTGCAAAACTGTGGTTGTGGATGATCATTAGAAAAGCACTTGGTTTTTTCCCTGGCAGTCTACCCACTGTTTTTAGTTGTCTGAGTGAGTTCTCTGACATTCTATCTGTTCTGCAGATGTGAAGATTTGAAATTACTTCATTTTTAGTGTGTTACAGTCTTTTTGTTTTGTTTTGTTTTGTTTCCCTTTTGGAAATTATTCTTCATCCACAAGGAATTCTAGTTTCAGACATTATTCATCTGTGTCTGAGCACTAAAATCTCTTGAGCTTCCATATGTCTTACCTCTTTCCACCTTTAGAATATTCAGAATACTGCCACAGCTGTCAATTTTATCTTTTTTTTTTTTTGCTTCTTGCTTCCTTTCTGCATCTTACTTAACCTAGTGTACCTCAGGGAATTGAATAAATTTAGTATACATATTCATATATTGCATATAAGTTGTATGACTATAGATTTTTATTTTCACAGAAAGAAGTTTCTTCATATTAAATGGGGAAAACAGGTAATAAGCTTTGATCTTACTTTTGTTTTAAAGAAATGCACAAAATCTTAGCCAGGCGCGGTGCCACACACCTGTAATCCTAGCATTTTGGGAAGCTGAAACAGGAGAGTCGCGAGTTCAAAGCCAGCCTCAGCAACAGCGAGACACTAAGCAACTCAGTGAGACCCTGTCTCTACATAAAACACAAAATAAGGCTGAGGATGTGGCTCAGTTGAGTACCATTGAGTTCAATCCCCGGTACCAAAAACAAAAAGAAAGAAATACACAAAATCCGTATTTATGTGTATATGTATATTTAAAGCCAAAAAGGGTATTTTTTAATACATTGATACTATCTCGTAGTGTGATCTTTGTTACTTTGTTACTTTGTTATCTTTATTCCAGTATGTCTTAATGCTATAGTCATTACTTTTATAAAGATTAAAACTGCTTAAAACAAAACCAAAAAGCAGAACCTTTAATTTGCCATATCTAAACCATGCCCATTCCAGGATCCTCCCCAGCTCACTGCCATCTATACCATTCTTTGGGATTCTTCTTTTATTCCATTCAAGCAAATTTTCCCTGACCCTGTGCTTCTGTTTATTTTACCCTAGAATTGCCTACACTTGGCTCTGTGAATACTTTGTTCACTTTTGCCAAAATGAACTCCTCAGGAAAGCAAAGGAGGCTATAAAAATTATGTCCTAAAAGGAACTGTCATTAAAATGTTGTCTCCATCAGGGCCTAGGAGGAGCTCAGTAAATATCTTTTGAATGAGTTTACCTGTTGTTTTTTCTCACTTCTTTCATCTCATAAATTCCTATAAGACAGAAGATTTGTTTTCTGCAGTATCCTGAACATTTTGGTACTTTAATAAATTAATGAATAAAGTATTTTTAAGAAATATATCCATAGTTTACTCAATAAATTTAAGATCTCTTTCCAGCTTTGACCAGAATTTGTGCTTACACTAGGGTGTAGAAAGGCACAATTTAAAGATAAAGGACTTGTGTTCGGATTCTGCCCATAGTTTTGTGAACATGGGTTAGTCACTTAAGCCATTTACTCCCTCATGGTTTCTCTCTGGAGTCTGCAGAGGCCTTCTACCTGGTTTATTTCCCTTTGTCTTGCTTTCCTAAGTCTGTCTTCCACAGTACTACACAAAATGCTCTACCTACAGTTTAAATCTGACCATGTCTCTGCTCCCTTTCCATCTGAAACCTCTCAGTAAGAGTTCTCTGAAGCTGTAACCTGTGCCCCACCCCTTCAGCTTTGGCTCCTGGAAGCCAATTTGACACTTGAATAATAATACCAAACTCCTGAGAGACTTCCGGCAAGATGGCGGCTTAGAGGGACGCAGCTACCAGTCTCCCCAAACAAAAGACCAGAAACTGCGGTACAACCTTCTCCCACCCGGCTTTTGGACAGCACGGAAGGAAATTTCACTCGCACGGAGAAGGAAAGACATACTAGC
>CM053409.1:17339381-17460064 GCA_028644305.1 Xerus rutilus | reverse complement strand
ATATTGCTTTAACCATGTTGAGGTATGTTCCTTCTATCCCTAGTTTCTCTAGTGTTTTGAACATGAAAGGGTGCTGTATTTTGTCGAATGCTTTTTCTGCATCAATTGATAGAATCATGTGGTTCTTGTCTTTAAGTCTATTGATGTGATGGATTACGTGTATTGATTTCCATATGTTGAACCAACCTTGCATCCCTGTATTCTTAGAATTTGATATATGTTAATCCTCATGAAACAAATATTCTTATTCTCTCTATTTTGCAGTTGGAACAGACTGACATAATCAATTTGTTTTCATAAGGCTGCACAGTTAAAAGTGGCAGGATTGAGATTCAAATCCATGCAGTCTGGCTTCCACTTAGACACAGGATAGCATCTTGGTTCTAAATTAGGTTGTATTCCTAATTGGGTAGTTGATGAAATTTCATGTCTAGAATTTTATATGGACATAAATTGAATTATATAGTCTGAATTAAAAGGCAGAATTTAAATACATGAAAAGATGTTAAAAATCATTATCCATTAAGGAAATGTAAGTTAAAGCTACAATAAGATAACACATACATCCATTAGATTGGCTAAAATAGAAAATACCAAATACTGAGCTGGGTATGGTGGCGCAAGCCTGTAATCCCAGCATTTTGGGAGGCTGAGACAGGAGAATCATGAGTTCAAAGCCAGCCTCAGCAATGGCGAGTTGCTAAGCAACTCAGTGAGACCTTGTCTCTACATAAAACACAAAATAGGACTGGGGATGTGGCTCAGTGGTTGAGTGCCCCTGAGTTCAATCTCCAGTACCAAAAAAGAAAAGAAAATACCAAATACTGACAAGAATATAGAATAGAATCCACCATGTTCCTCATACATTTGGTGAGAATGTAAAATGATATAGCCCCTCTGGTAAGCAGTTTGGTAGTTTCTGACAACATTAGAGATATATTTATCATAATACCCAACAATCATACCTATAGGTATTTACTCTAGAAAAATGGAAACAGTATTCACACAAAAACCCATGCATTAATGTTCATAGCAGTTTTATTTAAAATGGCCCAACCTGAAATAACATAAAGACCCTTTAATGGATGAATGGGTAAACAAATAATGGTATGTATATGTATGTATGTATACATATATATATGTATATATGTGTCTATATATGTATATACATAAAACAGCACTACTCAGTAGTAAAAGGGATGAACTGTTGGTATGTCTGACAGTGTGAAATACTGAGAGAAGTCAATATCAAAAGATTACATACTATATGATTCCATAGAAAATATTTTAGGAACAGGGTTGTGGCTCAGTGGTAGAGCACTTGTCTAGCATGCCCAAGGTCCTGGTCTCAATCCCTAGTACTGAAAAAAAATTTTTTTTCAATAACAAGTTATAGCGATAGAGAATAGATCAGTGTTTGCCAGAAGTTCTGGTTGGCGTGAACATGTGACTTCAGAAGAGTGGTATGAGGAGCTTAGAGGGGATGATGGAACAGTTTTATGTTCTGATTATGATAATAATTGTTATAAAAGAAAATGTGAGAGGAAAGAATGAGTGAGTACATGGAAATCCAAATTGAAATCCAAATAAGTTCTGTGGTTAATAGTACTAATGTCAGTTTCCTGATGATTTTGATCATTGTACTGTGTTGATGTAGAATGTTATCACTGGAGGAAACTGGGGAAAGGATTCACAGGAACTCTGTACTATTTTTGCAACTTCTGTGTGAGTCTCAAATGATTTCACAATTTAGCCAGGCATGGTAGCACACGCCTATTATTCCCAGTGACTCAGGAGGTTGAGACAGGAGGATCACAAGTCCGAGGCCAACCTCAGCAATGTAGTAAGACCCTGTCTCAAAATTTAAAAAAAAAAACCAAAAAAACCAAAAAACTACTGGGGATTAACTCAGTGGTAAAGTGCGCCTGGATTCAATTCCAAGTAGTCTCCTCACCCCAAAGAAAAAGATTTCACAGTTTAAAGATTTTTTCAAAAAATAAATAAAATTCAGTTCTTAAGTTGCCCTTGCACATTAAAAGTGACCCCATATGGCCAATACTAGCCATACAGGGTAGTGTAAATGAATATTTCCATCAACCCAGGAAGTTTTATTGGACATTATATGTTCTCTCTTTTTTGACTGTTTCACATTCCAATATAATCTGAATGCTTTCTTGTATTTTGCTATGATACCTTATTAACCAGTTGTTTTGGCTTAGGAAAATATTTCACCTCTTTATTTATGATATTTCAGAAAAAAAAACTTGTTTTATGTCAGTTTAAGGATTTATCTGATACATGTTTAATAGATAATTGGATAGATTTTTCAACACTCATATATTTTGCCTGTGAACCAATTTTATCAATTGTTTTAGGAAATAGTCCTAATATCTCTCATATAGTTATACTACTATACTTTCTTGACACTCTCCTTTGTGTTTATTTTCCCTTTTATCCTTACCCAAAAGCTCTTTAAAAATTTTATATTTATATAAAAGATGCTACACCTTTTTTAGAAGGTGGATGTACACCTTTTGAAAAGGTAATTCCTTCATTGCCATGTTCTCATCCATTCCATAACACTTTTTCCTCTTTGTTGTCTTTGTATGTTCACTTCAGAATTACTGGGTACCTCCTTTGTTATGGAACTTCTTTCTGCTTCAGTTTCATCCATCCTGAGTATATCTAGTTTTATAATTTTATATAAGCCACCACCTGAGATTTAAAGATAAGAAGTAGAGGAATGGATAATAGTTCAAGATCTATCCACATAACAACAAAGTTAAGACACTAAGAAACAGATGAATAGGGTGTGACCCAGCTGAAGAAAACCACAAAGAGAGAGGTGAACAAATATTAGATTAAGATTTATATCTGGGCTGGGGTTGTGGCTCAGTGGTAGAGCCACTTGCCTCACATGTGTGAGGCACTGGGTTTGATTCTCAGCACCACATATAAATAAATAAAATAAAGATCCATTGGCAACTAAAAAAATATTTTAAAAAAAAGATTTATATCTTCCTGGATAGAAAATCTGAATATTATGTCAGCATTCCTTCAAAATGATTCATATGTTTATTGCAGTTGTAATCAAGTTCCAATAGGACTTTTGTTGAAACTGACAATTCAGCAATTCATCTGGAAGATCATGGAAGGCCAGTTAGAGGGTTAAAAAGAATCATAATTAAGGAAATGGGGAACATTGCCACGGGTAGTAGAACTTAATAAGGCAACAGTAATGTAGTAGTATAGTACTGGCAAAAAAACAGTTATTGTTGCATCCAAAGAACCAGCAATCATACTTTAGCCAGTATAAGAATTCAACACAAGGAAAGATTATTCATGAATTAATTGTATTCATTGTTTTTGTAATTCACAAGTCCCCAATACATATATCTATAAAGGTCAAGAATAGACAGTTTACCAAAGAATAAAAAAGCAAAATAAAATTTCCTAGGATTAAAGAAGTAAAATATGAAAATAATGAAGTTGTGTTTCTCATTATTAAATAGGTAAAGATTTTTATTGTTAAAACACAAATGTTGGTGATAGCGCAGTGAAACTTATATTCTCTTTCACTGTTCTCATTGTCTTCTTCCTCAGTTGCCTTACTGTGCCATTCTTGATTCAACAGTGTTGCACATTCTGACCTTGAGTTTGGCTGTACTTCTGAAATAATACAGCATCTGAACATCTCCACTGTTAGCTATCCTGGTCCAAGCCCCCCAGCCTTCTTGCCTGGATCATTGCAGTAGTGCTTAACTTATTTCCCTCCTTGTCTTCTCTGCATCTTTGAACACAGCAGCCAAAATTCACCAGCTTAAAATGTGAGTGATCATGTCATTCCTCTGCTCAGTTAGCCATCAGTTGTTTCCTGGTTCCCACAGTTAAGGCCAATTTCATTATAATGATCTACAGACTCTGTATGATAGAGACTTCCCCTTTCCTATCTGACTTTTATGTCCCACACTGTCCCCCTTGCTTTCTCAGCTCCAGCCACTTTACCTTCTAGTAAATGAAGCATGCTCCCACCTCAGGGCCTTTGTACTTAGGGTTGTTCTAAGATGGATTTATCTGATAACACCTTCTTGACCTGCTTCCTGTCTTCTTTCAAGTCTCTGTTCAAGATGTCAGTGAGTTCTTCCTTGACTTCTCTTTATAAAACAGCACCTTCCAACTTTATCTTCCCTGCTGTATTTTTCTCCATAACATATATCAGCACAAATAAGTTTTATGCCTATTTAGATGTTATTTTTCATTTTATAGCTAGATTGTCAGCTTTATAAAAACCGGGACTTTGTTTTATTCACTGCTGTATCACTTAGAGCCTGGCATATAGTGGGCACTTGGTATTTGTTGACTGAATGGGTACATTGATAGAGTATGGAAAGCAACTATAACGTGTTCTGAATATCATTTTTTTAAATGTAGGAGAATGATTAAGTAAATTCCACTAAATGAAGAGAGAGAAATATCTGCATTGAACAGGATCTGGGAGGCTTGGATCAAGAGCAGTAATGAAGGCCGTTTTTCTCTAAAGAAAAAATGTAGAATAATTTCCAAGTACAAAGGAAGTTTCAAAATTATGAACAAGCACTATGTATTAGCAATCTTTGATTAAACTAGGTTGATGGAAGCAAAAGGTTGCTAAAGGGGAATAGTAGAAAATACAGTTATAGGGAACAGATGTTGAAGGGCTTGAAAGTAAATCAAAAGAGAGAGAACTTGGGGCTGGGGCTGTAGCTCAGTGGTAGAGCACTTGTCTCGCAAGTATGAGGCACTAAGTTCGATCCTCAGCACCACATAAAAATACATAAATAAAAGAGAGAGAACTTGCCAGGTGCAGTGGTGCACACCTGTAATCCCAGCGGCTCAGGAGGCTGAAGCAAGAGGATTTCAAGTTCAAAGCCAGCCTCAGCAACTCAGTGAGGCACCAAGCAACTCGGTGAGACCCTGTCTCTAAATAAAATACAAAATAGGGCTGGAGATGTGGCTCAGTGGTTGCCCCAGAGTTCAATCCCCGGTACCTCCTAAAAAAAGAGAATTTCCACAATAGTAATCAATAGTGTGAATTATTGAGCTTTGAAGGACAAGAAAGCTATCCAGAGCTAAAGTTAGTGACATGTAAGGGAGCAAAGAGAGTGGAATATCAACTGGGAGGCAGATGCAACAAGGCAGAATTGAACAGTAATCCTGTTCTAGGTAGTAAGGAGGGTAGAGTGTGACAAAACAAAGGCCTGTGTTGAATATCAGCATTCAGTGATGTGGCAGAAAACAGGGTTTAGTGATCAACTGCATATGAGATGCAAAGAAAGGAAATAAATGTTCTTATACTAAGAAATCATTGCCTTTTAATTGTTTTCTTCTTTTATTATAGGTTTCTCTATACAGAAAATGGATCATTTACACCTTTGGAGAACTCAATTATCACAATACTTCTATACCACCAACTAAGATTTATGACAGTAGATTTGTGACAGTAAATTTCCTCATTATAGAACTGCTGAAGAACTAAAAGAGGATATCTTTCATAAAAATAATCTTATAGTATCATATTACTAAATAAAACTCAAAAGCACAATTATTAAATTATTAGACTTGTTAATACAAGCACACATGTGCAATAGCTACTGACACTGATGGTGACCAAACCTCAAATTTAAAGGGTTTCTCTTCATGGGAAAAATCATATAGTTGCAAGAAACCACTGAACATTGTCATTAAATATATTTTCAGCTAAGTGTCATTTAAGAGAATTTTCTTGAAATAAGTTCTAGAACGTTCCAAGTTCCACCACTAAGTGGATTTGGTATTATGGCAGCAACTTACAGACTTGTGGTTAGTACTGTGAACCACTACAGTAGCGTGGTGATAGACCGACGTTTTGAACAAGCTATACATTATTGCACTGGAACCTGCCACACCTTCACACATGGAGTTGACTGCATTGTGGTACATCATAGTGTTTGTGCAGACCTTTTGCACATCCCTGTGTCTCAGTTCAAAGATGCAGATCTGAATTCTGTGTTTCTACCCCATGAAAATGGGCTTTCCTCTGCTGAAGGTGACTATCCACATGAGGCCCTCTCAGGCATACCCAGAGTCAAGAAAGCCTCTGCATTTCAGAGTACTTATAATTTAAAGGACATTGCCGGAGAAGCAATCAGTTTTGCCAGTGGGAAAATAAAAGAATTTTCCCTTGAAAAACTCAAAAACTCTAACCATGCAGCTTACAAAAAGGGAAGAAAAGTTAAGTCTGACTCATTTAATAGGAGGTCAGTTGACTTTGACTTGCTCTGTGGTCATTATAACAATGATGGGACCTCCCCATCCTTTGGTTTACTCCGGAGTTCCTCAGTTGAGGAAAAATCTTTGTCCCATAGAAACTCAGTTGATGCAAACCTGACTTCCATGTTTTTTCAGAACTTCTCTGAAGAAGACCTGGTTACTCAGATTTTAGAAAAACATAAAATAGATTCTTTTTCCTCTGGGACAGACATAAAAATGTGCTTGGACATCTTATTGAAATGCTCTGAGGATCTGAAGAAATGCACAGATATCATAAAACAGTGCATAAAGAAAAAGTCGGGAGGTAGCATTAATGAAGGAAGTGGTAATGATGCAATTTCTAGCTCTGAAACTGTCTATATGAATGTAATGACCAGGTTAGCATCCTATCTGAAAAAGTTACCATTTGAATTCATGCATTCTGGGAATAATGAGGCCATAGATTTCACAGAACTGGTCAATAACATGCCTGCCTTACAGCTGACTCCCTTTTCCCCAATATATGGCTCTGAACAACCCCCAAAATATGAAGATGTTGTCCACCTCTCCACCCCTGATTCTGGACAGTTTCAAACTCTTGAATTGCAAGATGACAAGCATAATTCTAGGATAACAGACACGATAAAAGCCATTCCAAACACAAATTCCTTATATAGCTTGGAAGTAAATGATCCCAGAAGTATAAAAACTGTCCAGCTCCAATCACTGTCATTAACAATGAACCCTTTAGAGAATGTTTCTTCTGGTGACTTAATGGAAACTCTTTATATTGAAGAAGAGTCAGACGGAAAGAAGGCATTATTAGATAAAGAACAAAGGACAGAGAATGGTCTCAGTCAGGAATTGCTAAAGGTAAATAAACATAGAGCAGAATTTTCAGACAATGATACTCATCTTCAAAAATGTCCTGCAACGAGGCAAAATGAAATTGGTCACATATTTGAGAAACCAATTGCTCATTTACCTGAGGAAGATCCTGAATCAGAAGTTCCTAAAGGGGAAGCAGGAGACCAGAGAGATTTTATGAACCCTAACAGTCAGGAAGAGATAGATAAATTGTTAATGGATTTGGAATCATTTTCACAGAAAATGGAGACCTCTTTAAGACAGCCACTTGACAAAGGTAAAAACTCCAGTTCTCAAAATATTCATAGTCATTTGACTGGTCAAATCCCTGTAGATCTTGAGCCTAAATCTAAAGTGTCTTCACCTGTGGAAAAAGTCTCACCTTCCTGTCTAACAAGGATTATTGAAAACAATGGACACAAAATAGAGGAAGAGGATCGAGCCCTCTTATTGCGAATCCTGGAAAGCATTGAAGACTTTGCTCAAGAACTAGTTGAATGCAAATCAGGCAGAGGGAGTCTATCACAAGAAAAGGAAATGATGCAAATTCTACAGGAAACCTTGACGAATTCCTCTCAGGCCAGTTTATCAGTCTGTAGAAGTCCTGTTGGTGATAAAGCCAAAGACACTACTTCAGTGGTTTTGATTCAGCAGACGCCAGAGGTGATCAAGGTAAGACTCAACAATGTTGAGTGCTGAGAAGTCTCCAAAGAAGTGTTTTAATGTTTGCAAATTTTATAAACAAAAACTATTTC
Source organism: Xerus rutilus (assembly GCA_028644305.1). Taxonomy (NCBI): domain Eukaryota; kingdom Metazoa; phylum Chordata; class Mammalia; order Rodentia; family Sciuridae; genus Xerus; species Xerus rutilus. Next base: position 17,452,175 of record CM053409.1, on the reverse strand, counting down.
TGTTAACTGCTTCATTTTCTATACTAAGAATGATCTCATTTGGTACAGTAAGTAAAAAACAAATCCTTTATAGTCAAGCAGTCTGCTTCAGCTGCCCTTTTCATATCCTTCATCATCTTTGATACAAATCCATGACCAAAGAAAGCTACTTAACCTTAATATCTTCTTGTGTATAGTGGAAATAGTAAGGATAAAGACAATGTATGTTGAGCACAAGCATTGCAGCACCATGCTTACACAAAGTAGGTATTTAACAGTCCTCATCCTTTCCAGTCAACCAAGAGATCAGTCCTTATTTCATGCCTTTGTTGACACTTACAAGGTACATAGTTGGGTACAAGGGAGGACATGACTCTTAAAGAACTTAAAATCTGGCTGGGGAGACAAAACTAATATTCCTGAAACAACACATGAGCATGTATCTGAAAATATTGTTAGTGCAATAAATCTTCAAAAAAGGTCAGGCTAGAATATGTGAAATTTACTTCTCCACGCAAGTGATAATAAATAAATATTGATCTAGAATTACAGAAGTATTTTTAAAAAATTTTGAATCTATCCCCCCCAGTAGCCCAGAAAAGCAATTATCTGCCCACTTCTATGTATGTGTTTCTTTAAGCAACAAAATTATTCCTTGCTCATTTCACAAATCCATGGGTTTGCAGGGGGTTCTTCATCACCTCATTCAAGGACCCAGGCTGATGGAGGATCCACATTCTTCCTCTTTCTCCATTTCCCTATCTGGGATATGTGATTTACAAGTTCACTGGAGCACAAGGAAGAAAGGGATGGTTTTTAACTGTTCCATCCCCTGACATGGCACTGTTCACTTCAGATCATACTCCAGGTCTTCCAACCTAAAACCTGAGAAACATACAGAAACACTTAGACTATTTGGTAAGCATTATCTCTACCACATGTTGACATGTGTGCATTCACAGACATAACACCAAATCAACAAAAAGTTGTAAAATAATATTAGTTATTTTGAGATATGTGCATTTGTGTAAAAAGTATAAAGAAACACATGGATACACCAAATACAATGTTTAAAACAGTGGCTAAACTTGGGTAAGGAAGAGATGCAACCAAAGAAGGGTGTGTCAGGGGGGCCTCGGAAGTATTTGTGATGTTCTCTTTCATAATCTGGGTGGTATATCCATAAGTATTTTGTTGTAATATTCATGCATTTTTATATATTCTTTAATGTTGCATAGTAAATTTTTAAAAATTGGATATTAGAAGTAGCATATATGTGGCCAAATTAAATATCAAGTTATATATTATTTTGGCTTCTCATTAAAATTTTAATTTGAGCAGAGAAAAGGGCATATTTTGATCAGATGGATCACTTTTACTCAGTATGTTTTATGCATATTTTTAGTTGCAAGTAACATTTAAGTTTAAAACAATAGATACCTCAGGTTGTTAAATGATGATTTGGGTCTAAATATCCTCAGATATTCATGGAGCATTTCTATAAAATCTCTGCGTGAGTCTCATTTGTGTATTCACAGATTTTAATATCTTTAATTAACTTGGGTCATCACAGAAAGCGAAACTGTAAGAATTAATTACAAATGTTAATAAAAAAATCCTTTCATATTCACAGGCAATACTGATGTGCTTAATATTTTATAAAGAAAAGAAAATACCTATATAGCAATCCCCAAATGTTAATAGTGTTCTAAGAGCTGCCAGTTATTGTGAGCTAAAGCATGCTAAGACATTTAGATATATTATCTCACTAATTTCCCCCAAATTATATTTGTCCATTAAAATAAAAATGCCCACCTTCTTGGATGACCTATTCCATAACTTCGTAATCATTAACCAGAAACTTCTATTGTGACACAGTATTTTGAATTTTATTCAGCCATCTTCCCCCATTTATCTCCTATGAAAAAAAGAAGATAGCTGGGTCGTTGGTCCCTTTGATACCCTCAATCTAAGTATAGCTACTAAAAATGCCGCACTGAGATCTACATGAGCTTCCCAGTTTTTTACAACTACAGACTGAAATCAGAATCTGATGAATATACTGTCTCTCAACATCATTTTTTTAAAAATATTTTTTTAGTTGTAAATGGACACAATATCTTTATTTATTTGTTTTTACGTGGTGCTGAGGATCGAACCCAGTGCCTCACACATGCAAGGCAAGTGCTTTACCACTGAGCTACAATCCCAGCCCTCTCAACATCATTTTAAGTGAGTTCCAATATAATAGAATATTGAAATATTGAAAATATTTCTCCCTGATAAAAATTGAAAAAAATTATTAATAAAAAGCTAATTTTAAAGAGAAAGGTAATATAAGATGTTTCAGGCAGATGCTTGATGCAAAAAGGCAAACCATTCTTCCTTGATTCAGTTGCCCCTCCTTTTTCTTTTAATCTTTTCTTCTCATGAAATGCTTTAAATCAGGAGTTGGCAGACTTTTTTTGTGAAAGGCCAAGCAGTAAATATTTTAGTCTTTGTGTGCAGCAAGTCTTCTTTGTACTTTTTCTTTCTTCTTTTCTTTTTAACAATTCTTTAAAAATGTAAAACTGGCCTTAGCTCCAAGACTTAATTAACAGAAACAGAGAGTGGGCCAGATTTGGCTCATGGACTATAGTTTGTCAACATTTGTTTTAAGCAAATGGAAAAGTGTAATGATATAAAAAGCACTCTTATCACCTACCACATAGTTTTATCAGATCTTAATGTTTTGCTCATATTTGTTTCAGATCTCAGCTTTAGTGTTTTCATTATCATTACTGTTACAGTTTTTAAAAATAATCTCATACACAGTTGAAATCACTAGGGTACTCTTCAGTACTCTTCATTTTCCAGAAGTAGCTACTATCCTGAAGTTGTTGATCTCCTACAGGTTTTTATACAATATTGTTTTTCATTCTTATAGAGAAAGTGTGAACAAAGAATAATAGGAAATAAAACAGAGGTAAATTAATGCCTAGTTTATGAATGACCTTGTATACTATGTTAAAGAATTTGTCTTTAAGGAGAGTAGAAAGCCAAAGAAAGCTTTTAAGCAGAAGATTCCCACAGTATGATATATTTTTAAAGAATAGCTGATTTAAAACTAAGGCTTATTTTTTTCTTATTGGACAGCTAAAAATTTGCCAGTTGTTCAAACATTTTAATTAATAGGGCATGGAGGCATACTTTTCAAAATTTTTAGTTGTTAATGGACCTTTATTTATATTTATTTATATGCAGTACTGAGAATCAAACACAGTGCCTCACACATGCTAGGCAAGCACTCTACCATTGTTCTATGAACCTAGTCCTGCAGGCAATACTTTTAAATGACATTGATGATTATCCCTAAGAAAAAAGGTTGACTTGAGAGTATTATATGTCATTAATAATTTAATGTATATTTCAGAATAATTTCCCAAGAGTGAACAGTATTTGTTGTCTAGATATGATTGAAATTCAAACTTGTCTTGGGAAAGAGAGCCAAATAGAAAACTCTAGGAAGATTCTGAGAAATCACAAAAAGAATATTGGTCGGGATCAGACAGAGGTCAACAGTATGGGCCCATGGGCCAAATCCAACCTGCTGCTGACAGGTCCACAGCCACACCTACTCATTAACATATGATCTGTAGCTACTTTTATGTTCTGTCTGCAAAATTGAGTAGAAACAACAGAGACCTCAAAGTCTAAAGTTATTACTATCTGGCCATTTATATCAAAAGTTTGCTGACTCCTGTTCTAAATATTGCTCCACAGATCAGCAAAGCAGACTTTTTAAAAAAATGTTATTGTATTCTTTATACCTTTATTTCACTGGTTTATATTTATGTGGTGTTGAGGATCAAACCCAGTGCCTCTCGCATGCTAGGCAAGCGCTGTACCACTGAGCTACAGCCCCAGCCCCCAAAGCAGACTTTTTTTATTTTATTTTTTTATTTTTATTTTATTTTTTTGGTACTGGAGATTGAACTCAGGGGCACTCGACCACTGAGCCACATCCCCAGCCCTGTTTTGTGTTTTATGTAGAGACAGGGTCTCACTGAGTTGCTTAGGGCCTCACTGTTGTTGAGGCTGGCTTTGAACTCGCGATTCTCCTGTCTCAGCCTCCCAAAGTGCAGGGATTACAGGTATGCGCCACCGTGCCTGGCTAACAGCAGACTTTTGATAACACTGTTTTGTTAAATGTGTTGGAAATCTTGGAAATATCAATGAATTTTAATATCAAAAAACAACAATAATTCAGACAGTGAACCAATAGACATAAAAAAGGGAAATAGCCAGGCAAGGTGGCACACACCTGTAAACTCAGATACTAGAAAGACTAAGGCATGAGAATAGTAAATTCCAGGCCTCAATACCTAGGGAGACCCTGACTCAAAAAAAATTTTTTTTTTGGTACTGGAGATTGAACTCAGGGGCACTCAACCACTGAGCCACATCCCCAGCCCTATTTTGTGTTTTTATGTAGAGACAGGGTCTCACTGAGTTGCTTAGTTGCTTAGCGCCTCGCCCTTGCGGAGGCTGGCTTTGAACTCGCAATTCTCCTGTCTCAGCCTCCCTAAGTGCTGGGATTACAGGCTTGAGCCACCGCGCCCGGCCTGACTCAAAAATTTTAAAAAATGGGGGAGTAGAGAGATATACTCACTAGTAAAGCACCCCTAGGTTCAATCTCCAGTATTTCAAAAATATATATATATATAAACATACATATATATATAAATAAAAATATATATATAAATAAAGCTAGGTGCACTGGTATATATTTGTAAGTCCCAATGTTTTAGTTAGCTTTTTCGCTGCTATGACCAAAAGACCTGACAAGAGTGATTATAGAGGAGGAAGTTTGTTGATTATAGTTTCACAGGTCTCAGTACATAGATGGTGAATCCCATAGCTCTGTGCCCAGGGTGAGAGAAGGATGAACAGAAGAAAACCAGCTCAGAACATGGCCACCAGGTAGCAGAGAGAGAGACAGACAGACTTCTCTCACCAAGGACAAAATATATACTCCAAAGGCATGTCTCAGTGACCTCCCTCCTCGAGCCACACCCTACCTGGCCTAGGGTTACCACCCAGTTAATCCCTATCAGGGGATTAATGCACTGAGTAGATTAAAACTCTTATAACCCAGTCATTTTACCTCTAAAGGTTCTTGCATTGTCACACATGAGCTTTTGGGAGACACCTAATATTTAAACCATTAATACCTAGCAACTCTGGAAGCTGAAGCAGGGGATCACTTTTTCAAAGTAAGTAAATCTAGAATAAATCCTTCATGACGAATTCTGACCATAGCTGTTCTCTCTTCTTTTTAGTCACCATTTATCTCTTGAGTTTTCACTTAAATCGGCTTTATTTTCATCCTGTGTCTTAAATTCCCTTTTCTTTTTTCCTTTCTTTGCACACAATGTCAAGTTATCTGTGTGTCTCTATTGGTCAACAAATGAGTCTTCATACTATGCTTTTTTTCACAAAGCCTCTATGTGACAGGAGACAACCTTATAGGTTCTAGACTAGCTAAGGCATGCAGATGGACCTGCAAGTAAGTCAAATAAGAATAAGAAGAGCTCATAGAGAAGGTGATATGGCTGAAGTCCAAAAGGGTTTTATAATTACAAATGAGTGAATTCTGAGGATGTTTGACATGTAGAATAATGGAATAATTTTAGAAAAACAAAACACTAAGAATCTATGCCAATTTGATAATTCGCATAATAAATGATACCTTAATTCTGTTTTATTTTCATCAGCAGATGGTATTACAGTCACTTTTTATCTGTTTTTAGACTTATAGGGCAATAGTATATTAATAATTAATCATAGTTTAAAATAATAAACCCTAACTACCCTTAAGGTTATTTATTTTTAGTTAATTTTAGTAAAAACAGACAAGTAAAAATTTCTATTTCTGCGATCAGAAGAATGAAGTAGGGGAGGGCAGATTCTTCAAGGAAGAATTTAAAGTAAATTAAGATTACTTTTTGTAAAAACTATACTATTCAAGTCTAGTGAAACCTGATAGCTTTCAACTAAGAAGAAAAAATGTTTAATAAAAAGTCCAATTAAAATCTTAATATTTTTAAAGAAAAGCTTTCTTAAGATTAAAAAGTAAAACTATCGTCAACATATTGACAAGTATAGACTTCATTTGGACCTGTTTCAGTAAGGTAGTAAAGATCATTTATAGTTAATACATTATTTATGTTTAGTTCACTATTGTATCCTAAAAACCTAGACAGTGACTGGCACTTAATGGGTGCTCAATAGATATTGTTAATTGTTACTTTTCACTCTTTTTCTTTTTGTGGTGCTGGGGATTAAAACCAGGGCCTGTGCATGTGAGGCGGGCACTCTACCAACTGAGCTATATAACCAGCCCTAATTGTCACTTTTATAGGGACTTATATTTGTATGTTATGTTTCTGTAGTGTTTAGATTTTTCCTTATAAAACAACATCATCTTTTTGTAAGAAGAAAAAAATAATGAAAGCATTTTTTCTAAGATATCCAGGGAAATTCCACTATTTCAGCCTGGATTGAATCCCTAAAACTAGGCTTTCCGTAATATGACCACCTTCAGAAATTGGATTAAGTTACCTGTGTAAACTGATTACTTCACAAGCTTAATTATGCTATACCTTGCACTTGCCTGACTTTACAGAGCTGAGAATCAGATTCAGACCTTTGAATCAAGAATTCTGCCATTTCTCCTGAGATTACCACCAAGTGGTAACTCATCAAGACTAGATCTGACAGGTAGTTTTGTCACCCACTCTCATAAATTGGATCAACTTTCAGAGACCGTGGTTGAGGTGTTTGCCCTGAGAAGTGCTTTGGCAACCAAGAGCCCTAGTTCCCTCAGCTGTTGTATGTTAGGCATAGTGTTCATTATTCCCAGGGTATCTTTGGCCATCAGTTCAGCCTTCTGTTTTGATATCTATGAATTCATCTCTTACCCTAAATTACTGAGAAATCATTCTCCTTCATATTCATCTCCCCCACACACATTTAACATGTCAATGAAGTAGAAACTCTTCTTCCAACTTGCTGTGAAGTTTATTTTATTTCTAGTCCAAAACTGAATTCATATCTCTATAATGAACAATCTTCAACTGACTGAATTCTTATCTCTGTAATGAGCAATCTCCAACTGAAGTAATTTCAAGGAGAAAGGCAAGAAAGAAAGCAGACTAAGAAGCACGGAGAACTCCAGAAAACTAGAAATTCTAGGAATATTAAGATTTATGATACCTAATAATTTTAGGCTATTCATTCACTTTTGCATCCTTAGATCCTAGAAGTATATGTACCTCAACTATTTGGAAGACTAAAAGGCAAAAATATTAGAGTGGGGGGGGGCAATCTGTTATTGACTATAGAATGTGTTCTATCATTTGGAGACAATTGAAACAAGACAAAAAATGTTTATTAGATTTCCTCTATAATGCATATGCCTTCCTATTTTGCTGCAACCAGTGAAGGTAAAGCTACAATACAGGCTAAGAACAAAAACCACAGATAACCATCATCGTCTGGCCCCTTTCCCTGACCCCAGCATTTCATTAATAATTAAATAACGTTTATAACAGAACAAGCCATGAATTAAGCAATGAAAAAAACACCAAGTTAAAGCATAAAGGAGAAGAATATTGAATTTTAAGATTAAGAATAATCTATTAGGCGTGATGGCTCAGGCCTGTCATTCCAGCATCTTGGGATGGATCACAAATTCAAAGCCAGCCTCAGCAACTTAGTGACACTCTAAACAATTTAGGGCCTCAAAATAAAAATAAAAAGTGCTGGGAATGTGGCTCAGTGTTTAAGTGCCCCTGGGTTCAATCCCTGTTACCAAAAAAATAAGAAAGAAAAAAATTAAGAGTGATCAACTAGAGCCGGGCTTGGTGGCACATGATTTAGGAGGCTGAGACAGGAGAATTGTATGAAGTTCAAGGCCAGTTCAGGCAACCTAGGGAGACCCTATCTCAAATTTTTAAAAAATTAAAAATAAGAGTAATCAATTAATTAGTGTGTAGTCAATTTCTTCTCTTAAAGCCTGTGTACAATGATATTTTAAATAAAGTCTGTGATTCTAGATTATTACCTTTTTAACTTTCAGCCAGTTAGAACTATAAGGTAAGAGGACTTTTTAAATTGAGATGTCATTTACTCAGTATAAGATTTGTCCTATTAAATACACAATTTAGCAGTATTTAGTATACCCAACAAGGTTGTGCAGCACTAATTCTGGAATATTTTCTGCACCCCCAAAAGAAACCCATATTCATTAGCAGTCAGTCCCCATTCCCCCCTACTCCTAGCCCTTTGCAACCATAAGGTACTTCCTATCTCTATATATTTGCTAATTTTCACATTTCATGTAATTGGAATCATGTAATATGTGACCTTTTGCAACTGGCTTCTTTCATATAATGTAATTTTTTCAAGTTTGCCATATTGTAGCATACACCAGGACATTATTCCTTTTTATGGCTCGCTTGGACTTGAATGTTATGTTCATCCTTTCCTTTTGTTTATTATTACATGAATATTTGGGTGTTTCCATTTTTTGGCTATTATAAATAATGTGATGAACATTCATGTATAAGTTTTTATGTGAACAGAAAAATGCTTTTGACTTAGCATTTCTAAGTTTTTCTAGAATAGCCAGTTTTCTTTTATAAATTAGAAGTACCCTTCTGATATACTAGAAGTGCAGTGAGGAAAACAAGAAATTACTTCTTTATCATCTTTCTGTCCTTACACCTAGTGAAGTGTCTGGCACTTAATAAATGATTACAGAAATACTTGAATATGAGTGAGTAACTAATAACTTGAACTTCACTCATAGTTTTAGATACTATTGGAAAATAATTATCAAATTATAAAATATTACAAATAAAAGCTCTTTTACCTGAATATAATTGAGTCTTATAATCATTAGGGAATCATAAATTATATACTGCAAAATACATCTGTGTACTGTAAAATTTTATTGTAATTCACAACATAAATATATTCACACTTCACTTAATGTAGGGCCAAGGCTTTTCTTTGAGAAAATTTCTCAAACAAATTGAATTGGATATTTTCTGTGACATCTTTCTTTAATAATCACACTCAAAATATATTTATTGACTGATTTCCAGTTTTAGTCTCTTTAAACTAGAGAGGGAACTTAAAACAGTAGTGAAACAATTTGAACACAGATACTCTTAAGTTTTTGCTTTCACTGAGTTGTTTTTAAAAATAGTTTTGGAAATTATTCTTTTTTTCTATACTTCCTTTTTTGATGTAATTGGATTGATTTTTTTTTAAAACTGAGGACCAAACTCAGGGCCTTTTGCACTATAGGTGAGCACTACCACTGTGCTACATCTCCAGCCCTTTGAATTGAATTTTTACTGTAAAAAATACAACCAACATAAACAGACTGGGGACAGACACAATTGACTCTTAATAAATATGCAACTTAACTACTAAGATTATAAATACAGGGCATAACAAAATGAACCATCAGCATGCATCAGTGTGTTGTGGGAATTATTCTGTCTTACAGAAGAAATGGAAAACTAGCTAATGTGGAAACTTAAATGAAGGTAATTTAAAGGAGATTCTGCAGTATTGGATTAAGTACTGTGTATGCATAAAATTAAGAACTATAATTAAGGGGGCCTAAATAATCAGGGAAGACTTCATTTAAAAAAAGGTAGAATATGAGTTGGATTTTGAAAAATAGTTAGACTGTGCATTTGAGGAAAGAGTGTTCTCAAGAAGGAAAATGAAAATTCATACCTCTGAAGCCACAGGATGGTGAGGGAAAAAAGAGGAAGGAGTAAGTACAACACATTTGGTTTAATTGAATAAGAAGTATGTCATAAGTCTAAAGACCTAATTGCATTTAACAGATTTTTTGTTATTTCAATTTGGAGAAATAATGAGGGAAGAAAAGCCTTCTAGGCAGGAATAGAAGGAAAAAATATGGGAAAGCTATCTATCTTAAAATGTTAACAGTGAGATAGAAATAGAAAATAAGGACGGGCCAGGTCAAAGCATAGAACCAGTGGTTTTCAGTTGTAATCGTGAGCTTCCTAGTACCTGGAAGCTTTCAGGTAATATTTTGTATAAGCTGAAGATTTCACAGCTTAAAAAAAAAGTTTAAATCACAAGTTGAGACATACAAACCCAATGTACACATTATAAAAAATTGTCAGAATATCTTGAAATGAGTGGGAAAAGGCTGACTTAACATTGTAGCAAACAGTGGAAAACCAAATAATTTAATGACCACTAAATGAGATAGTAAAAGAAGGTTGTAAGCTACTTTTTGTTTCTGTTTTCTATGATATTCATTTTATATTTTCTAGAACTAGAATATAATACTGATTTGATGATAGGATTGATTAAAAATAAGTATTGAGGGGCTGGGATCGTGGCTCCGTGGTAGAGCGCTTGCCTCGCATGTGTGAGGCACTGGGTTCGATCCTCAGCACCACATAAAAATAAAAAAGATATTGTGTCCACCTACAACTAAAAAAATAATTTAAAAAAAAAATAAGTATTGGAATTTAGAACAGAACACTTCATGATTCACTTGTAAATAATGAGTCCAATATTTAATACATGATAAAATTATAGCATAGGTATTTTTTAATTCTGAGATGATTCCTTTAAAGCTCCTCAAACGAAAAAGTCTCATAAATTCAGTATGTACTATATCATTACTATTTGGTATCCTTTTAAACCTTTTTTCAGCTAAATTTCACTTACTCATAGATATCAAAAACTTCTTTCTTATAGTATTCAATTGTTGTGCTTTCTTAAATAATATTTTTGACAATAGATTTTCAAAATATATCCATAATTACTTCCAAAAAAGTAGGTTTGATGACAAGTTTTCTGCTTTAATTTTTTTTTTAAATCTAAGACCAACAAATCTTTTTGCAAATTACCCTGTAAGGTTGAACATTTCTTTCTCCACATTTTGATGAGAGAGGCCTGTTCTTTTTTCATAAAATATTAAGTAGCAAAAGCCAAAAATATTCTACACATTCTTTTTTTTCTCTGTCTCTAATTTCAGGAGAAACTACTTTTTGTGGATTGACACCTCACATACTCTTGAGTTTAAGAAGTTAGCATTATCTGAGAAGTTGCTATTTTTAGGTCCAACTGTAATGTTTCTAACTTTGGTACTTGGAGTAGTGGGTGCTTCCTTTCCCAGAAGGCTCTGTATTCTCAATATGTGCAGGTCAGTTTGATATAAAGCTACCTACAAGGAGCAAGAGGCCCTTTGCAGCCTGCATTTTTCATTTGAAAATTATGAGCAGGTATTGGGAGCCTCTGGTTGTATTTGGGAATCAGCTACATGTCAGGACAAGCATGAATTGTAGCCCCTGGAGGCTGGGAGAGCACAATGCTTGAATTTAATTTCTTTGGGAGACAAGAAGAAAAAAAAATACCTTTCTACCTGACAAGATTGACAACTTATTAAATCTGACCATCTTCAGAAGTGTGCTGGACAATTGCGAAGTAAACATTCATTTTTGAAAGATGATGATCAAGGAAACATCTTTACGAAGGGACCCGGATTTAAGGGGAGAGTTAGCTTTCCTGGCAAGGGGCTGTGATTTTGTTCTCCCGTCACGGTTTAAGAAGCGGCTGAAGTCATTTCAGCAGACACAGGTTTGAAACTTGGGTGTTTCTTTTAAGATATTTTTATTACTAATAAAACCACCCAGTGAACTAACTCACAAATAATTTTATAACTCACTTGTATCTTGATATTAGATCAAGGAATTAATCTGTGTCCTCTATTCAGCTATTTGCAGAAAGCTATTTGTAGAGGGATTCCAACAGGTTTAAAAATAGACCTTCTGGACCTGGAGTACAGTACTCACATTTTTCTGATATAGAGAGAGAATCCAGTTTTAGAGACAATAAATACAACTTAACAAATAATTTATAATTTAGCCAGAAAAATACTAGAATGTTTAGTAGAAATCCTTGATAAAGTAGAATTGGTGTTAGAAGCCTTATTTACACTTTCAATCAGTAGACTGTATTTAACACACTTGTATCAGTAATGAATGTTTGCTTTTAAAAAAAAATATTAATCCTGGTAATATTTTTAAAGGCAGAGTATTTTTATATATAGACAATTGTGTACGTGTATAATATGCTGTGTAGATAGATAATAATGAAGGATGGCTTCTAGATTGTGAAAAAATATTTTCCCTCAGCAAGCTATGAGACTGAGTGTTTTCTGTCTGTGATGACTATTTTACAGTTTCTGCTTTCTTGATTACAACCTTTGGGCCAGTGTCTCACCACACAAGTTGCCTAACATTTCATACAATACAAATCAAGGGCTAATCAAATGCTGGCCTTCCAAATTCCATCTAGAAACCATAGTTTCATAGTTATTCTGACCCAGAATAATTTCAAATTGTTTGGGCGAACTATGTGAAATTCCCTACCCACGGCTTTTGTAGGTCAAAAACAGACAAACATTAGAAATCCTCCAATGACAATAGTGTAAGAACACTATTTAGAATGAATATCTAAATGATACCTAGAGTTATTATTGGAGATTTTGTTCCAAACCTTCCCCCACTGGCACCACTGGTCTTAATTCTTATGGCTATAATTGCCCTGAAATTATCCGTAATACCTTGGATATCATACCATGGAAAAGGAAACAAAGAATTTTTTGATTGAACACATGTAGTCTCTCTTACTGCCTAAAATAATGGAAAGGAAGTGACAAGTGACAAGTGACCAAGGTAAAGCCTTGAAGAAAGATCTGTGCCTTATTTTAGAATTTTAGGACTTTCTACTATTATTGACTCATGAAACTATGGAACAATATTTACACATTCAGCATTAAGCAGACAAATGTTTCCTTAGACTAGATTATCAATTTGTTTAACCCAAACTGGTTTGTAAATTGCTTTACAAATGGAAATGATTATTTATGATTGAATCTAAAGACTGTGCCAAATTATGCATAATCTTTTGAGAACCCCCACCTTTTGGCTTTGTCACTCATTTTCTTTCATGAGGACAGATCTATGCCCAGCACTGTTTTGAATCTTTCACTGGCGTTATATTCTATAATTTCCTTCAACAGTCTTCAAGGTATAGGGGTTATAATTTGTTTTATTACTGAAATTTTAAAAGGTTAAGTAACTTTTCTGAGGACACAGTAAACCATCACTGTTTTCAGTTTTTCATTGGCATCGTTTCCCTCTGTGCTGGTTCTTCCTTACCTATTGCTTATAATAGAATTGTTGTTTAAACTTTAGGGGTAGCATTAGGCTAATTTAAGGAAGAAGAACATTAGAGTAATACTTTGTGATCAGTGAATTTAAAATGAACGTAGCCAATCAATAGTCATGTCTGCCTTTCATACTTTATGTAGTATCTCATATAGTGCCATGCTCATGAGCCTTGATAAATGATTTGGTTATTAATTAAGAGTGGAAATTAAAACTCTGAAAGTTTTCATGGAATCCTTTTTTTAAATTTTTCTGCAAGGAATCTCAGAATTCAAAAATAAACTCCTACCTGAGTAATGGTGTACTCCTTCCTTCCCTTTTCCCTCAATCTTGAGTTATCTCCATCTCCCAATTGCTTCCCCACCACCTCTTTATTGTCTTTTCTAATGCTGCCTTATGGTAGACCTCATAATATCCTTTTTGGAGAAAGGAAGGATATAAACTATAAGTGAGTTACTTAACTATAAAGAGAATGTGGTTATAATGACCACGGAGCTTATGTATTAAGAATATAAGCCGGGCGTGGTGGCTCACGCTTGTAATCCCAGCATTTAGGGAGGCTGAGACAGGAGAATCCCGAGTTCAAAGCCAGCCTCAGCAATGGTGACGCGATAAGCAACTCAGTGAGACCCTGTCTCTACATAAAACACAAAATAGAGCTGGGGATGTGGCTCAGTGGTCGAGTGCCCCTGAGTTCAATCTCCAGTACCCTAAAAAAAAAAAAAGAATATATCAAAATAAGATAAATACATATCTGGGTAAAATGGCATGCCCCTTAGTATTCAGTAAATCAACCATAACTAAAATGCTTTGATTTTCATAACAAAGGTTTTTCTTAGCATCAGGGCTTGATAGTGATTCTTCCTCAACAAAGCTGAACTAGAAAAGAAAATAAAAGTAACCCCCTCCCCCAAGTGCATTTTAGATGTATGGATATAAAAAGAACTTGTAATTTATGCCAGTTGAAGGAGAGAAAGAAATTCACAGAAGGACCAAGAACAGTCTTCAAAAAGAATTTACTAATCTATTCCAGCAGACTAATAGTACACCTCAAAATGCTTACTCTATCAGCTGATACTGCTCATTGATTATTTTGAAATATCTGCCAAGTGATTGATGGGGAAATGAACTGTAGAATTTTTAGAACATACATCTTTGTAAGCTTGAGTATTGATAAATAAATAATGTATTCATTTATTTAATATGAAAAACATTCCCCAGAGACATGCTTACTACCTTCGAGTAAAGTGAGTAATTGTGGTTTCTTGTATTTATACACTACTTCCTATTACTGGTGAGGATTCTCAAGAAATATATACAGTTTAGAATTTTTGTGTCTTATAATCACATTTTTCTTCCAGATCCAAAATAAACCAGAAAAGAAACCAGGAACATTACTTCCATCTCCTGCCAATTTTCCAAGTAGTCCCCAACCTCTCTCCCCTGTTCCTGCTGTGAATAATGTTGTGAATGCACCGTTATCCATAAACATTCCACAGTTCTACTTTCCTGAAGGACTCCCAGATACCTGCATTAACCATGAACAGACTTTAAGCAGAATTGAAACTGCTTTCATGGATATTGAAGATCAAAAAGCAGACATTCATGAAATGGGAAAAATTGCAAAGGTAATAACAACTACTAATTATTAATAAGTCCCCTTTCTCTTGTAGTCCCAGTGTTGTCCTTACTGCCTCTTTGCTATTTTGCATGCATAGGATTTTTTTTCCATTCTGAAAAATTTATTTGATTCTATTAGATCTCTAGCTATAGTCCTACTTCATGGAACTCTTAAGTTTGGAAGAAATCTTATTAGTATTCCAATTCAACCTCCCATTTAACATAGGAATTCTTTCTAAGACATCACCAACTCATAAATACTTTCTCTTCTTGAATATTTTCACTGTCTTGCCAGTAGCCTGTTCCATATTAAATAGCTGTGTTTGTGGGAAATGTTTTCCTTATGTCGAATAGGAATTTCTATTTTGTTCTCACCCATTCATCATTCCTCTACCCTGAAGCTAGATAAGGAGCCATTAGGCCATCTCAGTGCTGTCATTTTATCCAGAAATAAATGAATGTGATACCAGGAAGCAAGTCTTTGGTTCTTTCCAATATATCCAACTGCTTCTAATTTAAGATTTTAGCCCACTAATGTAGTACTACTGTGACTGGACTCTACGCCTCTGTACTCCTCCCAGAATAATATTGAACATGACTATCAGTTATAGTTGATAATGGCATCTCTCAGCTCAGGAATATTCGGTATTCATACCCTCTGTGGCAGTATTTTGCTTGGTTTGGTTTATTTCTATCACTCATGTATACTTAAAAGTCATATCAGACCTCAGAATTTAGCAATGGCTCTAAGCTGTGCTTCATGAGGCTGCGGATTGTATGGAGGCAAGTAGGAGATCAAGTGGGAGTGCCTAAGACCCCATGCAGACTTCTAACTGGAATGATTCCCCAGCTTTCAGGAGGAATGTTAAAGTTTGAAAAGTGCTGCTCTTCAGGGGGAGAAAAAAAAAAACCTTCCTCTTAGTATTCCAAGGCTTCCATACTCAGTCCCCAGAGATCCTTTCCAGAACTACCTGATGCTATTTCCTGCATGAACCTGACCCCCCACTCACAGTCACACCTCTACATTTGGACTCTTGTAGCTCTCCTCTCCAAGATGGGTTTCCACTCCTACCAGCCACTTTGAAGACCTGGCTTCCATTCTGCCTTTTTGATGAAATCTCTATATTCTGCTCATGTTGATACTGAACACAAGTCTATTTTGCTCACTGCACAAAAGCCAATAGTTGGGAGATAAGAAATCAGATTTATTCAAGGATCAGTTCTGAGAAGATGGCAGGGATATCATCCTGAAAACTCCACCTTAGGAAATTCAGGAGTATAAAGGGCTTTTAATGAAGAGGAAAAGAGGGTAATGGGAAAATGGACAAGAAGGTTTCATGCTGAATCACTCAGTAATTATCTTTTTCATTCAGGGGATGTTATCCTTTCTCTTTGGTTGGAATATTGTGATTACATTTTCTTTACATTGAGTAGGAATCAAAACAATCTTTGTCTCCTGGACCAGTCCCTGTAAACTTTTAGATAAACACATTATTTTCCTACAAATTAAACATTATCTTTTTTGTTGTTGTTGTTGGTACTGGAGATTGAACTCAGGGACACTCGACCACTGAGCCACATCCCCAGCCCTATTTTTTGTGTTTTATGTAGAGACAGGGTCTTACTGAGTTGCTGAGCGCCTCGCCGTTGCTGAGGCTGGTTTTGAACTTGAGATTCTCCTGTCTCAGCCTCCCTAATTGCTGGGATTACAGGCTTGCGCCACCGCACCCGGCTAAACGTTATCCTTTTAATCAGTAGGCTTGGTAAGTCCTTGGCCCACACTTTGATGTTATTTGAACACCAGGTGGTCTAGGTTCTGACAGACTAAAGAAATATGAATGATTAGGAAGTCTGGGGACCAAATTTATTTTTCTTTGTCCCCTTTTCTTGCAATAGTTGACTGTGATAATTAATATCTCAGCTATTAAAAGGGAGTTTTCTTTAGAATTACAATGCTAGGCAAAGAGAAGAATGAAGAGTAATTTTACAAGGGACAATTTTGCAAAGTAAAGCTCATCTTAAATAGGATGGTGTAAAACAAAATGGTATAGACATTATATATTACAATGCCCTACCCTCTTGCCTAACTCTGACCTCACAGAGCGTTTCTGTTGCTGCTAAATGTAAACAAGGATTTTAAAGGAATTCTTTCTTTTATCATCTCTTTTTTTTTTTTTTTTGCCCATCTTAGAACTTGATTTTGGATCCCTTGGATCATCAAACTATCTCATTCCCAAAGTAAGAACTTACTTGTTTCCACAGGGTTTTACTTATGAGGAAATTGCAGTCCCACAAGTATTTGAAGTCACAGAACCAGTCCCTCTGAGGAGACAAATCATCTTAACTTCTGGCATGGTGCTGCTTTTGCGTGTCTTATTTCTCTAAACATACACTAATTATTAGCTAGCTCCCAATCAGTAGTCATCCAAATAAATTACAAGTTCTCTTTCCTATATTAGGTGACAGAACCAAGACAGTAAATTCTCTAAATAGCCTGGAACAATGGATCTAAGTCCAAAATATAAAAGTTAGCAAAGATGAGTGAAATCTGCATTTTTGGAGGTAACATGTATTAAACCAAAACTCTTGAGATCAGGGGATCTCCCACATAAAAGGATTTATTGAGCCATTA
Source organism: Xerus rutilus (assembly GCA_028644305.1). Lineage (NCBI taxonomy): Eukaryota > Metazoa > Chordata > Mammalia > Rodentia > Sciuridae > Xerus > Xerus rutilus. The sequence continues at coordinate 17,434,664 of CM053409.1, read as the reverse complement.
CAGATGTTAGCCAGAAACCAGGTCCTAGGACAAGTTTGAGCAAGTACCAGCAGCTGAGCAAAGTAGCAACTGGAAGATGTCCACCAGGCCAGAGCTAAGAAGGGATTTTTATAAACTTTGGAAAAGGAAAGCACTATAACCTACATAATCTTTAGCTAAGAGGTGTGGGATGATAAGAAGCAGGGAAAGCTATGGGATGGGTTTTAGTCCATAAGGAGAAGTACTTCTCCTTGATTGGGATTAATAGGAAAGTTTAAATGTAAACAGAGCTCCCTTATCTATTCTTCATTTGTTGGCCTTTGCAATAAAATTTAGAACATCTCAGAATTTTCTTTTATCATATGTCAACTATGTAAATGCCAAATAGGTATTTCTAGAATGGGAACAATTTGTGTAAAAGAGATGCAAGGTTTCATGGAATGCTTCAGGTAGGCAGATAAAGAAAACTTGTCCAGATTAAGACATAATAGTTCTCTGGTGTGGAGCAGGGTCATTACATCTGGAGGGCCGATCCAGGTGATTAGTGCTTCTCTTTTACAGACCTGCAGCCCACCCTGTCTTGAATAGAGTCCACTGGGTTAACCTTCTACCTCTGAATATTCCTAACCTCTGTTGAGGAGCCTTGCTCTCGCTGTGCCTCTACATCCTCCTGGTCTGGCTCTCTCACCCCTATAGTGTAGTGGTCCTGCCTTATTCCATGGCTCCCTAGCATGCCACAGATTGAAGGGCAGGCAGAAAACCTAGAAACTCCATGATAGTAGTCATGGAAAGGAGTAGGTCCTTGGGTGGTGGGGATCCAGAGGAAGGACTTTGACTTTTATATGTGGTAGGGGTGTGTGCATAGGTGACATTAGGGAAAACTGCTAGTATTGAAGCAAACATGGAGAAGTTTTTAAAAATACTAAGTTCAGCCAGGTGAGTCATTTACTTAACAATTTAATGTTAGTCATGTGGCATAATAGCCAGTCATTATATATATGACAGAGTAAATTGCCTGATTTATACTTGATAATAGCCCTAAATTCCATTCATAAGTGGCAAGCCTTTGTGTTCATTGTAAACTTCCCATATCTTTAGAAAGTTAAAACTAGCATTGCATAAAAAATGAAGCCATGTATATAATGACTTCAAAAGTTATATATATTGATTTTTCATATATCATATGTATTGATTTTTCAAACTTTATTTATTCTACTTAGGTATACATAATAGCAGAATGCATTTTGATTCATTGTACACAAATGAAACACAACTTTTCATTTCTCTGGTTGTACATGATGTAGAGTCACACCATATGTGCAGTCATATATGAACCTAGTGCAATGATGTCCATCTCATTCCACCATCTCTCCTGCCCCCATGTCCTATTCCTTTGACCACCCTCCCCTTTGACCAAAGTTCCTGCATTCTTCCCATGCTCTTTCCCCCATTATGGATAAGCATCCACTTATCAGAGAGAATATTCTGCCTTTGGTTTTTTGGGATTGGCTTACTTTGCTTAGCATGATATTCTCCAGCTCTATCCATTTACCTGCAAATGCCATAATTTTGTTCTCCTTTATTGCTGAGTAATATTCCATTGTGTATATATACCATAGTTTCTTTATCCATTCACCTATTGAAGGGCATCTAGATTGGTTCCACAGTTTAGCTATTGTGGATTGAGCTGCTATAAACATTGAAGTGGCTGTGACGCTGTAGGATGCTGTTTTTTATTTTTTTATTTTTTATTTTGGTACTGAGAATTGAACTCAGGGGTACTCGACCACTGAGCCATATCCCCAGCCCTATTTTGTGTTTTATGTGGAGATAGGGTCTCACTGAGTTGCTTAGTGCCTTGCCATTGCTGAGGCTGGCTTTGAACTCACAATTCTCTTGTCTCAGCCTCCCAAAGTGCTGGGATTACAGGCATGAGCCACCGCGCCCAGCTTATAGTATGCTGTTTTTAAGTCCTTTGGGTATAGACCAAGGAGGATAGCTGGATCAAATGGTGGTTCCATTCCAAGAAATATATTGATTTATGTTTATTGGTTGCTGTATCAGCTCATTTTATTAGATTTTGCCTCTTTATCCTTAAAACTGTTTATTTTAAAATTGGTTTAATTATGTCTCCAGTTATCCTGTTTTTATTTAATCCAGCTTTTACTTAGTTATCAGTCTGTTAGCACACAGTAGTCATCCTTCTTCTCTTCAGTCCTCTTTTATTATGTACCTCTTGTGCCAGAAGGCAGTGAGCTCTGTCTCTAGCACTTGCTGCCCATGGGCTTACAATAAGTTGGTGTAGAAAAAGGAGGAAGAGAGGCAGCCTTTAAGGAGCAAGGAATGAACAGATCATCAGAGCAGTAAATTAATGTGTTTATGGATTCATATAGTTTTTAAAGCTATTTGAAAGGTGAGCTTAAGTTTGCAACCTAATCTTAGTGGTGTTTAAGTATAGCTGTAAAGACTGGGATCTGAGCCGGGCGCGGTGGCTCAAGAGCCGGGCGCGGTGGCTCAAGCCTGTAATCCCAGCACTTAGGGAAGCTGAGACAGGAGAATCGCGAGTTCAAAGCCAGCCTCAGCAATGGCGAGGCGCTAAGCGAGCAACTCAATGAGACCCTGTCTCTACATAAAACACAAAATAGGGCTGGGGATGTGGCTCAGTGGTCGAGTGCCCCTGAGTTCAATCCCCAGTACCACAAAAAAAAAAAAAAAAAAAAAAGACTGGGATCTGTTTTTTAAGTGCAAAGAAAATCGTGTTTATGAAATCCATGTCTGTTAGTGGAGTTTATCCTCTTGATCCTAGAACTCAGACAGCCTCAGAGAACTTAATGCCATGTCTGATTCAGTTTTTACTATGAAGTTTTTGTACCCTTTCCCACAGCACTGAGATGGGGAAGAGAGAGAATGAACCAAAGAGGGATGAAAGCAGTGCAGAAACAAAAACTAAGCAACAGAAAAAAAAGCATTTGTCAGAAACTACATCAGAGGATTCATTATATAGTTTTATCCTCTAGCAGAAAGTTGAGGGGTGTGGGGAGGAAAACTCTTTTGAACTATATAAAGCCCTCCAGCCCCTCTCTTCTGCCTGATGTAGCATCTCTTAACCCATAATACCCATGGGCTGTAAGACAGGCACTCTGTCACTCTGTACCTGAATTTCTTTTTCTGCAAAATGGGATAAAACTACCTGGTCTCTTCTGCATGGGATCGTATGAGGACCTAATATAGCCATGAGACATTTTAAAATGTTGAAAGAACATAACAGATAATTGAGTAAACATCTCCTGTTTATATCCCTTGAAAGCCTTGCTTTCAGGTTTTCGTTTTGTTTTGTTTTGTTTTGGGAATGAGGATTGAACCCAGGGTATACTACCATTGAGCTACATCCCCAGTCTTTTTTTATTTTTTTTATTTTGAGATAGAGTCTTGCTACTAACTTGTGATCTTCCTACCTCAGCCTCCTAAGTCACTGGGATTACAGGCGTGCACCACCTTTGATTTCAGTTCTTCACGTTGTGCTGTTCTTGGATCAAATTGTAGGTGTTAGTCAAGTTTTCTTTGCTCTAGTGACTTTGATTACCATATTTTAACTCTCACTTACTCTAAACCTAAGTTTCCTAAATCCGTTTTCTGTATCTCGGTGTATGTTCCCACTTGTCATCCATTGGTATTATTAATAGTTATTAATAATACTCTCGTGTTATTAATAGTTCTATTTTGTCACCTTCAGATTAATATCATTTACTTTTTAGTTTATCGATTCACTGGTTCCCTCTGTCTTAATTCTTTGATTTTTAAGTAGATGTAGACTAGCCATTTATTTTTTTATTTTTTTATTTTTTTATTTTTTTTTGGTACTGGGGATTGAACTCAGGGGCACTCGACCACTGAGCCACATCCCCAGCCCTATTTTGTGTTTTATGTAGAGACAGGGTCTCACTGAGTTGCTTAGCGCCTCGCCGTTGCTGAGGCTGGCTTTGAACTCGCGATTCTCCTGTCTCAGCCTCCCTAAGTGCTGGGATTACAAGCGTGAGCCACCGTGCCCGGCTTAGACCAGCCATTTATATCTTAAATAGTCAAAGTGTAATGTCCACAGCCTTTGCCATTCACTGTTCTTCTCCTTTTTTTCCCTCTTGGCATTTTCTCCAAGGGCCTGATACCTTCATGTTGTAACACTAGGGTACTCAGGGTTCTCCACTATTAGAAAAGGTTGACCTTTTTCCAGTCTCCTTCAAAACATTTTTATTGTGTATCTTCTCTCTTAGGGGTTTACCTTTGGATCATAATAAGTGTTAATGTCTTAGTGATTCACTACTCATGAGCTGACATATGCATTTTATCAGAAATCTTCTAGGAAAAAACCCTCAATTTAAGAGAATAAAAGTTGTTAATAGAGAAAGCTGTCCCGTAGGAGGTGAGAAACACATAAACACACAGTCCCTGAAGAGTATAAGCTAAGGCTGGTGACTTATTTCCCAAGTTTGAGCTCTAAGAGTCCTGACCCTTCCAATTCTGAAAAATTGATGAATGACTCTAGTGGGGAAAGTTTCAAGACCTTTGGCAAGCCATTTCCAATATCTCCCTGCACTTGTGTTTTTGTAGCTCCCCCACCTTTGTAATGTGGACCCTTCCTTCAGCTTGCCCAACAGTTGCCAGTAGCCCATCACTAAAGCTCTCTAAGAGTATTTCCTTGGCAACCCATGCTGTGTGAAAGGAGAGACAGGGAGTGGGGAGGTAGCTTTGACAATTCACACACCCAAAGCATATTGTTAGCTCTGTACCTTGGCAATCAACTTACATAGTAAACAAAGCCACATTGTTGTTAAGTGATACTTTTCCCTCATTCTTGAGCTCAATAAAGTATTCAGCTTCTGGACTAAGAAATCTTAAATTCTACCCTGCTTGCAGAACATGCTTTAGTGGCCCTGGGGGCAGCAGCTTATTTCTGCCCTGTCCTTACCTCCTTTGTCTGAATCTTGCTTTCCCTCTTCTCATTTCCTGCCATGAAACAGCAGCAGTCTTGGGTGGTCTTCAGGATAACTAATGTTAGAGTAGGTACTCTTTAGGCTTCTATGAGGGATCCCCTGTGCACTGAAGCCTCATGCCAGGAGCAACTCCACCTAAACCTAAGGTGTATACACATCTAATCTACCTCCAAAGAAGAATCTTCCCTTTGTAGAATGATGAGGGCTCAACAGATCCTGTATTTAATATGAATAATATCTTTAACTTTTAATACAATGTCACTTTGAAGAGTTCTAGATTTGGGAATATGTTTTCTGTGTATGTACAAAATTAGGAAGATTTGGACATTATTTCTCTACTAATTTTTAAATAGTATTAATCATAGGAAATAATTTTCCCTCTAGAGAAAAGGCAGGTAAATTAAGTAAGAACTCTTATTTTACAAAAAGAAGCCAGTATTTTATTTTAAATGAAAAAAAAAAACCGTTTATTAAGGAAAGAAAAAAATCAATATTTTTTAAGGTGTAGAGGTTTTCATATTCATTCCCAGCTCTTCTAGTGAATGAATATATTTTAATATGTAGTTACTTGTGGTAGCTATAGCATTTTGATTTTTACTTTTTATCTTTTACTTGAATTATAACCATTTAGATTTTAACCATCGAGTTTTCTTTTTTTCTTGGCAGTGTTGGTGACTGAACTACATTCCCAGCCTTTTTTGGTTTTTATTTTGAGAAAGGGTGTCACCAAATTTCCTAGGCTGACCTTGAACTTGGAATTGTCTTGCCTGGGCCTCCTGAGTAGCTGAGTGATAGGTGTGCACCATCACACCTGGCTTGATAACTAGTTTCTTGAAACACAGGGTTTTCTGGTTCTTGAGCCTGAAACTTAACTATAGGCAAAGGAGCAAGGAGTAGGTAGTAGAGTGTTTCAACACCAAGTGACCCCAGTGATAAAGGTAACTATATTATTCTATTCCAGGAATGAAACACATATACTTCCATGATACTCATTCATTTCTTTTTCTTCATAGAAGGTAGAAAATACATTAGGTAAGATTGCTAGACAGAGAGGCTGGCTGTTTTACTGTCAGGATGGGGAGAAATCACTATAATGAACTTGTAAAAAAAGCTAAATGGTGCTATTTTCTTCACTAAGCATGCACTCCTCTAATTTTAATTCCTATCTCTCTGAATCTGCCCTCCTTGATACATTTGCCTATGCCCCAGCTGTGTTTGCCCTGAGGCCATTCCGTCCACTGTGGCATGAAGGGTAAAAGCCACGAACATTTTTCTTTGGCCATGTTATCCCTTCACTGCCTCTTGGCTTACTCTTTATTGCTTTTTATTTGCAGATCTGTGGCTGTCCTCTCTATTGGAAGGCCCCCATGTTCAGAGCTGCAGGGGGAGAGAAGACAGGATTTGTATCAGCACCATCATTCATTGCCATGTGGAGAAAGTAAGTATGAGCAGTCACTCTGGGGCTAACCAGGAGTTAGGTAGCCCTCATAACATGCCTTATAAAGGTCACTTGTTTTATTCATTTCCCTATTACCTTTTACTTCAATAAGGAAAATTTAAGGATTAACAGCCATTGTCTTTGCCATAAGTCTTCATCTTACATGTCTTTAAACAGTAGAGCAAATCTGTAGAAATACTTCTTTAATAGCTACTTGATAGTTACTTAGTTTTACTTGTTACATTTGGAACTCAGTATTTGACTTCAATAGCAATGACATAAAAGTAAATAAAGATTCTCTTTTAAGGGGAACAAACCACATGTATTATATGAAAAATAGTGTTCCATTCTCATATAATTCAATGTTGAATTATATCTAGTTAATTTATAAAAAACAACTGAATTCTAATAGATTTTAGTCATTATTTTTTGAGAGCTCTAGTTAAAGAACCAAAGGACTAGTATATTTATCAAGATATTCTTGAATTTTAACTTCCTGATAAATTTTCTTTAATTCAAACTAAACTTGCTTCTTTTCTCTTTTATTCCTTTTTTTTTAGGGTGTTATTTCTTTATATATTTATACATTTTAGGAAAATATCAAATCTTGTCCCCTGTTCCTCTTTTAACTGATTATACCTTTTCTGGGCTATATACCCTTCCTCCTAGTAAATTATGTAGAAATGCTATTCAATTACTATTATCATATAAGATCAGTGTATAATATCAGCAGAATTCAACTTAGATTCTTTCTATTACCTTTATACCACTGAAAGGCCCTTGGTTGCATAATGCTTGAGAACATATTAGGTGATTAAATGTTCTCTTAGTTTTAAAAGTCTAGCAGCAAGTTGAATTCACTAAGTTCTTCATTACCTTACAACGAAAGGATATGTAAGACTGTTTCAGTTTATAAACTTTCTAAAAGAACTATACCCAAGCTAAAAGTGAAATAAATGCTTCATGTTATCCAGGTGTATTTTAGCCATTTTGTTCATGGAATAATTCTGAGCTGTCCAGATACCAAGGAATACAAGAGCCTGAAGAGAGCCATTACTCTCGTACACCACCTTATGACACTCCAAAGACAGTCCCATAGTCAGTGTTCTACCACTCCTATAGCAAATAGAAAACAGGTTGATAAATATAAGAAGTGTCTTCCTGTTTTAAATGTGTGGTATTTCTTGGAGACTGGAAATAGGAAAAAAACACAACAACAATACTAATGAGCAGGAGTAAATTAGCAGAGAAAGTGGCATTTGCCCTTGGAGTATTTTTTATTTCTGGCAACCTAGAACATGGGGGAAGAAAATAGATGGTAGGACCTATAATAGTAGGAAGTCAGCTTGGATTCTCTCTCCTTCCCGCATTAGCTAAACCAGGATTTCAGCTGGGTAGTATGATTTATTTTTTAATCAATATGTAAAAGTAGCAGAATTTAAGAACTTCAAATTTATAGATGTTCTAGCTTCCATTCAGCTAGCTTCTTTCACTCTGATAGGTGCAGGCCCTGAATAGGCTTCAGCTGGAATATGAATCAGTGGTAAAAGGAACAGGGAGGTGACACAGTTCTTGTCAGAGATGGCTTCAGCCATTAAGATCAGCATTGTTGGCAAGAACCGTCTAGTAATCTTGGAAAACAGCAAGAAGTGAGTAATAATTGTTTAAGAAAAGGCTATGATCAGGCTGGGAGATTGAAAAAGAAAATAATCTATTATATGAGATACTAGAGCCAGAGTCAAGAAATAAAACGACTTATATTCTATTTTGAATATTCTAGGACACTAAGTTTGTGAACCTAAGTTTCCTTAGCAAAGGAAACTGGTGCCCCACTTAATTTATCTGCATTTAACTGCTTAATATTAAGGAGAATCACAGCCAGTTTTTGATTAGGACTATGTATATTGAGATAGAGAAGACATTTATAGCTATATTCCTTTGTTGAGATGAATCACCTTGAAGTGTCCCTCAAAAGCTCCTGTCAATGCAGGAACATGCAGAGGTGAAATGATTGCATTGTGAGAGCTATAACCTAATCAGTCTATCCTGGTTTAAATGGACTGTCTGGGTGGTAACTATAGGCAGGCGAGTAGTGGCTGGGGGAAGTAAATCACTGGGGACATGCCCTGGAAGGGTCCATTTTCCTTGTGGGCCCTTCCCAGCCACCTCTCTCTGCTTCTTGGCCCCTCCATGAGCTGAGCAACTTTCCTCTGCTAGGAGGAAAATGTACTGCCTCACCTTGAGCTCAGAGCAATAGCGTCAGCATCTTTGGGCTGAGATCTCTAAAACCACAAAGCCTAAATAAACTTCTCCTCTAAGTTGTTCTTGTTGGGTATTTTGATCACAGAGACAGAAAAGCTAACTTAAAACACATATATAAGTGTATGTGTCTGTATTATAAAGGGTCCTGGTCAGGTACTTAAATGGTTTGGGTGCCCTCTAGTGGGAACTCCTTTTTGAGCTCTTACAATGCCTTTTAGAAGCCAAAATGCTTTAAGAGAGACCCAAGTATAGCTGTTTGGGGAGAGTAGCTGCTACGTACGATGCTTTGAGTTACTGCCTGACCTAGGGGAAAAATATGTTTAGATTTTTTTACAAACTTCTCTTTGCATAAAGCAACTTAGGCCTAAGTATAGCATATTAAAATTTTCAAGCATAAAAAATAACTAGCAGGTAATGATACAACATTAAAACATTTGGCCTATATGTTGACATTCTGACTTGCTCCAATAATATAGAGTTTTTTAAAATAAAGTCAAATATAAAAGTCATAAATATTAGGGTAAATAATTTCCTTCCTGTCAGAGTGCACAGGAGTTGGAGACTTCATTATCTCTCCTACAAGTGATTTTAGAATGAACACCTTAAAGTTCTTTCCCCTTACTTCTTCTGTTCCCCTCCTTTCATAGAACTACTGCCAATTTCATAGCTATACTCTGACATCTCTTTCTCCTACAGTTAGACATTTTTAGGGAAAAGGCATGGCTCCACAGCTTTTTAAGTTTCTAGAATACCAGCTTTGGGACAGAACTCCTCACATGGAATAGTAGTGTTGCTCAGCTTTACTTGCTTTCACCTTTTTATATCAACGTGTTATTTATCCATTAAGAAAATAAATGGATTTTCTTAATCCATTAATAATGTTTGTCTTAAAAACATTATGGTCAGTATAGAATACCAGTGTAAAATAGCTACGTTTACCTTCGTCTTTTGACTTTTATGGCTTTTATTATTTCCTTTTCTCCTGCCATATAGAGTTTATCAGCCAGTAGAATTGGCAGAAAATTGTAATGCACCTTTTCTTTCTATTTCATGGTACTAATAGCAAAAAGCCATCCCTGATTTGACTTTGTCATCTTTGAGTATCTCTTGTGTCATATTGCTACTGTATTTAATAGTACTATCCTTTTTAAAAAAATAATCTTTTTCTAAGACCTCACTGCCTTTCTGTTGTCATCATCCCACCCACTTTCTAATCCTAAGAGGTGATTTTTTATTTGCACCTATTGCATTGCACTGATTTTTTTCTAAAACATGTTTATTTAACTTCAGGGTCCCTAAATTATAAGGAAATAAATACAAAAATTATGGGGCTAGGGGTGTAGCTCAGTGGTAGAGTGCTTGTCTAGCACTTGTGAGGCACCGAGCTCTATCCTCAGCACCACATAAAAATAACTAAAATAAAGGTGTTGTGTATATCTACAAATAAAAAAAAAATTTAAATCGTTTATAACTCTAATCATCATAAATGAAGTCAGTTAAGTATATATGTTAGATCACTAATATGTTTTCAGTCTTTTATATATAAATTATTAAGCTATGTGTTGTGAATGAAAAGAGCTACAACAGTTCCTTCCCTTTAGGTACTAAAGAAATAAAACCAACAATACAAATATAAGACAAAGATCAGTAAAGAATTTAGTTGTCAGAGAAGACTTTTTGAAAGAGGTATGTTATAAGCTAGGTCTTAAAAGAATTAGCAGCATTAAGATGACAAAATTGGGGATAGGTTTCCTAGGAGAACCAAATAGTATGATAATGACACAAGTAAAACTGCATATAACTCAAGCCAGCTGCCTGGAGTGGAAGTTCTATTTAGCAAAGTCATGAGATAGGTAAATAGACAGGCTCCAGACTAATTACAGAGGGCCTTAAATGCCCATTGTAGGTATGTTAGCTATGTCACTGTGACAAAATACCTGAGACAGAGAACTTAAAAGTAGGGAAGATTTAGTTTGACTCAGTTTCAGAGGTTTCAGTCCATGGTCACTTGGCCCCGTCTCTTTATGGACCATGTAGGGAGCGTGTAGTAAAGCAAGGCTGCTCACCCTACGGCAGCCAAGAAGCAAAGAAAGAACCCTCCCAACAACCCATTAAGCTGTGAGTCCACAAATGGATTAATCCATTGATAAGTTCAGAGCCCTTATGGTTCTATCACCTTGTGAAGGTCCTACCTCTGAATACTGCCTCACTATGGACCAAGCCTTTAGCATATGAGTTTTTAGAGGACATTTAAGATCAAATCCATAAATTTTCACCCATGACCCCCAAAGATTCATGTCCATCTCACAATATAAAATACATTCAGTTTATCTCCGAGAGTCCCCACAGTCTTAACAGTTCCAGCATTGTTCAGAAGTCCAAATCTTAAAATCTTCTCTGAGATGCAGGGCAAACTCTGAGCTGTAAATCCCTCTAAAAATCAACAAACAAGTTACATACTTTCAACATACAATGGTGGGAAAGATACAAGGTAAACATTTCCATTCCAAAATGGAGAAATGGGGCATAGAAAGGAGGGATGAGATGGTAAGACGGCAACCCAGCAGGGCAAATGTTAAGTTCTATAACTCCATGTCTAGCATCTGAGCACCCAGTGATGTGATGTGAGGTCCAAAGGACTGGGACAGCCCCACTCCTGTGGTCTTGCTGGCTGCAGCCCACACAGCCACTCCCTTGAGCTGGCTCTTCTCAATGGATGTGACATCTCTTGGCAGGCATTGCACATTCCCAGTATCTCTAACTTTCTGGAGTCTCCATTGTAGCTTGGGCTTCTCTCTTACACTCCACACATCACCTTCTCAGGGTCTGCCTGCAGGGACTCTGACACTGCCACACATTGCTTGCCTCCCCAGCTTTCCTTAGAAATGTCAGTGGAAACCTCAGTGACCTTACAACTCTTACATTCTACATGCCTACAAAACCAACACCACGTGAATGACTCCCAAGTTCTGCTACTATCAGAAGGAGTATCTGCGCTCCTTGAAACATGACTGCAGTGACCACTGAGAGCCTGGGCAACTGAACAAATCTCAGGGAATCTATTTCTTAGGCAACCCTATGTGAGCAGAGCACTCCAGGTCTCCCTTCTCAACACAGTCTTTGGAAAGAGTTTTACATCCTTGAGCCTCTGGTGGGTTGGGTCTTTCTAATTTGATTTCTCTTGTTACAAAGCACTGCTTTTAATGACATTTCATCTCTTATACAACTTCCTTGATTGTAATCTTACAGGTACTTCTTTTCTGGCCAAGGTGCCAGTTTATCAAATCTTTCCACTGTTTTTTACTCCTGATTCTGTCAGTCTGGCTAAAACAACCAGTAATATCCATGCCAACACCTGAATGTTTTGGTGCCTTAAAATTTCCTCTGCCAGATTAGTTAGTCCATTACCTTTTTTTTTTTTTTGGTACTAGAGATTGAACTCAGGGCACTTGACCACTGAGCCACATCCCCAGCCCTATTTTGTATTTTATATAGAGCCAGGGTCTCACTGAGTTACTTAGCACCTCACCCTTGCTGAGGCTGGCTTTGAACTCACGATTCTCCTGTCTCAGCCTTTCTGAGTACTGGGATTACAGGCTTGCACCACCTCGCCCAGCTGTTAGTCCATTACCTTTTAACTCAGCCTTACACAAAGTCTCAGGGCATGGCCAAAATGTCATAAGTTCTTTTGCAAGAAGGTAACATGAATGACTTCTAGTCAGATTCCCAGTAGAATCCTCATTCCATCTGAATCCTCATGAGCTTAGCCTTTACTCTGCATTCCTATCAGTGTTCTGGTCTTCTGAGACCAGAATTAGCCCACTAACCTCTCCTTATAGCATTTTCTAATGTCTCTAGCCTGCATCTCCAAACTTTTCCAGACTCCTCTCATAAGCCCATTCCAGCTGAACCACATTATCAGATATAGTCACAGCAACAACCTTGTACCAATTTTCTCTTAGTCACTTTACATTGCTATGACAAAATACCTGAGATAAACAACTTACAAAGAGGGAATAATTTATTTTGGCTCATAGTTTCATAAGTTTCAGTTCATGGTCACTTGGCCCCATTACTTTCTGGGCCTTTGGGGAGAAGCAGAATATCATGGCTGGGAGCATGTGGTAGAGCAAAACAGTTCACCTCATGGCAGCCAGGAAACAAAGGGAGAGCTTGCAAGCCTCTCCTCTAAAACCCATTAAGTTCTGAAGCTGTAAATGGATTGGTCTGCTGATTTGGTCAGAGCCCCCATGACTCCTTCACCTCCTGAGGCCCCACCTGTGAACACTGCTGCATGGACCAAACCTTCAATGCATGAGCTTTTGGTAGACATTTAAAATCAACCCACAATGGTAGCTTATTCCTATAAGAGGTAGAGAGCTACTGAACATTTTTCAATAAGGAAATTATGTCGTCCACATTTGTTTTAAAATGATAGATTGTCTGTTATACAAGGTTGAAAGAGTACTGAACCTGTTATGACCCTCTTCCCTCTGGCAGTCTCAACATAAATTTAAAAGAGCTTGTACCTGATAGTACAATGGAAATAGAAAGGAAGAAACCATTGTTTAGAACATTCAGTGGAAAAATTCCTCAGGACTCCAGTATTCCCACTCTGTATTCCAAGCACCTGATGGTCCCAGCTAGAAACTTGAGAATTGTCATGGATTTCCCACTTTCTCTCACCTCCAACACCTATCAGCTACCATGTCCTTTCATGGTAGTTAATGTGCACCTTTCTCTCCATCTCCCAGTGCTAGTATCCATGTTCAGGTTCTCATTGTTTCTTGCTTAATATTTCTGAAAAACACATCTGATAATGTCACTATCCAAGTTAAAATTCTCTTGTGGAGTAGATTAAAGTCCTGGCTTCTTGACCTGACTTTAGAGGCCTCCAGGTTTTGATCCTACCTGCACACGTCCCCCTCTCTTTCCATCTCTGAACTTACCATTGTCCAAATGTTCTATGCATCACACCCCAGGCATTTGTACCTATTTCCCTCCTTACCAGAATGCCCTTCCTTCCTACTTTACTTTCCAAGGAATCCCACTAGCCTCCTCTGTCCTTCTGCAATACTTCTGTTATGGCTGATCTTCATGGTTTAATTTTATTGGTACCTCAACACTAGACTATAAACTCCTTACAGGGCATAACACTGTCTTATTTTCTTTGTTTCCCATACATGCTCAAGGCCAGCTGCAACACTTGGCACATCGTTTGTATTCAATAAATTATTCAATAAATAACAAGACAATTTGGAGACTAATTGGTTGTAAAGAATAAGGAAAAGAAATAAATCTTAAGTGACTTCGAAGTGTCAAACCCAGATAACTAAGAATGATACCACCATTCTTACAAAAATAGATGTCCAGGATAGAGACTGACTTTGAAAGAAAGATTTTAAAGTTGATTTTCAGTATTTCAACTCTTACCAGAGGATAGTCCCCAAATGGAAATGTCTAGCAAATAGTTGGAGATAAGAATTCTTGGAACTGAGAAGAATTAATAGAGCACTCATTATTTCAAGCCTGTTCCTTCAGAATCTAATTTCAAAAGCCATCTATCAGATTAGCCTTGAGTATCTGTCAACCTGGGTACTTTAGGCCTTGCATAGTGCGTAGCGGTCCATCTGAGGTATTCAATACCCTCCTTCCATTGGCCAGCTCAGGAGTTCTTGTTCCAAGTGTTCTGTGTAAACCGAATGAACATTCTCCCCCAGTATATTTTAATAACACATACTTTATCTGCACTAGATCAGTTGACCCTTTGATCTCAGCCTCAGAAGCATTCTGTTAGAAAAATATACCATTTTGTTATTGAGCTTTTAAGATCTTTCTCCCTTTAACAAAGTTAAAAGCATGGAATTCATTGAAAAGCAAGCACTTATGCTGGGGGTAGCTTAGCGGTAGAGTACTTGCTTAGCATTCACAAGGCCCTAGGTTCAGTTCCCAGCCCCACAAAAAGAAAAGAGTACTTGATTCTTAATCTAAGTGGCCTTCAGATCCGACTGAAATGACCAGGTATGTTGTAGTCATTGTTTAGCAGATCTTCCTAAGCAGTTGTTTCCTTTGTAGGTTGCTGAATAGCCATCATGATGATGCCTCTAAGTTTATCTGTCTTCTAGCAAAACCCAGCTGCACCTCTCTAGAACAGGAGGATTTCATCCCTTTACTTCAGGTAATTTATATTTCCTTGCAAAAATGGGTTCTATTTTTTGGAGTTTCAAAAGTTTTTAAAATTTTTTGCAACTGTAATACTTGTCAATTAGGCTACACAAATCTATAGGTCAGTTCTCTTCAAAAGTGGTTTTTGCATTTGTTTTAGCTGTAAAATCCTTTTGTCAAACAAATCTAAAACAAAGCTCATGGCATAAAATGAATAAAACAGGACTATAGTCCCACTGAAGCAGGAGACGGGCCATTCAGCCACCCCACCCCCCATCCACAGCAATTGCCTTCTGAAACTGTAGAATTCATTTATATAACATGGAAAATGCTGACATCAAACATAGTTAAAAACTTAGTAGGAAGCAAGAAATGGTTGTGGAGTAACCAGAACCAATGTTGTGAACACAGGATTTCAATCAGTGTGTCTTAACTCTTTGATTTAAGCACAATTCTAAAATGGTTGGGTTTTTTTATTTTTCCACCTGATTTATGAAACAAAAAATTAAAATAGGAATACAGGAGAGAAGAAACTAAAATCAAGCTCCCTAAGATCTTCAAAACAGACTCTAATGGTAGTTGGGAGTAAGAAAAACTAAGAAAGATAAAAAGATGCACTCCAATCTGGGAGTAATTTGGAATAAGGGCAGTAGTCCCCAGTCTTATTGTCAGATTTCAGATCAATAATTTATATTATTATCATAAACTATTTTCACTTATCCAAAAAATTCACTTTATGGAGCAACTTCCACTGGGAACCAAATAAATGAAACAGTAGTTTATTTCTCAGTTTTTCTTTTCTGTTTATGAAACTTGAATACACAAAATACACTTTAATGAACTTTAATACATAACACCTTATGTGTTATATACTCATTATTATTCATAGGAAAAGATAAGTCTCAAATTTGATTAATCTCAGATCTATAAAAAGTATAGGTTTTTGATTTTGTTACCATTTGAAAATTTCTGACTCTAACCTTCATATACCAGGCTAGAGGAAAAAATTTAACCTTTGTGGGGTTCCCTGAGCCTGGAACTATGCCACAGTTCTGACATGGTGCTAAGGCAGTAGTGTTGTGGATATTGAGACATCAGTCATCCCTGGTCAAAAGATGTCTTCAGATCCAGAGGTTCTTTGCTGAATCTGTGCCATACATCAGCCTCCAAAATCTTTGATGTACCACAAAGCTGTTTTCTCTTGAGATTTTAGTTGCTTTCCTAGGGCTCTTGCCAGGAATCCATTGACTTCACTGTCTTTTTCATGACACAGAGAGATTTTCTAATTTTCAGAAATTTTTGTCCTGTCATGTTCCTTTATGCTTCCCTGTAATATCTACTTCCCTTCCCATTAGGTGTGCATTGTAGGCTTAAATGCAAGGTCCACAAGTATTTGGCCTAGCTGACCTCTGTTAAGTTTAAAGGGAAAGATAATTCCATCAGAAATAGCCTACTTGGGGAATATTTATATCGGGGCCTTCCCATGAGAATCAGTTACATATCAGTTTTGGATCTGTTTTTGCTAAAGCATGTTTCATGGCCTGAAATATTGCTTGTTAATATTCTTTATTTCATGTCTAAATATTTGGTTTTCCTAAGGAGAGCACAAATTCTTTAAAGTTAAGTTTTCTTCATTGGTATTGAGTTCACTTTCCTTTAGATATTCTAATAAATCCTTGTTGGCTGTTAGTGAGTGAACATTAAGAAAGACATAGAAATACATTGACTTGGTTGCAGTTTTTTAAAATTTATAATCATGGCTATTTTTTATATTTATGGAAATATATACACATAAAATATCTAAAGTTAACCATTAGGCTGATTTCTAATAGCATATGGCATAGATTTTTACTTATAGTAACAATTGTCCATGTTTAAAAGATGAAGTTTGGTTCTGATTTTATATCCAGGTCCTTCGAATTTATCTTAATTTGCACGGTGGCCCTAGTTATCCTTAAACTCATCTGCTATATGATTTTGTACCGTCAAAAAAAACTCATGAGGGCTAGGATTGTGTCTCAGTGACAGAGTGCTTGCCTCACAAGTGTGAGGCACTGGGTTCAATTCTCAGCACCACATATAAATAAAAAATAAAGACCCATCAACAACTAAAAAAAAAAATTTAAAAAAAAAAACAAACAACTCATGAGCCAGGCACAATGTCACACGCCTGTAATCCCAGTGGCTTGGGAGGCTGAAGCAGGAAGATTACAAGTTCAAAGCTAGCCTCAGCAATTTTTCTGAGGCACTAAGCAATTTAGCAAGACACTGTCTCAAATAAAAAATAAAAACAGGGGCTGGGATTGTGGCGCAGTGGTAGCGTGCTCGCCTAGCATGCGTGAGGCACTGGGTTCGATCCTCAGCACCACGTAAAAATAAAATAAAGATACTCTGTTCACCTGCAACTAAAAAGATAAATAAATATTAAAAAAAAATAAAAATAAAAATAAAAAAAAATAAAAAAAATAAAAACAGGCTGTTTATGTGGCTCCCTGAGTTCAACCCCTTGAACAACAACAAAATGCTCAT
The DNA here is from genome assembly GCA_028644305.1 of Xerus rutilus. Classification (NCBI taxonomy): domain Eukaryota; kingdom Metazoa; phylum Chordata; class Mammalia; order Rodentia; family Sciuridae; genus Xerus; species Xerus rutilus. Next base: position 17,417,303 of record CM053409.1, on the reverse strand, counting down.
GAGAATGAAGATTCTTAATAGGTTTTTTTATTTAATCAGTGTCATTATACCTAAAAGCCAACACTACATATTCCTGTGGAATCTCAGATATTTAGTATTTGAACAATCTTGCTAATAAAACTTCAGGTTTTATTTGTTCTCTATTCATTCTCCCTCCTCATCCTCTAGATTCATTCTCTTTTTTTTCATGAGATACATTTTATTTTTTCATTTGTTCTTTTTAGATATACATGACAGTAGAATATATTCTTTAATATTATTTTTAATGGTAGATAGACACAGTACCTTTATTTTATTTATTGTATGTGGTGCCAGTGCCTCACATGTGCCATGGAAAAAACCCCACCACTGAGCTACAACCTTAACCCTAATAGAGTGTGTTTTGATACATTATACATACATAGAGTATAACTTCCCATTCTTCTGGTTGTACATGATGTGGAGTTATACTGGTTGTGTATTCATATGTGAACATAGGAAAGTTATGCTCAATTCATTCTACTGTCTTTCATATTTCCATTCCACCTCCCTTCCCTTCAGTCCCCTTTGTCTAATACAAAGTACTTCTATTCTTCCCTACTCCCCCCCACATTGTGAGTTAGCATGCACATATCAGAGAAAACATCTGCCTTTGATTTTTCGAGATTGGCTTATTTCACTTAGCATGATAGTCTCTAGTTCCATCCATTTACTGGCAAATGCCATAATTTCATTCTTCTTTATGGCTGAGTAATGTTCCACTGTGTATATACATCATATTTTCTTTATCCAGCCATCTGTTGAAGGGCACTTAGGCTGGTTCCATAGTTTTAGCTATTGTGAATTGAGCTGCTATAAACACTGATGTGGCTGCGTCACTGTAGTATGCCAATTTTAAGTCCGCTGGGTATATGCTGAGGGGTGGGATAACTGGGTCAAATGGTGGTCCCATTCCAACTTTTCTGGGGCATCTCCATACTGCTTTCCAGAGTGGTTGCACCAATTTGCAGTGCCAGCAGCAATGTATGAGTGTACCTTTCCCCCCACATCTTCACCAACATTTATTGTTACTTGTATTCTTGATAATTGCCATTCTGACTGGAGTGAGATGAAATCGCAGTGTAGTTTTAATTTGCATTTTTCTAACTGCTAGAGATGTTGAACATTTTTTTTGTATATTTGTTGAACAATTAGATTTCTTCTTCTGTGAAGTGCCCACTCAGCTCCTTTGCCCATTATTGATTGGGTTATTTGTTTTTTTAGTGTTAAGTTTTTTGAGTTCTTATATATTCTGGAGATAATGCTCTGAGGGGCAGGTAGCAAAGATTTTCTCCCATTCTGTAGGCTCTCTATTCATGTTCTTGATGTTTCCTTTACTGTGAAGAAGCTTTTTAGTTTGATACCATCCCAGTTACTGATTCTTGATTTTACTTTTTGTGCTTTAGGAGTCTTATTGAGGAATTTGGTTCCTAAGCTGACAGGATGGAGAGTTGGGCCCACATTTTCTTCTAGTAGGCACCAGGTCTCTGGTCTAATGCCTAGGTCCTTGATCCACTTTGAGTTGAGTTTTGTGCAGGGTGAGAGATAAGAGTTTAATTTCATCTGGCTACATATGGATTTTTGGTATGTTTATGGCACTTTTGTCTAGTATGAGATAACTGTTTATGTGGGTTTGTCTCTGTGTCTTCTATTCTGTACCATTGGTCTTCATGTCTCATTTGGTGCTAATACCATGCCACTTTTGTTAGTATAGCTCTGTAGTATAATTTATAGTCTGATGCCTCCTTCTTTACTTTTCTCACTAAGGATTGCTTTTGCTATTCTGGTTCTCTTGTTTTTCAAGTGAATTTCATGATTGCTTTTCTATCTCTGTAAAGACTGTCATTGAAATTTTAATAGGAACTTCATTAAATCTGTATAGTGCTTTAGGTAGTATGGCCATTTTGACAATATTAATTCTGCCTATCCAAGAACATGGGAGATATTTTCGTCTTCTAAGGTCTTCAATTTCTTTCTTTAGTGTTCTGTAGTTTTCATTGTAGAGGTCTTTTACTTCTTTTGTTAAATTGATTTCCCAATATTTTTTTTTTGTGGCTATTGTGAATGGGATAGTTTTCTTAATTTCTCTTTCAGTTCATTCATCACTGATATATAGGAACACATTTGATTTATGGGTGTTTTTTTTTTTTTTTTGGTACCGGGGATTGAACTCAGGGGCACTTGACCACTGAGCCACATCCCCAGCCCTATTTTGTGTTTCATGTAGAGACAGGGTCTCACTGAGTTGCTTAGTACCTCGCTGTTGCTGAGGCTGGCTTTGAACTCGCGATTCTCCTGTCTCAGCCTCCCTAAGTGCTGGGATTACAGGCTTGAGCCACCGCACCTGGCTGATTTATGGGTATTAATCTTACATCTTGATACTTTGCTGAATTCATTTATGAGTTCTAGAAGTTTTCTGGTGGAGTTTTTTGAGTCTTCTAAATACAGAATCATGTCACTGGCAAACAGAGATAGTTTGAGTTTTTCTTTTCCTATTTATATTCCTTTCTTTCTTCTGTCTAATTGCTTTGGCTAGAGTTTGTAGGACTATGTTGAATAGAAATGATGAAAGAGAGCATTTTTGTCTTTTTCCTGTTTTTATAGGGAATGCTTTCTATTTTTCTCCATTTAGAATGATGTTGGCCTTGGGTTTAGCATATATAGCTTTTAAAATGTTGAAGTGTGTTCCTACTATCCCTAGATTTTTCTAGATTTATTCTCAACTCTGATTTCACTTGTGCACACTGCATATTTTGGGGGCCTTTTCTGATTAGCTTTGGTTGGGTCTGGCCAATAAGAAATGCTGGTAGAAAATAGGAGGGGAGAGGGGAGAAGTTGACATTTCTCCCTCACTCTGATTTAGCACAGTAACTCTATCCCTCTATAATACAGCTTCTGCTATACAACCCCTTCTCCATGGTTCTGGTTCCTCCAAGGTCCCATAACTCCATTCTTACCCTTATCCTTTGGCCCTAAGAATAATAACAGCATCCTCCTCTGGCTAGTTTCTGTATGCCTTTCCATTTATTGTTTGCTCCCTTAACCCTAATATAACCTAATAATTCATCTCAGTGTCTTAGACAAACAAGAACAAGCCAAACTATAAATTAGTAGAAGGAAGGAAATAATAAATAATAAAGCAGAAATGAATGAAATAGAGACTAAAATAACAATACAAAGGATCAGTGAAACTAAGAGTTGGTTCTTGGAAAAATAAAATTAACAGACGTTTAGCTAAACTAGTGAAAAGAGAGAGAAGTATCAAATAAATACAGTTCGAGATGAAAAGGGAGACATTACAACAGTTACCACTAAAATTCAAAGGATCCTTAGGGAATATTTGGAAAAACTATATGCCAATAAATGGGAAAATCTAGAAGAAATGGGCAAATTTCTGGGCACATGTGACCTACTGAAATTGAACCAAGAGGATATAGAACATCTAATAGATGAGTAATGAGTAATAAGATAGGAGCAGTAATAAAAAGTCTCCCAACAAAGAAAGCCAAGGACTGGATAGGTCATTGTGGAACTGACCAAACTTTTAAAGAAAAACTTATACCAGTGCTCCTCTGTTTGATAAAATACAGAGGGAAGGAACCCTTCCAAACTCATTCTACAAAGCCAATATTATCCTGCTACCAGAACTTGACAGGACACAACAAAAGAAGAAAACTGTAGATCAAAATCCCTGATGAACATGGAAGCAAAAATCCTCTGCAAAATACTTGCAAGTAGAATTCAATAGCATGTTAAAGAGATCATATACTATGGTCAAATTGATTTTATTCTAGGGATGCAAGGATGATTTAACAAATCAATAAACATAATATATCACATAAATAGAATCAAGGATAAAAACCACATGATCATTTCAATAGATGCAGAAAAAGCCTTTCATAAAAATCAACATCCCATTATGATAAAAGTCCTAAATAAGTTAGGTATAAAATAATCATACCTTGACATAATAAAAGCTATATATGATATACACATAGCCAACATCATATTGCATAGGGAACTTCTGAAAATATTCCTCTAAGATTAAAGAACAAGACATGGTGTCCACTCTTAGCACTCTTATTCAATATAATACTAGAAATTCTAGGCAGAGTGATCAGGCAAGAGAAGAAAATAAAAAGTCATATAAATAGAAAAAGAGGAAGTCAAATTATCACTGTTTGCAGATAATGTGATTCTATATACACATAATATCCTAAATACTTCACCAAAAGACTCTCAGAACTGATAAAGTCCAGTAAAGTAGCAGAGTACAAAATCAACTATAAAAATCAGTAGCTTTTCTATATACTAATAATGAACTCACTGAAAAAAACATCAGGAAAGCGATCCCATTCCAGTAGCCCACCCCTCCCATGCACACATACATAAAAAGATCCCTAGGAATAACTTAGGTAAGAATGTAAAAGACCTCTACAGTGACACACTGAAGAAAGAAATAGAAGAAGAAGAAGACTCTAGAAAGTGGAAAGACCTCTTATGTTCTTGGATTGTTACTGAAAGTAGTCTGCAGATTCAGTGCTATCCCCATTAAAATGCCAGTGATACTCTTCACAGAACCAGAAAAAACAATCCTAAAATTTGTTGGAAACACAAATAGCCAAAACGGTCCTGAGCAAAAATAGTAGTGCTGGAAGCATCATAATACCTGATTTCAGAACATATTGCAGAGCCTTAATAACAAAAACAGCATAGTATTGGCATAAAAACAAGACTTGTAGACCAGTGGAACAGAACAGAGAACCCAGATATAAATCCACACAACTTAAGCTATCTGATTCTAGACAATGGTGTCAAAAGCATACATTGGATAAAGGATTGTTTCTTCAACAAATTGTGCTGGGAAAACTGGATATTCAAATGTAAAAGACTGAAACTAAGGCTGTGGTTGTGGCTGAGTGGCAGGGTGCTTGCCTAGCACATGTGAGGCACTGGGTTCGATCCTCAGCACTACACAAAAATAAATAAATAAAATAAAGGTTTAAAAATATTTTTTAAAAAAGACTGAACCTAGACCCCTATCTCTTAGCCTGTATAAAAATCAACTCAAAATAAATCAAAGACCTTAATATAAGACCAGAACATTTGAAACTACTAAAAGAAAACATAGAGGGAACATATTGGGACAGGCAGTGATTTCCTGAGTGACCCCAATAGCCTAGGAAACAAAAGCAAGACTTGAAAATGAGATTACATGAAATTAAAAAACTTCTGCACAGCAAAGAAAACAACCAGCAGAGTGAAGAGACAACCTACAGAATGAAAGAAAATCTTTGCCACCTACTTATCTGCCAGAGAATTAATATCTAGAATATATTTTAAAAACTCAAAAAACTTAACAAAAGGTAATAATCCAGTCAATAAGTAGGAAAAAGAGCTGAGAGATTTTTTAAAAAATAATACTTCAAGAAAGAGGAAGTGTAAATGGTCAATAAACATATGAAAAATATTCAATATCTTTAGTCTTTAGAGAAATGCAAATCAAAATTGCATTGCAATTCCATCTCTTCCAAGTCAGAATGGCTGTTATAAAAACAACAACAACAACCACAACAAATGCTGGCAAGGGTGTAGAGAAAAAGGAACCCTTTTACACTATTGGTGGGAATCCTTAGGATACCCACTACGGAAAATGGTAGGAAGATTTCTCAAAAAACGGAAGAAAAAAAAAAATACATATATATATATATATATATATATATATATATATATGTATCTGCACCACTACTAAGCATATATCCAAAGGAAGTAATGTCAGCATACAGAAGAGACACCTGCATACCCATATTTACTATGGCACTATTCACAATGGCTAAGATATGGAAACAGCCTAGATACCCATCAAGAAATGGATGAATAAAGAAAATAAAGAAAACACCGTGCATATAAACAGCAGAGGTTTATTCAGCCACAAAGAATGAAATCTTGCCATTTATAGGGAAATGGATGGAACCAGAAGATAGCATGTTAAATGAAATAAACCAGAGGAAGATGTGTGTATTCAAAATCATGAGAGACAAGGAAAGGAACTATCACAGATTGGAAGAGACTAATGAGACATAAAAATTAAATGCAGTTAGGGCACAGTGGTGTACATCTGTAATCCCAGCTGCTCCAGAGGCTGAGGCAAGAGTGTCACAAGTTCGAGGCCAGGTTCAGCAACTTAGCAAGACCCTATCTCAAAATAAAAAGGGTTTGGAGATACAGCCCAGTGGTAGAACACCTCTGGGTTCAGTCCTCAGTATAGAAAAAACTGAATGCACCATAGGATACTGGAACAAGAAAAAATGGTGAAATTTGAATAAGATCTTGTTTATTCTTGTATCATCATTCATTTCTTGGTTTCAGTCATTGTACTATGGTTGGTAAGTTGTCATGAGAAGCTAGAAGAAGGGCCTAGGAAATTTCTCTGTAATATTTTTTGCAATTTACTTGTGAGTCCAAAATTGTTTCTATATTTAAAAAAAAAAAGAAATTATAAGATTCCCTGGTTGTAGACTATATTGTTAGGTATGTATAGCTAACTACTATGAAGAAACAAAGAGATACAGCTGATATTTGTCCATTGATGACTAGCCAATAAATAAATTATATCTATGTTGCACTTATAGTTGCCTCTGGTTATTAACAATAATTATCTCTAATAGATTCTCTAGGCTCAAAGTACTTTCAAATTCTAATTAGAAAATAAAAATAATATTTCAAGGTTTTAATTATTATAATTGTTAGTGATAACAAGATAACAAATTTTAAAATAAATAAAATTCTAAATTACAAACAGATTTGTCCACATTTCTCTTTTAGTAAAAACTGATGGATATTAGCTGGCTCACATATTTTAACAGATTTCAACTGCATGGGTTTTTTTGTTTGTTTGTTTTCAAAAATTTCTCATACCTTTAGATTAAGAAAGAAAACCATTCTCATTGGCTCTTGTCATCCTTTTTGTGTAAATATTACTTAACAACTCCTATCAAAATCTGTCAGATGAGGGGCTAGGGCTATGGCTCAGCGGTTAAGCGCTTGCCTTGCATGCGTGAGGCACTGGGTTTGATCCTCAGCACCACATAAAATAAATAAAGACATTGTGTTCATCTACAACTAAACAAAATATTAAAAAAAAAAATCTGTCAGATGAATTTCCTTGACATTTCTTTCTTTTGTTTTTTTTCTTTTTGGGTACCAGGGATTGAACTCTGGGGCACTTGACCACCGAGCCACATCTCCAGTCCTATTTTGTATTTTATTTAGAGACACAATCTCACTGAGTTGCTTAGCACATTACATTTGCTGTGGCTGGCTTTGAACTCAACAATCCTCCTTCTGAGCCACTGGGATTACGGGCATGTACTTCTTGACATTTCTTAATATGTTAGAATTACAGTGTATACCTCTAACACATTTGATCCACAAATCATCAAATATAGCTAAATTAAATTTTTAACTTATATTTAAGCACATTATGCATACAGATATGCTTACAATAAAATTTAGACTTTGAAGTATTAATTAAATTTTAAGTGCATTATTCAGTATTCTAAAATGGCAGATTTGCTCAACGGGTAACTTATTCTACAAGAAGGAAAAAATTCCATAGGATTTTTAAAATATATATTCATTAATTTCATTTTGGATCTTTTTCAGGATGTAGTGGATACACACCCTGGCCTTACGTTCCTGAAAGATGCTCCAGAATTCCACTCTCGCTATATCACCACGGTAGGTTGACTTCTATTTTATCTTAATGTGTTAAGTCTTAAGTTTTCAATTCTACAAATATTTCAATGAAAGCAATACAAGTAATTAAAATAGGTTAGAAATCATAATCTAGAGCTTATTATACAACTTATTAATAACAATATCATTAATAATATTCATAAATATTATCACTGATCACCTGTTTTCCCAAAAGAGTAGAATTCTAAAAACATAAATATTTATTTCAAAGTTACCAGAAGTGGTATATTTGTTGCTCAATTTAAGTGTTTTAGGTGTTCCTTAAATGGAATGATAGGATATAATAGGTTAATATTAAATCACTTTTTTTTTTTTTAGTTGTAGATGGACACAATATCTTTATTTTATTGCTTTGTATGTGGTGCTGAGGATCTTCACGCATGCGAGGCAAGCGCTCTACCGCTGAGCTACAATCCTAGCCCTTAAATCACTTTTTATCACTGTATAGTATCCAGGTTTTCAGATCTTTATCCAAAAGATAACATAGGCTATAATAATTATTTTGAGTGGAAAGAAAATAGCATAAATTCAAATTAATAATTTCTTTATTTTTATCCATTTCCCTTCTTGTATGTGTCCAGTACTTAAAAGAGGACTCTTATATAAACAAAATTAAAGTAATATACTCATTCTGGCAGATTTTATGATATATATTTTTGCTGTATTATGAATATTAATATCCATTTGATCTTTAGCATTTCCAAATAATATTGAAAATCATTTTCAACAGCTTATTCTAGAAAGAGATGTGCCCCTAGTACTTCAAAGGTAGAACTAGAAATAATAATGAGAAATAGCTTATGTGTAAACAAAAAATAAATCATCTATGAATCTAAAGTAATGTAATCACAGTGCCATTTTGTGAGGTGCTCTCACTCCCTGTTTCTCAGGCACAGCCTCATTCAGTCAATCACAGGACAGCCAGTTCCTGCATTCCCTGCCCTAACTCCAAGATTATCTTTGGGCCATTCCATACATTCAGGACAGAGCATAACTCACATTCACTGACAAACTCAAGTGAGATGACCCTTGCCTCTAGTCAGATCCCTCAGCTGAATGGGGTAGTCTCGTCTGAGGAGCACTTTTTCATTCTCAGGGTGTAGTTATGCCATGCTACTACTAGGTTTTTTTTGTTTGTTTTATTTTGTTTTTTGTTTTTTACTCTTGTAGGAACTTCTTTCTTTGCTCTTTCACTAGCTCTCTTTTGTCACTGTAAAATTTTGTAAGATTTTTGTGAGCCAGAAGGTGTCACTGTCATCTAAGACTAACTCAGAAGTTATTTTTGCTGATTAACCACAACACTACACTAAATTACCTCCACCACAATCACCCTGGCCCAGTCGCTCTCATTTTTTACTTGGATTACTTCTAATTGGTCTTTCCATTCTACTCTTAGTGCCCTATAGTCTAGTTTCTCCATACTGAGTTATCCTTTAAAAATATAAGTCAGATCATGTCACTCCTCTGCTCAAACCCTCCAGTGGTTTCCCATTTCACTCAGAACAAAAGCCAGAGTCCTTGCCAACCCTCTGTAACCCACCCCAACCCCTCTTCACAGTCCTGCTCCCTTACCTCATCTGCTGCCTACCTCCCCTTCTTTGCTGTTCCTCAGCAGACCAAGCATACTTTTGCCTCAGGTGCTTTCCACTTTCCTCTGCCTGGAATGCTCTTCTACAGATTGCCACCCACGTCAGTCCTCCCTCACTTCATCCAGATACCTGCTCATGTGTTCCATCATCATTCTGCCTTCTTGACCTGTCTTCTCCTCTGCTTCCTCCCCCACATTCTGTGTTCCTTTGTCCTGCTTTATTTTTCTTCTTTACTCTTATTAACTAATATTTAAATTTTAGTGTGTTTATTGTCCATCTCCCTCTATATAATACAAACTCCTTGAAAGCAGGAGCTTTGTCTTTATTTTTCATTGCTCTATGCCCAGTGCCTAGAATAGTGCTGGACACATAATAGACACACATTATTTATTTATTGAGTGAATCAGTGCAATCATTCTTGCTTAAGAATTCTGCATTAACTCTACCTGCAATCCTAAAGGAAATTATTGGGTTCTTGTTGGCTGTTATATAAACTGAGAACACATTAACAGCATAATTTAGAAACATAGGAGTTGAGAAAGATATAAGAAATAATAAAGTACAACTTTCAACTAATTCAGAGAATACTCTCTAAAGAGGAACCTTTTATTGGAATCATTCTTAGAAAATATGTTAATAAACAGAAAAGTAAAACAGATAAATTCTCTTTTTCTGTTTTTTAGTTTGGTATTTTTTGAAGTACCTGGACCTATAATGTTCTGTGGTCATCTAGCAGGGAGCCCTAAGAAGACTTATGATTTTAAAATGAAAAGCCATGAAATCATTTTACTCATGTATAATTTACGTTTTCAGAAATTCTGTCATGTTAATGATCATTGAACAAAAAGAACCATACTGGTCAATTAATAGAATACATTAATTATCTCTGCTGTCATATTTTTCATGGTATTTGCACATTCTTGTTTACATTTGTTAAATTTACACTTTATTGTATTATTTCACTTTATCCACAATTCACAAGAGTGAATCTATTACTCAGAAGTAGTCATTAACCAGATGGGCGTGGTGGTACACACCTGTAATCCCAGCACTTTAGGAGGCTGAGACAGAATCGCGAGTTCAAAGCCAGCCTCAGCAATGGCGAGGCACTAAGCAACTCAGAGAGACCCTGTCTCTACATAAAACACAAAATAGGGCTGCAGATGTGGCTCAGTGGCTGAGTACCCCTGAGTTCAATCCCTCGATACCAAAAAAAAGTCATTAACCATAAAATACTTGTGATGAAACATGATAATGTAGTAAATCAAAATAGCATCATAGCTTAAGTAGTAAACAAGATTCAAATGGGAATACAGAATATAACCTGTATTTACTAAGACAAGTGATTGCTCTTGTGATAATCTCATATTACCACCCAAAAAATAAAACTGCACATAAAAGGTACAACAGTGCACATCTGGAAATAGAATTTTATTGCACTGGTTCTCCCCAGTGCCTTTTGTATTTTGAAACCTGATCAAGTAATAGCATGAAGTCATTGAAACTTTTTAAATATTTTGTAGATGTTTATGGACCTTTATTTTATTCATTTATTTATATTTGGTGCTGAGAATCAAACCCAGTGCCTCACACGTGGTAGGCAAGTGCTCTATCACTGAGCCACAATTCCAGCCCCCTCACTGAAACTTTTGTATTATTTCAGAGTACAAAGACTCTCTCTAGAACAAATGCCAAATAAGGCTTTCCAGTATGAAATTCATTGATGATGTTATAAGGCACAAAAGTACCTAAACTAAAGCATTGTCTTCTATCCTACTTATACCAAAAAGATTACACTGTTTCTAAGAAACTTACAGAGATCAGCCTCCAAATTAACGACAGATAGCTCCAAAGAGCAAAATCATTTTGCCATATGACTCCATTGAATATCATATAATCTCGGTAGCATACAGGGTAGAACAATAATGTTGAGCATCCTTAATCCAAACTCTGAAATGCTCCAATATCTGAAATTGTTTGAGCATTAGCACTCAAAAAGTCTTGGATTTAGGCTGGGCACGGTGACACACCATAGGCCTGAAGCAGGAGTATCACAAGTTCAAGGCCAGCCTGGACAACTTAGAACCTGTTTCAGAATTTTAAAATTTTTAAAGAGTTAGGGATGTGGTAGATAAGTGGTAGAGTGCTTGCCTAGCATGAAACACCTCTGGTATTATCACTTGGATAAGGGAACTCAGACTGTATTCTGTATTATGTATGCATGCTGATGTTCTTGAATTACATCACTTTACACTTAGAAGAAACCACTGACACAAGTGTGACTCAAAAAATAGCTTGTAGGTGGTATGCTGGACGATTCTTATTTTCTAACTATCTTTAAAAACCTTTACTACAGGACTGAGGCTGTGGCTCAGGGGTAGAGTGCTTGCCTAGTATGTATGAGGCACTGCATGTAAATAAATGAATAAAATAAAGGTTCATCAACAACTAAAAAAATATATTTTTTAAAAAATACCTCTAGGGGCCGGGGCTGTAGCTCAGTGGCAGAATATTTGCCTAGCACATGTGAGGCACTGGGTTCAATCCTCAGCACCGCATATAAAAATAAGCAAATAAAATAAAGTCATGCTATCCGTCTACAACTAAAAAAAATATTTAAAAAAAAAACCTTTAAAAAGACTTTTGGTTTGTTTAGGTAGCTATTTTGTCAGCTGTTCTTAGACTGAAAAGATAGCATCAGCTAAATAAGTGATGGCACCTGCTGGGGAATCTGTTGGTCAAACTATATTGTTCTATTTTGTTCTTGTACAAATATGTAACAACAAATCCCAACATTATGTACAACTGTACTGCACAAATAAAAATATGGAAAAAAATAAACATACTAAGTCAGTCCATATTCCTTCTTTATTTCCTAAAGACCTAACAATTGAGAAATAAGCCTCTTGATATTGAATGAAAATAAAATTTAGAAATACCAGCAAATTGTAGCCTTTGAGTTTTCAGTTTTGCATACTGTACCAAGATTGCCAGTGGAATAAAAGACTCCACTTATCAAAACTGACGTATGCCAACCTTTGAGACAATGGTGTTTATGTGAGTTTTAAAATAAGCAATGAGATTTAAGATATTTCTTTTTTTTTTTAATATTTTTTTTTTTTAGTTGTAGGCGGACAGAATATCTTTATTTTATTCTTATGTGGTGCTGAGGATCGAACCCAGTGCCTCATGCGTGCTAGGCGAGCACGCTACCACTGCGCCATAACCCCAGCCCTTAAGATATTTCTTTATGACAATGGTGCTGTCAGTAAAGATGTTTTTGTGATTTGCTCACATGGTGTCTTAGTGATGTGTTCAGTGTCTTAATTGGCCTGACTTCATCACTTTAAGCTGAAATGCCAGCTTTTTAATTGTTTAAGACAAGGTATTAATATTTCCTAAGAAGTCTAAGTTGTGAAGACCACTCATCACCAAGAACTTATTAATGCAAGCCTGAAATCCCAGCACTTAGGGAGGCTGAGACAGGAGAATTGCAAGTTCAAAGCCAGCCTCAGCAATGGCGAGGTGCTAAACAACTCAGTGAGACTCTGTCTCTACATTAAAACACACACACACACACACACACACACACACACAAAATAGGGATGGGGATGTGGCTCAGTGGTCAAGTACCCCTGAGTTCAATCTCCAGTACCAAAAAAAAAAAAGAGCTTATTAACTCCCCTTGAAAATTTGGCTCTTGACACAGAAATCACTTTTATTAAATACATTCTTAAATTATTTATTTTTTATTTATTTCATACTGGGGATTGAACCCAGGGCTGCTTTACTACTGAGCTATACCCCCAACCCTCTATTTTTTATTTTGAGACAGGGTCTCCCTAAGTTGCCCAGGCTGGTCTCCAACTTGCTATCCTCCTACCTCAGCTTTCTGAACAGCTGAGATTACAGGCATGAGCCACCATGCCTGGCCTAGGCACATTTTTTAAATTGTCCAAATTCTACAAAGACATACTTTTCAGAGCCTGGATTTGTAATCCATCCTTCACTGCTTGCCACGTGGAGGAGCAAGGCTTCCAGCATTTGAGTGTGTTGATCTGTACTCAAGTTATTTGAGTAGTGAGAAAGTCTTTATAATTTCTGTACCTGCATTTAGTCTACTTTCAAAAACTATATGGCAGATCCACCAAACACTTCTATTCCTATTGGCCTATATTTGTGAATTAGAGGTTTTGATATGTTTATAATTGTGATTAATTTTTATTTATTTAAAAAGGGTAGACCAAAAATTAGAAAAATAAAACCATAATGAATATAGTACCAGCTGCTACATGCTTTTACCACTAGATGGTATTCCCGCCTAAGCAATCTAAAATGCTGATGAATCAGTAATGTGGAAACCAGCAAACATGCTAATGAAGTGGGGCTACTGAATAAGGAGATTTAGACTATGGAAAAATAGAATACAGATACATTATTTTATGGTGCTAGATAAGTAAGTTAGCAGAGGCTAAAAATAGGAAACACCTAACAAACTGCTTGCAAATTTTTTTAAATTATCGAAAAGAACAAAAAAAGGAAGAAAAGTAAAATAGGCAAAAATAAATACAGATTAAAGTTTTATTATTTAAGTATAACATAGTACTTCTATAAATAATATACTTGAGTATATAAGTATAAAATTTAGGTAGGAAACAGACTTTAAATTTATCAAAAATCAAGAAATAAGGATAAAAATCTAATGATACTCAACAAAATTTGGTATGTTGAAATTGACTTTTTTATTAGAGCTTTATGAGTTATACACAGTAGTTGGGTTCATCTTGACAAGCTCATTTAGGGAATTCAATTTCAGTTCATGATCCTCCCCTTTTCCCTCCTGTCCTCCATCCTTCTCTATTCTCCTTCCCCTACTCTACTAGTTTCTTTCCCTTATCTATTTATTTATATTTAATTGGTTCTTTTTTATGTGCATAATTTATATATGCACATAAATTCATTCTGCATTGCCTCCTCTTACCTGTCACTTCACTCTGCCTCTCAATCTCCTTCTTCTACATTCCTTAATTTTACTGTAGCTTTCACATGTAACAGAAAACATTCAACCTTGGAGTTTCTGAGTTTGGCTTATTTCACTTAGGATAATATTCTCCATTTACATCCATTTACCAGTGAATGCCATAATTTCATTCTTTTTTTATGGCTGAGTAGAACTCCACTGTACATATATTCCACAATTTCTTCATCCATTTATCAATTGATGGGCACCTGGGTTGATTCCATAATTTAGCTATTGTGAATTGTGTTGCTATAAACACTGAGGTGGCTGTATCACTATAGTATGCCAATTTTAGAACTTTAAGGAAAACACCAAGGAGTGGAATAACTGGGTCATAGAGTGGTTCCATCCCTAGTTTTTTGAGGAATCTTCATACTTCTTCTTTCCAGAGTGTGTACTAGTTTGCAGTTCCACCAACAATGTACAAGTGTACCTTTTTCCCTACAACCTCTCCAGCATTTATTGTTGTTTGTATTCTTGATCATTGCCATTCTGACTGGACTGAGATGAAATCTTAGTGTAATTTTGATTTGCTAGATTTGCCTGATTGCTAGAGATGTTGAACATTTTTTCATGTGTGTGTTGGTCACTAGTATTTCTTTTTTGGAGAAGTTTTTGTTTAGTTTTTACTCATTTATTATTTTATTTGAGTTCTTTATATATTCTGGAGAAGTAGCTGGCCAGTATTTTCTCCTATTCTATCTTCATGCTCTTAATTGTTTCCTTTGCTTTACAGAAACTTTCTAGTTTAATGGTATCTCTCTTAATGATTCTTGGTTTTATTTCTTGCGCTTTGGGAATCTTGTTAAGTCAGTGCCAGCACCTATATGGCAGTGCTGACCCTGTGTATTCTTCTAGCAGCTGCCAGGTTTCTAGTCTAATTCCTAAGACTTTGATAGGGGGTATTGTTTCATTTTTCTACATATAGCTATCCATTTTTCCCAGCACCATTTGTTTATAAGGCTGTCTTTTCACCAAGATGTATTTTTGGCACCTTTGTCAAAGATCAGATGGCTGTAGTATGTGGATTGGTCTCTGTGTCTTCCATTCTGTTCCCTTGGTCTTCATGTCTATTTTGATGCCAATACCATGTTGTTTTGTTATAATAGTTATGTACTATAATTTTAAATCAGATATTGTGATGCCTCCTGCTTCAATTTTCTTACTTAGTATTGCTTTGGCTATTCTGGGTCTCTTTTTCTTCCAAATGAATTTAATTTTTTTTTTCTGATTCTGTGAAGAATGTCATTGGTATTTTGATGGGGATTGCATTGAATCTGTATATTTCTTTTAGTAATGTGGCCATTTTGACAATATTAATTCTGCCTATCCAGAAATATGGAATGTCTTTTCATCTTCTAAGGTCTTTTTCAATTTCTTTCTTCAGTGTTCGATAATGTCCATTGTAGAGCTCTTTTACCTCCTTGATTATATTAATTTCACTGCCAAGGTAGTTTTTTGTTTGTTTGTTTGTTTTGAGGTTATTGTAAATGGGATGGTTTTCCTAATTTCTTCCTTGGCTGAATCACTGAATCCTGTTTTTGAATGCAGTATGCTAATATTTTATTAAGGATTTGGGCATCTGTGTTCATCAGGGATGTTGGTCTGTAGTTTTTGTTCCTTGATGCATCTTTGGTTTTGGTATCAGGTTTTACTGGCTTCATTGAACATATTTTGGGTGTGTTCCTTCCCTCCCTTTCAATTTCATGGAATAATTTAAGACTGGTATTAGCTCTTCTATAAAGGTCTGGCAGAACTCAGATGAGTATCCATCAGGTCCTGGGCTTTTCTTTAATGGAAGGCTTTTAATTGCTGTTTTGATTTCATTACTTGATATTGGTCTGTTTATGTTTTCTATATCTTTCAGATTCAGTTTGTGCAGTTGATATGTGTTTAGGAATTTGTCAATATTTTCCAGATTTTCTGGTTTATTGGAGTATATAAATTTTCAAAGTAAGTTCTGATAATCCTTGATTTTAGAAGGGTTTGTGATGATAGTTCCTTTTTCTTTTGTGATCTTGTTGATTTGCTTCTTTTCACTCTTTGGGTTAGTTTGGCTAAGGATTTGTCAATCTTATTTATCTTTGGAAAAACCAACTTTTCATTGCATTGATCTGATGTATTTTCTTCTCAATTTCACTGATTTGAGTTCTCATTTTAATTATTTCCTGTCTTCTACTGGTTTTGGAATTAGTTTGTTCTTTTTTTTCTAAGGCCTTGAGGTGGACCATAAGCTTATTTATTTGGGATCTATTTTTTTTTTAAATATTTTTAGTTGTTGATGGACCTTTTATTTTATTCATTTTATTTATATGTGGTGCTGAGAATTGAACCCAGTACCTCACACATGCTGGGCAAGCGCTTTACCACTGAGCCACAACCTCAGCCCAGGATCTATTTTTTTAATGTAGGCACTAAGTGCTATAAATTTTCCTCTAAGAACTGTTTTCATACTGTCCCTGAGATTTTGGCATATTGTATCACTGTTCTCATTCATTTCTAAGAATTTTTTGATTTCTACTCTCATTCTTCTTTGATCTATTCTTCATTTAAGAGAGTAGTGTTCAATCTCCATGTTTATGTAGTTTCTATTTTTTTTTTTTTTTTTTTGCTGTTGAGTCCTAGTTTAATTCCACTATGATCTAATAGGATGCCTGGGATTATATTGACTTTTTTTTTTTTTTTTTCATTTCCTAAGATTTGCTTTGTGGCCTAGAATATGGTGTATTTTGGAAAAAGTTCCATGTACTGCTAAATCAGGAAATTCAGCTGTTTTGAGGTGAAATATTCTGTAGATGTCAGTTAGGTCCATTTGATTTATAGTATTATTTAGATTGGAGATATCTTTATTGATTTTATGCTTTGTTGACCTCTCTTGGGAATAAGGGTGTGTTGAAATCACTCAATATTATTGTGTTGGGGTCTATCTGGGATTTAATGCCGTGGAGTATTATTTTTATATGCAATTGGGTGTGCTGACATTTGAGGCATAAATGTTTACTATTGTTAATATCTTTGTGTTGGATTGTTCCCTTTATCAGGATGTAGTGACCTTCTTATCTATTCTGATTAATTTTTGCTTGAAATCTGCTTTGTCAGATATAATAGTTATTCCTGCTTGTTTTCAGGGTCCTTGTGTATGGAATGAGTCTCTTATAAACAACATATAGATATTGCTTTTGATCCATTCTGCTAATCTGTGTCTTTTAATTGGGGAACTGAGATCATTAACATTAAGCAGTAGTATGGATATGTGTTTGTGGTTTCCTGCCATTTTTTATTTTTTGCTATATTTGTCTTGATTCTCATTTAGTGGATTATTTTTCTATTGGATTTTCTCTATTTGGGAGCTTTGGGAATTGTTTTTTGAAAATATTTCAAAAATATTTATGTGTCATCCTTGTACAGGGGCCATGCTAATCTTCTCTATATCATTTCAATTTTAGTGTGTTTAATTTATTTATTTATTTATCTTATTGTGTTTGATTTATTTATATGTGCTGCTGAAACAAGCACTGAAATTGACTTTAACTTAAGAGAGGGGACATGGAATTATGATAAATGAGATTCTTAATGTTTAGTTTCATACACCCAATTTATATGCTAAAAATCTTCCATCTCTTTTGTACAAACTACCAAACTATTACTGAGAGTACCATGTTCAGTAAGACACATTCTCTGTTCTCACGAACCTCAGAGTCTGAGTGATTGGGGCCAATAGAGAAATTAGATACAAGCTAGTCCTGGCTTCCACATAATGCAAGCATCCTTTTAACCTCTGCTTAAATACTTGCAGTGAAAAGCAACTGCATGACTTGATACAAATCCATTGCCTCACAGGATTCATTTTAGGAAGTTCTTATATTGAAGCATTTGAATATAGGGCACTTCCCTCTAGTGGTTCTAATTCTGCCCTTTGATCCTACACTGGACAAATCAGCTGCTACTTCTGCCCAGTAGTCAGCTGCTTACATCACAATCACATCTCCACTCCAGTCTTATTTTTTCTTCAATGTTTATTACTACATTAGTAGTATCTTTCACATCATTTTGAAAGTAGTTACCCTTCCCTGTCTTGTGTTTTCTGCACACTATACTTGTATATGCCTTCTATCTCTACATCATAGACAAAAACACTGATTTATGTGGAAATATTAATTAGAGGCCTTTCATGGGTTGACATCCATCTACTATTCAAAACTCTGAATAGAGCTGTTTAGCTAGTCATGAAACCAACCCATATTTCTCTTATCACAAAGATCTTTGTTACACAGCTTCCAAACCTCATTGTTTTATTAAGCAATTATCAACTACCTGATATATGCAAAGCACCAGATCAGACCCTGGAAGGCAAGTCAAGAAAGACCAGGTCCCTTAGAGTTTGGAAGTCATGGCAGTCAGGTGCACCAGTGTTTAAAAGGTAACCATGGGGATGCCTGAAGGAGGCTCTAGCTATGGGAGTACAGAAGGCAGGATTTTGCCTCAGTGCCATTTCTGAGACTTCCTGTGAAGTGTGGTGTTTCAGCTCTGTTGATACACAGGGTAATAAATGTTGGGCAGCAGAAATTGGATCTTCATCCTAATGCTTGTTTCCCTCTGTTGAGAATTACTGTTTGCTAAAGAATCCAAAAGCAGAATGGTGGCCCTCATTAGGGCCTATTCTTTGGAAAGATGTCTAAATGTCTCCCTTTGTCTTTCTTGTACCAAAATAACTTGAAAAAGGAATATAACCTCTTCCATGATAAAAACTACCAGGATTTCTGTATTATTAAACTATCAGAATAAGTCCCAAAAAGACTTTTTTTTTTTGGTACTGGAGATTGAACTCAGGGGCACTCGACCACTGAGCCACATCCCCAGCCCTGTTTTGTGTTTTATGTAGAGACAGGGTCTCGCTGAGTTGCTTAGCGCCTCGATGTTGCTGAGGCTGGCTTTGAACTCACGATTCTCTGATTCTCCATCTGAGCCTCCCTAAGTGCTGGGATTACAGGCTTGCGCCACCGTGCCCAGCTCCAAAAAGACTTCTTAAATTGATTTTCTCACCACTACTCCCTTGTGGAGGAAAAAAAAAAAAGTAGTTGCAAGGGAGTGGTAGTAGAAATAGCCAGGTGTGGTGGTGCACGCCTGAAATCCCAGTGGTTCAGTAGGCTGAGGCAGAAGAATCATGGTTCAAAGCTAGCCTCAGCAGTCAGACTCTGTCTCTTAATAAAATGTTTTAAAAAGGGCTTGGGATATAGCTCAGTGGTAAAATGCCCCTGAGTTCATCCCTGGTGCCAAAAAAAAAAAAAAAAAGAAGTAAGTCGAAATAACCATAGTAAAATTGTTAAAGATATATTGTCACTTCCTGTCTCCAAGACTGCAACCTCTATCTTCCAGTCTTCCTCTATGCTATAGCACACATTCCCAGTCTAAACATTTGCTTCCCATCTCCTTCCCATCCTAAGGTATTTTCCGGAGTTTTCCTTCTGCTAAACTCATTAAAACACTAGCTAATAAAAAAAAAAAAAAGGTGTTCGTGCCCAAGTGAAAGTCAGCGTATAAATTACCCAAGATGTATTTTGAGTTTCTATAGCAAGTCTGGAAAACCAGAGGTCTTCAAGATTCCTATGAATAAAGCTTTAATAAACAGAAAATAATGCCTTCTTCAATCATTCCACCTTCATGGCCATCCTTCTGACTGCTGATCAGTCATTCATTAAGCCAACCTAGCAGATACTTTCCCCCACATTTGCCTTCCCAGAACATTTAGCCCAATAAACACTACTTGGGTATCACTGTATAAATGAGAGGTAAACAAAGGAAATGATGTGTAAGCAGCTGGGAAAGTAAGACTTGAGAGCAGAAAAATTTTTTTCTTCTCAAAATTATAAAGGCAGATTAAAAACATGTAGATGTAGGTTTAAAATGTAGTGTTATTTTTCACTAGGAATTATACCTGATAAAAAGCCAGAACTTAAATTGGTTCAAAAAACATATTGGTTCCAGATATATTGGTAAAATAATAGAGATCTTTAATATTTTTATTTGGTTTTGTTTTCTTTGGAACCAGGTTATTCAGAGAATATTCTACACGGTCAACAGATCTTGGAGTGGAAAAATTACTTCGACAGAGATAAGAAAAAGCAACTTTTTGCAAGTATGCCTCTCATACAATGATATAAAGAACAATTTAATCCTTTTACTTCATTTAACAAATATTTGAGTGCTTACTGTATGAAAAGCTTTGTCACTACTTTCAAGCATTAAGCATTTATCAGATACCTACAGTGAGAGGAGAATGAAAATTGGGGGTGAAGGGAGAATGAAAATTGAATAGCAAGGAATATCTGCCTCAAGGCATGCACTGTGGAGCCAGTGAGAGACATGCCCAGACAGCCACAGCAGACATGATGAATTCCACAGACATGTGTAAAAGGTGCAGAGGAGGTCTCATAGAAGGGGTGACACGTGGTCTTGACCTTGGAGAATGTTAGGTGTTTGCCAAGATGAAAAATTAGTAGGAAGAGAATTCTGGACAGAAGAAGCAACATAAACAAAAGTCAAAAACATGAAAGTGTCGTGTTCAAGAACTGCCAAACAGTATTAAGTGGCCAGAGGCTCTAGAGAAAGTGACCATTGATGAGGCTAGAACCAGGTTGAGGAAGTGCCTTGCTAAGGAAATGGAAGAATATGGAGCTGATTCATTCTGCAGTGAGTTTAACGAGCCACTGCTGAAGAACAGTTCTAAAAATTCCTTTTAAGAAAGAATACATTTCATGCAGTTATTTTACCAAATGAAAGTAATGGCCACTAGTGGGAGCCTTTTAGCAAGGTAGTCTTCATGCCTGATTACAGCTTCTATAAAACTAAAGTAGAATTGTTTTCACTTAAAAAACAAATGTTTTTTTTGGTTTATGCATTGGTAGGGATTGAACCCACAAGCACTTTACCACTGAGCTGCATGCATTCCCCCATCCTTTTTATTTTTTGAAATAGTGTCTTACTAAGTTGCTGAAGCTAACCTCAAACTTGCAATCCTCCTGCCTCAGCCTCCTGAGAAATGTTTTATTTTAAATGCATCTTACTAAATGAAACTTAGGCAAATAATACATCCCACTGGAGGGACAATCCTGCATCAAATGGGATGTACAATTTTAACTTGATAGATCCTGCCTACTTCATAACTTTTACTTACATACTCACCAACAAAAGAAGTCATTTCTCTTCATTTGGTGATAATCCAGTAGATGCAGGATTTGTTTTATTATTGACAGCATTCTGCTTTATACACATTGAGATATTTTATAAAACAAATCATATACAAGCAAATTTAGAAATGGAAGAAAAACCACAATTTATTACTCTAATGCATGTTGTGCCATTTTTGTATGTTCTTCTAGTCCCGTTCATATGCATGTATGAATTTGGGGATTTTGCATAGTTCTTGATATGTACAATATTGCAGCCTATATTTTGCACTTATTACATCATAGTTTTCCTATATTTCTATGTAGACTATAATTTTTACTCACCACAAAAACTGCCATTAATCACATTTGCCATAATTTATGTTGTTTTCAGTTACCAGAGCATTTTGGCTTCCATCTGCATTTTTAAAAATTATTTTTACCAGAGTAATGCATTTGTATTACGATACAGTTCTCTCTGTCCTTTATGATTTCCACCTTGAATTCCATTTTATTTTCTACTAATACGTATTTTCCTTTTCACTACCGTTTGCTACCATTTGACTATGTTTTTAATATTACCTTTTTATATTTACCTTTTTTTTACTGTAATCTCTTATAGACATTTATATACTGAGATCATCTTTCTGGATTTGGTTTTCATACTCCATCAAAAAGTCTTTCAGTAGGGGGATTAAGCTCATTGATTTTTATTGTTATTATTGACATATCTGACCTTATTTCTGCCATTTGATTTTTTTTTTATTGTAGATGGACACAATGTCTTTATTTTATTGCTTTGTATGTGGTGCTGAGGATCTAACCCAGGGCCTCATGCATGCGAGGCAAACGCTCTGCCGCTGAGCTACAATCCCAGCCCCCATTTGATTTTTTCTATTCATTGTTTCCTTAAGGTTTTTTTTTAATATTTCCTTTCTGAAAGTGTGTTCATTTATCTACTCAACTTGGCTCACTATAGAATTACGGGTTTATAATCTTTGCTTTTGATGTTTTCCTAAGGGATATACAGTGAGCCAAGAAACTCAGGTTTTCTTCCAGCTCAGGGTCCTACAGCTCTACCTACTATTGCCTTCTATGCAAGGCCACCGCCATGTATTACTATAATTGTGTACATAACTAATCTTATGATAACTTTGATTTCATTACAAAACTAAACACTATATATGGATGCCCAGGCTTCTTAATATTGTTCTCATAACTTTGAAAGTTAAGAGCAGTACTAGTTTATGTCCATATATTTAAGCCCATCATCTAGTTGTTCTGTGCCTGCCAGTCTGGGGACCTTTGAGAGGCTGCAGACCTCTTGGTGATGATCCTTCCCTTTCCTTGCTGTTGTATCCTCTGCAGCATTTAACCTGTTGCTAATAAGTACATCACAGAGTTCAGTAAATGCTTGTAGATGAATTAGTTGATTAAAGGTAGTAGGTGATTGCCTATTAAAAAGTACCTGGGTTAGTACAAAAGACAAAATTTTAAATTCAATTTAAAACAAATTTGCTAGACTATAATGGATAAAGCTCGTTTTTCCTAATTTTAAAATTAATCCTTCTATTCATACTATTTCAGACTCTAGCCCTTTTAGAAGAAGAAGAAGATATAAATCAAATCACAGATTACTTCTCCTATGAACATTTCTATGTTATTTATTGTAAATTCTGGGAGCTAGATAGTGACCATGACCTATTCATCAGCCAGGCGGATCTGTCTCGGTACAACGACCAGGGTGAGTAATTCTGCAGAGGCTAAGACTTAACCATTTTGAAAAGTTAATGTAAATTATTTCCACTCATTATGAGAAATTCCTGTTTCTTAAATTCTGTGTCTAATCAGATTTATTTACAGAGCCAAGAATTCTTTAATGGAAACAAAGTGGGGTTGTTGGTTTTTCTCCCTTAATTTAGAGGCCAGATTTAGAAGGGGTTTGGAGGAAGTAAGTAAGCAATCTCTCTATTAATTTTGATGAAGTGTCAAGACTTTGTAGTGATGTATATTTTTATGATGATGAATAAATAAAATCCACACCTCTATAAATCTACATGAAAGAGAGTTTGTATATATCTTTATAAACTTTTTCATTTAACAATATTTCTTTAAAAGGCCAAGAATGAAAATAATGTCTCTACCTTGCCAAGTTTCATTTTCAAGGACTCTTACAAAATTTTACTTTTTCAACTTAATTCCAGAAAGATATTTTCCTCTGAAGATGAATTGTGTGCTTTTGTAATAAATCAAAAAATGACATGTCAGACAATATTATGCTTTTTGCTTCATTTTTGCTCACTGTAAACTTTGAACCTATTGCCTGCTGATTAAATATTCTTAACTATGCACCAAGATACATTGATTCATTCTTCTGTCATAAGATTGTTCCTGTTCTGTCCTTAAATGTTTTCTCAGTATTTTTAAAGTCAGACTTTGTCTTTTTAGATGTAGCAAAGTACAGATCTTAAATAAATGCGCTGAATTTTGTTTGTTATTTGGTATATCTGTGACTAATGGTTTATGTCTTAAGAAAGTCTCAGCCGGGCGCGGTGGCTCACGCTTGTAATCCCAGCACTTAGGGAGGCTGAGACAGGAGAATCACGAGTTCAAAGCCAGCCTCAGCAACGGCAAGGCACGAAGCAACTCAGTGAGACCCTGTCTCTACATAAAACACAAAATAGGGCTGGGGATGTGGCTCAGTGGTCGAGTGCCCCTGAGTTCAATCCCCAGTACCAAAAAAATAAATAAATAAATAAAAATAAAAAAAATTAAAAAAAAAGAAAGTCTCATTGTACATGATATAAAGTTTCATAGAATTTTGCATATTATAGAGGCACAGTTTTCCTTCTCAGGTGCCAAGCAGACATCAAGGGGAAATACTCAATATAACATATTTAATAAACAAACACATTAGTACTGTTACCTCCCATCATCAAGTAGTCATAACATTTTTGTCACTAGAATACCATAAAGATGAATATATTCGTAGAGATATATGATCAGCCCTATTAGCTGTGTACCTTTCTATTACCTGTAACAGATCATCCATACATGAGCCAGCCTCAAGAGGTCACGCACAACCCTACGGGCTCTAAAACTCCCTTTTTGGTTGCTAAAAATGTAGTTTTCAAGTCCTCGAAAATCTTCTCATAATAGCATCTCACTAGATTCATGTGCATGGGATGAAGTTCAGAAACGCAGGCATCTAAGTCCACATAAATGAAAAGACCATTAAATTGTAAATAATTCTCCACTCAGCAACTGTGCTTAATGGAACAACATGGAATAATATGGTCTGCAGGGTTAGGAAACAATCATGGCTTCCAAAGATAAAAAAGGCTTAAGAAAAACCATAGCTTTGGAATTAAATATCCTTGTTTTCCCTGTATGCCCATTTTTTTCTATCCAGTACAAATTATTAACCCCATAAGGCAGTGCTCAATAAAGTATACAGAGGGTCTTTATGTAAGCTTTGGTGTGTGGCCAAGTATGGCTGTCCTGGCACACACATTCCCAGTTTCCTTCTACCAGACTAATGTACCTTTATGTTGACTATGTCAAACTCCACGCAGAATTACATGCCAGTAGCTGCTAACTTCCTAATAACCTCATCGTGGGTCCTGAAATTTTAGGATGTATGCCATTGCCTGGGGTACTTGTTAAAAGAGCTGGTCTGAGACCCTGAGCATCTCCTTTTTTTTTAATTTAAACTAATGTCTTTGGAAGTTTTGAATCCACAGTGAGGTACACTGCTGTAGATTCTTTAGCATCAGTCATCAAAAAGCAACATATCATCTTAAGGTATAATTGTCTATTTAAATAAGGCTTACAGATATGATTTCTAAAAATTTTGTTATATCCTAGACTTTTATGGAATGGGAATATAAGAAAGTATGTTCATGATGTGTTTTGGTTTCTTTTCTAAAACTTTGCTTGAAAGAATTCTCGTTTTACTTGCTTTCATTTGATGTTGTTTTAGGAGCTGTAAAATCAGTTCCCTCTTGAATTTAATGCTGAGATAAAATTTGTCTTGTTTTAGAGGAAATTTTGTCTTATGGATAACAAAATCAATATAAATTCTGTACATTTAAGTTCAACTATATAAATACTTTGCAAATGTCAAGTACATTCATTTGCTTGTTCTTTTTTAAAATCACTGATTGAAAGATGTGAAGCTACTTCATTCTTCTAAAAAGTGTAAATTATATGTAAGAAAGAATTTACTTCTAGTCTTGTCATAGAAGAGTGTTATGGTTTAGCTTGTAGCAAATGAAAATAAATTTGCCAGAAGTATTGCTTACATGAAGTATATTTCTAACTATCTTTATAATTTCTTATTTACCTTTAGCATCATCAAACAGAATTATTGAAAGGATATTTTCCGGGGCAGTAACAAGGTAAGAAAAAGTTTGAAATCCGAGTTAAAACTTAACTATCAGTAATACTGTAACAATCTCATATTAGCAAGGCTTCTTGTATAATTTGGCAGCACTACTATAATTTGATCAAATAATATCCTAAAAAAAAACCAACCCACAATCATGGCTTAATACAAGACAGTAATTCTTTAATGTATTAGTCTTATATCTAAATACAGGTAACAATATTTGATCCCATTATTTGTTTTCATATTAGAAAACAGGTTTCTTTTCTTCATATTTGTAAATATCTTCTGGTTTCACCCTGGAAGCCTTTAAAAAAGAAGCTAGGCCACAAAGTGTGCCCTTTATGAAGTACCCAGCATTCTACTTTTTTCAAAAATTTAAATCTCCAAAGAAGGATATTATTTTATTTCTTAAATGCCCAGGGAATTTTATCACGTTGTATTTTTCTTCAGAGGAAAAACAGTACAGAAAGAGGGAAGAATGAGCTATGCAGATTTTGTTTGGTTTCTGATCTCTGAGGAAGACAAGAGGAATCCCACCAGGTATGACTTCTACATTTTATTTTCTTAGATGTTAAACACATGCACAAAGCTTTAAAGGTCATGACACGTGTCTATAGAAGCTGATGCTAACATGGGTTAAACTTAATCTCTGCCCTCTCACAGCTGTCAGTGTAGGGAAGGAGACAGGCCTAGAATCCATGGTCACAGCATATCAAGAGAAATACTGTTAACCCACAGAAACAATGGTGAAGTGACACATAAGCTAGTCTGGAAGGATCAGTAACATTAGTAAGCATTTATATGGAATATGAGAGTAGATACTATAAATTTTAGTTCTTTTATAATCTTAATGATTAAGTGCTAAATTGGAAAGAAAAGCAAATTGTGGCTGACTAGTATATAAAACTATGTGCTCATTGTCCCAGTTGGAATCACCTCTTCCTTTCTTTGGCACTTTCGTCCATTGATTTGTAGTTGTGAATTTGTCAGTCCCTTTCTCCCCATTACTGTGCCTCTTGTTTAAGTCAGAAATAGAGGAGGCCCCTCTCTTTTATTTATAATCCCTATCTTGTGTAACATAATGTTCTGCATATAATTTGTGCTCCCTATCAAGGGAGACAGGGAATGCAATCTTTGATGTTGTTGGCAAGTATAATTGACTCAGCTGTTGCTACATTAGCTCAAAAAGTTATGTAAATATTGGATATATGTTTATATATCATTGAAAAAGAAATAAAAATAGCTTCCATTTCTTAGGGTTAACTTGTTTTATTTTTAAATAACTGTTTTCCATTTCAAATATAGTAATTTATTGTCTATTATAGGTAACTTAGAAAACATGGAGACGCAAAAGAAAAGCAAATTTAATACTAATAATTCTGACATCCAGAAAAACAACTATATTATGTGGTCATTTTCATATATTCTTTTACATGTTATTTGCCATTTTAGACTATTTTCAATGTATTAAATATTTTTCTTTCTTTTTCAAATGGGGTATTGCTATGTTGCCTAGGGCCACCATCTCCTGAGCTCAAGCAATCCTCATGTCTCAGCCTAGGCACATGTCATCATGTCTGACGTTGGATTAAATCTTTTTTTAAAAAATATGTATTTTTTAGTTGTGGATGAACCTTTGTTTTTATTTATTTATTTTTTACATGGTACTGAGAATCAAACCCAGTGCCTCACACATGCTAGGCAAGCGCTCTACCACTGAGCCACAACCCCAGCCCGGATTAAATCTTAATTGCCATAAACTCCAAAGTTTTAATGGAATGTTCTCCTAAATGTCTTCAATATTCGTTAACAGTTGAAGAGTTGGAATATCCACTATTTTTCCATAGAATAAATTCCCAGAGAAGGAATTGCTATTTTAAAAGGGGTAGAACATTTTTTGTGAAGAAAAATGGTATGTTCATACCTTTAATAAAAATGATATTGAACATATTTCCTAGGATCCTTACTAACACAAAGCATTTTCTTATGAAAACCATTTTCCAATTTGATCAATTAAAAATTCACTGTCATAATTTGCTTTTCTTTGATTACTAGGGAGGTTGAATATATACACAGTTACATGTTAATATTGGGGATATGTGTTCTGGAAAATGCATTGTTAGGTGATTTTGTAGTTGTATGAACAATTTTGTATACTTACACAAACCTGGGCTGTCTAACTCAGTATTAATGTGGCCTCTTGATGCAATCGAGAAACTTGATAAACACCAGGTATGTGAGACTGCTGCTAGCATAAACAACATACTGTTACAGTAAATTTTTTTAAAGTAGTACACTGTAATTACAAAAATGGTAGTACAATAAATATACAAACCAGTACCATAGTTGTATATTATAAGGTATTATATATTGTATGTGCTATACTTTTCTGTAATTGGCAGTGCAGGTTTGTTTCCACCAGCAACACTACAAACACATGAATAATGCATTGTGGTACAATGATAGCTATGACATCACTAGGCAATAGTTATTTTTCAGCTCCATTATCTTATATGACAGCCATCATATATGTGGTCCATCATTGACCAAAACATCATTGGGCAGTACATAACTGTGTATATTTCTGGCCATTTTAATTATGTTGTAGATGACTTGCCTTTTTATATCTTTTGTTCATTTCTGTTGGATTAATTTTTAAAAATATTTTTTAGTTGTCAATGGACCTTCATTTTATTTATTTATATGTGGTACTGAGAATTGAATCCAGTGTGTCACACATGCTAGGCAAGCGCTCTTCCACTGAGCTACAATCCTAGCCCTAATGTTTTAAGTTGATTATTTTATCACAAGTAGACATTATTACAAACTATAAAATATATGTAATCTAAAACCTTAACATAAAATTTATTCATAATTTCATGACCTATAGTGAACATTTTGGTCTATATCCTTTCACTCCCCCTCTTCCTCCCAGCCATCTCCTACCCATCTTCCCTTTGCTTTATCCCATTTCCTCTTCCTCCTCCTTTTTCTCCTTACCCCACATAATGTGTTATGATAAATGGGACCATGCAATACCTAGTTTTGAAACACATTCTTCACATACATTATATTTCCATGCCATATACACACACACACACATAAATACACAAACATACACATATATACACACATACATACATATATGTCATTAAAACATTATTTTGAATGGTTGGCATTGTTTCAGTTAAATTATCTAAATTTTGAAAGATTTGAAGACTCTACATCTTTCCTTTTCTTGGCTTATTTTAGTGTTTTGTTACACCTGTCAATATCAATCTTTAAATCTTCACCTTTCATTTTTCCTTAATTATGGAAATGCTTTTCTCAGATATTTCCCATCCATCTTTTCCTCTTTCTGGAACTCCTTTTATGTCACAGAAACAAATGAAGAGAATCAGAAACAGTAAGAGTTAACAAACCAAATAGTGTAAATACATGCTTGCTGTCCTTTCTTCCCTTAGCTTCTTTAAAGAACATAAAATTAAAGAAACTAGTAGTTATAACAATGAATTTGTAATATATATAGCTGTAATATGTGTAACAATAACAGCACCAAGAGGAGGAAAAGAGAAGAGAAATATGAGTAATAGTTCAGTGTATCACTGGAATTAAATTAGTATAAAACTGAAGTAGATTCTGATAAGTTAAGATGTAAATGATAGGGCTGGGGATGTGGCTGAGTGGAAGAGTGCTTACTAGGCATGCAGTGAGGTCCTGGGTTGGATCCCCAGCAACACACACACAATATACATGGTAAATCCTAGAGAAACCACTAGGAAATTAATTAGAAAATGTATAGTGAAAAAAAAAGATTAAAATATTAGAAAATATTTTAATATGTCAGGCTCAGTGATGCATGCCTAAATCCCACCAGCTAAGGAGGCTGAGACAGGAGAATCACAACAAGTTCAAGGCCAGCTTCAGCATCTTAGCAAGCTCCTAAGCAACTTAGTGAGACCCTAACTCAAAATTAAAACTAAAATAAAAAGGGCTGACAATAAGCTACCCTGGGTTCAATCCCCAGTACAAAAAAAAAAAAAAAGGAAAGAAAATATTTTAATGTAAAATGAGTAAAGAACAAAGGGAAAACTCTTAAGGTATACAAAGAACAAAAAGTAAAATGAGAGCCGGGCGCAGTGGCTCAAGCCTGTAATCTCAGCACTTAGGGAGGCTGAGACAGGAGAATCGCGAGTTCAAAGCCAGCCTCAGCAACAGTGAGGTGCTAAGCAACTCAGTGAGACCCTGTCTCTACATAAAACACAAAATAAGTCTGGGGATGTGGCTCAGTGGTCGAGTACCCCTGAGTTCAATCCCCAGTACCAAAAAAAAAAAAAAAAAAAAGTAAAATGACAGGCATAAATCCAATATATCAATAACATTAAAGTTTCTGAATAAAAAAAAATCCATCAAAATGCAGAGATTATCAGACTGGATATAATTATAAAAATAAATACACTGTCTACATAGGATACATTTGATTTAAAGGTACAAAAAAAGGGGCAGGAAAAGGTCATGCAGACAGTAGTGATAAGAAAGTTCATGTGGTTATATTGAGATAAAGAAAATAGACTGTAATAAAAAAACTATTCTTAAAGACAAAGAAGGATATTTTTCTATGACAAAAGAGTCATTCCAACAGGAAGACATTGCAATTATAAATACATATGTACCTAACAACATAGCCCCATAATACAAGAAGCAAAAACTAACAGAATTTCAGAAAGAAATAAACAATTAAACAACAATAGTTAAAGACTTCAGTGGCCCACTCTGAATGATGGATTGGACAGCCATAAGTTCAACAAAAAAATAGCAGATGTGAACATTATAAAAACTATAAACACCTCAATCTAACATGCAATGCAACACTCCACCCAAGAACAGTGAAATTAATATTCTACTGAAGTACACATGGAACGGTCTCCAAGATAGGACATATGGTAGGCCTCGATAAATATTTTAAAAAGTGAAATCATACAATGAAATAAAGTTAAAAATCAATAACAAAGGAAACTTGGGGATTCACAAATCTAAGGAATTAACACTGTTTAAATAACCAATGAGTCAAAAAATACAGAAAAGATATTAGAAGATACTTTAAAAAGAATGGATTAAACAACATACCAAAACTTTGAGATTAATAAAAATGAAAATGCACTACACCAGAACTTATGGGAGGTATTGAAAGCAATGCTAAGGGAAATTTATAGTTGTAAATGCATATATTAAAAAAGTAGCAAGATCTCAAATCAGTAACCTAACCTTTCACCTTAAGACACTGGTGGGGAAGGAGCAAATTAAGCAGAGCAAGCAGAAAGAAGAGTAAAAATTAGAAATGGATAAATGAAATAGAGAACAAAAAAATAGAGAAAATCAACAAAAGCAAAAGTTAGTTCTTTGGAAAGATTAATAATATTGATAAGCCTCTAGCTATGCTAATCAAGGGGAAAAAGGAACAATAAGAGTATTAAAGTTGGAAATGAAGCCGGGCGTGGTGGCTCACGCTTGTAATCCCAGCACTTTGGGAGGCTGAGACAGGAGAATCGCGAGTTCAAAGCCAGCCTCAGCAATGGCGAGGCACTAAGCAACTCAGTGAGACCCTGTCTCTACATAAAACACAAAATCGGGCTGGGGATGTGGCTCAGTGGTCGAGTGCCCTTGAGTTCAATCCCTGGTACCAAAAAAAATAAAAAATAAAAAAAAATAAAGTTGGAAATGAAACAATGTCATTGCCAACATTACAGAATGTTATAGAAATTGAAAGGATTATAAGAAAAGACTATGAACATCTTTATGCTAACAATATAAAGAAAATGAGCAAATTCCTGGAGAAACACAAAGTACTGAACAGGCTCAAAAAAGAAAGAAAAAACCTGAATAGGAAAAACAGTCTCGGGGCTGGGGCTGTAGCTCACTGGTAGAGCGCTCGCCTAGCATGCGTGAGGCACTGGGTTCGATCCTCAGCACCACATATAAATAATAAATGAGTAAAATAAAGATCCATCAACAACTAAAAAAAAATTTAAAAAAAAACAATCTCAGACTGAGATGGCTTCACTGGAGAATGTTATCTCCAAACATTTAAGAACAATTTAATAGCAATTATTTATAAGCTAGAAATAGAAGATAAGAGAACACATCAACACTCATTCTATGAAGTCAGTTTTACCAAAATGTCAAAACAAAACATTACAAGAAAACTACAAATTATTATCCCTTGTGAATATAAATGCAAAAGTACTCAACAAAATACAAGGAAACTAAATCCAACTACATATAAGAAATATGAGACTTATCCCACAAATGCAAGGTTGGTTTAACATCTTAAAAATAAATGTTATAGACCATATTAACAGAGGAGATGAATCAGGAGGAAACATGCAATTTAAAGAGATCAATTTCAAGCAATGAAAGAGAAGATGCCACCCAAAGTCTACTAAGAAAAGCCCAGGACCAGACGGATTCTCAGCTGAGTTCTACCAAACCTTCAAAGAAGAATTAACACCAACACTCTAATTATTCCATGAAACAGAAAAGGAGGGAACCCTTCCAAACTCATTCTGTGAAGCAATGATCACCCTGATACCAAAACCAGAAAAAGACACATCAAGGAAAAGAAAACATCAGACCAATATCCCTGACGAACATAGATGCAAAAATTCTCAATAAAATTCTGGCAAATTACATACAAAAACATATTTAAAACAACTAAGCACCATGATCAAGTGGGGTTCATCCCAGGGATGCAAGGTTGGTTCAACATATGGAAATCAATAAATGTGATTCATCACATCAATCAACTTAAAGACCAGAATCATATAATTACCTCAGTAGATGCAGAAAGAGCATATGACAAAATACAGCACTCCTTCATGCTCAAAACACTAGAAAAACTAGGGATAGTAGGAATATATCTCAACACTGTAAAAGGTGTATATGCTAAACCCAAGGCCAACATCTCTAAATGGAGAAAAATAGAAAGTGTTCCCTCTAAAAATGGGAACAAGACAAGGATGCTCTCTTTCACCACTTTTATTCAACATAGTCCTACAAACTCTAGCCAAAGCAATTAGAAGAAAGGAATACGAACAGGAAAAAAGCAACTCAAACTTTCCCTTTTGCCAATGACATGATTCTGTATTTAGGAGACTCAGAAAACACCACCAGAAAATTTCTGGAACTCATAAATGAATTCAGCAGAGGATCAAGATGTAAGATTAACACCCATAAATCAAATGTGTTCCTATACATCAGTGATGAATGAACTGAAAGAGAAATTAGGAAGAAGAAATTTAATTGGTCAACAAATATACAAAAAAAATGTTCAACATCTCTAGCAGTTAGAAAATGCAAATAAAAACTACACTGCGATTTCATCTCACTCCAGTCAGAATGGCAATTATCAAGAATACAAGTAACAATAAATGTTGGTGAAGATGTGGGGGGAAAGGTACACTCACATTGCTGCTGGCACTGCAAATTGGTGCAACCACTCTGGAAAGCAGTATGGAGATGCCCCAGAAAAGTTGGAATGGGACCACCATTTGACCCAGTTATCCCACCCCTCAGCATATACCCAGCGGACTTAAAATTGGCATACTACAGTGACGCAGCCACATCAGTGTTTATAGCAGCTCAATTCACAATAGCTAAAACTATGGAACCAGCCTAAGTGCCCTTCAACAGATGACTGGATAAAGAAAATATGGTGTATATACACAGTGGAACATTACTCAGCCATAAAGAAGAATGAAATTACAGCATTTGCCAGTAAATGGATGGAACTAGAGACTATCATGCTAAGTGAAATAAGCCAATCTCAAAAAACCAAAGGCAGAATATTCTCTCTGATATGTGGTATGGATGCTAACTCACAATGTGTTTGCAGGGGTGGGGATGGGGGTTAGAGAAGAATAGAAGTACTTTGTATTAGACAAAGGGGAATGAAGGGAGGGAACAATGGGAATAGCAAAGAGTGCAATGAACCAGACATTACTCTCCTATGTGCATATATGATTACATGGCCAATGTAATCTACATCATGTACAACCAGAAGAATGAGAAATTATACTCCATATATGAATGTCAAAATACATGCTACTGTCATGTATAACTAATAAGAACAAATAAGAAATAGAGCAAAGATGAAAACTACATAATTGTCCCAGTAGTCGGACAAAAGATCCACTACTGCTTCATGATAAAAAACAGTCAACAAATTTAGAAGGGAATCTCTTCTCTCTGGTAAAGAGTATGTGTGAAAAATCCATAACTAACAACTAGTTAATGGTGAAAGACTGAATGCTATCTCCCCAAGGGAACCAAAAAAAAAAAATGCCATCACTGGTTTTCTAAATATTTTTAGTTGTACATGGACACAATACCATTATTTTATTTATTTATTTTTATGTGGTGCTGAGGATCAAACCCAGTGCCTCACGTGTGCTAGGCAAGTAAGTGCTCTACCACTGAGCCATAACCCCAGCCCCTGCCACTATTAACATTTCTGTCCAACATTGTATTGGAGGTTCTAGTCATGGCTATTAGACCAAAAAAATTTTTTAAAGTACATGTGTGTGTGTGATGTATATATGTGCATGTATGTTGTATATATTCATATATATATGAATAAAATAACATCCAAATTGGAAAGGAAGAAGAAAAACTATTTTAAGATAACATTATATATAGAAAACCCTAAGAACTCAAATTTTTTTTGGCAGGGGGGTGGGATACTAGGGATTGAATTCTAGGGCACTTGGCCACTGAGCTACATCCCCAGCCTTATTTTGTATTTTATTTAAAGACAGGGTCTCACTGAGTTGCTTAGCACCTCACTTTTGTTGAGGCTGGCTTTGAACTCTCAATCCTCTTGTCTCAGTCTCCCAAGCTGCTGGGATTACAGGCATGCACCATCACACCTGGCAGAACTAAATTTTAAACTGTTTGAGGGGCTGGGGTGTGGCTCAGTGGTAGAGCGCTTGCCTAGCATGCGTGAGTCACTGGATTCGATTCTCAGCACCACATATAAATAAATAAATAAATAAATAAATAAATGTCCATTGACAACTAAAAAATATTTTAAAAAAAAAAATTGTTTGAGCCAAGCACAGTGGCACACACCTGTAATCCCAGCATTTAGGGAGGCTGAGACAGGAGAATCGCAAGTTCAAAGCCAGCCTCAGCAACGGCGAGGTGCTAAGAAACTCAGTGAGACCCCATCTCTACATAAAATACAAAATAGGGCTGGGCATGTGGCTCAGTGGTCGAGTGCCCCTGAGTTCAATCCCTGGTACCAAAAAAAAAAAAAAAAAACTGTTTGGACTTACTAAAGATTAAATAAGGTTGCAGGATACAAAATCAATGTGCAAATCTATTCTGTTTCTATGTGCTAACAATGAAAAGTCCAATGTGAAATTAAGAAAATAATGACACTCATAAGCTGGGCTCAGTGATGTATACCTATAATCTCAGCAACTCTGGAGGGTGAGGCAGGATAATTGCAAATTTGAAGTTAGCCTCAGCATTTAGTGACACTTTCAGCAACTGAGGGAGACCCTGTCTCAAAATAAAAAAGAAGAGGGGCTAGGATTGTGGCTCAGTGGTAGAGTGCTTGCCTTGCATGCGTGAGGCACTGGGTTCGATACTTAGCACCACATAAAAACAAATAAATAAAGAAATTGTGTCCATCCACAACTAAAAAAAATGTTTAAAAAATAAAATAAAAAAGAAGAAAAGGACTGGGAATGTAGTTCAGTGGTAAAGAGCTCCTGGGTTCAATCCCCAGTACCAAAAAAAAGAAAGAAAGAAAGAAAAAAAAATTCCACTTTCCACTTATACTTCCACTTATAATAGCAATAAAATACCTAGGAATAAATTTAACAAGGGAAATATAAAAATTATATTCTGAAAACTATAAAACATTGAAATTAAAGATGATGAAATGAAAACATGCCACATACACGAATCAGAAGGCTTAATATTATTGCTGTAATCTAGACATAGGTTGTCCCCCAAAGGTTCATGTGTTAGAAGCTTGGTTCCCAGTATGGCAGTGTGGTGGAATTAAGAGAGAGTACAACCTTTAAGGAGTGGGGCTTATGCAAGGTAATAAGATTTTTGGGCACTGCCCTTTGAGGAATTAATGCTAGTCTTGCTAAGTGAGTTCATTCTCCTGAGAGTGAGTTGTTATAAAAAGAACAAGGGTAGCTCCTCCCTGCTCTTACTTCCTTTCTTGACATGTGTTCTCTCCCTCTTGCACATATTCCCACCACTATGCCATCCACCATGATACGGTGCAGTCAATAGACCCTCACCAGGCCAAAACAAAGGGACCACCCAGTCTGGAGTTTTAGCCTCCAAAACTATGAAATAAATAAACCTCCTTTTTTATATGCTACCCAGCCTCAGATATTTTGTTAAAGCCATAGAAAACAAACAAAATTGTTAAGATAGCAATACTCTCCAAACTGACCTATAGATTCAAAGCAAAAAAATTCCAGTTATTTGCTTCTTAGGTTTTTGTTACTGTTTTTCCAGAAATGGAAATCTAAATCTAGAATCCATAGGGAAATGCAAAGCAGAGTAACCAAAATAATCCTGAAGAAGAATAAAGAGTTATAGGACTCATGCTTCCTATTTTTAAAACAAACCACAAAGCTAAAGTAAATAAGACATAGAACTTGATTAAGGATGAACATATAAGTAAATAGAAATGAGAGTCCAGAAATATATTTATGGCTAATGTACTTTCTACAAGGATGCCAAGACAATCCAATTGGAAAGAACACAGTGTTCTCAACAAATGGTACTGGGACAAGTGGATATCACGTGCAAAAGAATAAATTTGTACCCCAGTCTTACATCATACACAAAAATTAAAAGTCAAACAGATAACAGACCATAATATAAGAGCTGAAACTACAAATCCTTGAGAAGAATATATACAATAAATTTTCACACTCTTGGTTAGGCACAGTTACTTTTATATGATACCACGAACACAAGTCAACACAGGAAAAAACCAGATTAATGGGATTTCATCAAAATTCAAAGCTTTTGTGCTTCCTAGATCATCATCAAGAAAATGAAAAGACAACCTACAGCCTAGGAGAGGATGTCTGCAGATGATATCTCTGATAAAGAACTTGTATCCAGAATATACAAATAACATAACTCAGCAATAAAAATACAGCCCAATTTTAAAAAGAGAACAAAAGATCTAAATAGCCATTTCTCAGGGGAAGATGTATACATGGTGAATAAGAACATGAAAAGATACTTCACATCATGAATCATTAGGGAAATGCAAATTAAAACCACAAGATAGGGCTGTGGATGTAGCTCAGTAGTAAGCACTTGCCTAGCATGCACAAGGCCTTGGATTCTGTACCCATTACTGTAAAAAGTAAAATAAAACCACAAGATACCACTTCACACTCACTAGAAAAGCTGTAATCAAAAAGTCAGATAATTA
Organism: Xerus rutilus; assembly: GCA_028644305.1. NCBI lineage: Eukaryota > Metazoa > Chordata > Mammalia > Rodentia > Sciuridae > Xerus > Xerus rutilus. The sequence goes on along the minus strand of CM053409.1, from coordinate 17,379,883 downwards.
CAAGTGTTGGCAAAGATGAAGAATCAGAACCTTTATAAACTACTGATAGGAATGTAAAATGGCAAAGCCACTATGGAAAACAATCTGACAGTTCTTCAGAGGGTTAAACGTAGAGTTACCTTATGATTCAGTAATTCCATTCCTAGGTTATACCCAAGAGAAATTAAGACATGTCCACAAAAAATGTGTACACCCATATCTGTAGCAGCATTATTTCTAATAGCCAAAGAGTAGGAACAAGCCAAATGTCCATCATTTGGTGAATAGACAAATGTGATATACCCATATAATCAAATATTATTAGTAAAAAAGAAATGAAATATATAATACACATGGTTGAATATTTTTTTGTTGGTGGTGTTTTGTTTTTTTAGTACTGGGGATTGAACTCAACCACTGAGCCACATCCCCAGCCCTATTTTGTGTTTTATGTAGAGACAGTGTCTCACATTGAGTTACTTAGCTCCTTGCCATTGCTGAGGCTGGCTTTCAACTCATGATTCCCCTGTCTCAGCCTCCCAAAGTGCTGGGATTACAGGCACGCACCACCGTGCCAAGCCACATGGTTGAATCTTGAAAACGTTATGTGAAAAAAAAGATGGCAAACACGAAACACCACTTACTGTATGAATTCATTTACAGTTATGTGCCACAATAATGTTTCAGTCAACAACAGTGGTCTTACAGGATTATCTGTTACCTAGTGATACTATCCATAGCCATTTTAGTTTCTGTAAGTACATGTAGTGATGTTCATAGAACAGTGACATTGCCTAACCACATTTCTCAGAATGTGTTCCTGTTGTTAAGCAATGAATGACTATATATGAGTTGTCCAAAAGAGGCAAATCTGTAGATAGAGAAAGTAGGTTAGTGATTGCCTAGTCTACCAGGGGCCTATGAGGAAAAGTGAAATGAGTGCTACTTGATGGAATTTCTTTTTGGAGGTGATGAAAGTTTCCCAAAATTAACTGTGGTGACAGTTGTACAACTCTGTAAATATACTAAAAAAACATTGAATTACATATTTTAAATGAAAGTATGATGTGAAATATGTTTCAGTAAAGCTTTTTAAAAAAAAAAAAAAAGAATTTAAATTAAAAAAAGTATATTCTCTGACCAAAATGGAATTAATATAGAAATCAGTAAGAGAAAAATAAGTGATCCAGGTACAGTGGCACATACCAATATAATCCCGGCAACTCAGCAGATTGAGGCAGGAGGATCACCGATTTGAGGCCAGCCAGGGCAACTTAGTGGGACCCTATCTCAAAATAAAATGAAAAGAGCAGGAAATATATCTCAGTGGTAGAGCACCCCCAGGTTCAATCTCCAGGACCATAAAAGAAAAAAAGAATTAGAAAATCTCCACACACTTGGAAACTAAAGAACACACTTCTCAATAATTCATGAATCAAAAAGGATGACTGAAGAGGAATTAGGATGTTTTAAAAGATAATCGATGAATATGATGGTTAATACAAACACATAAATATGGTGGCTTAAATGAAATAGATCAATTTCCTTGAAAGTCGCTAATTCGTAACACTTGCTCAAGAAGAAATACATAATCTAAATAGTCTGATATCTTTTAAAATTTCATTTAAAAGCCAGATTTTCATTGTATTCTTCCAATCATTTGAAGAAATACCAAATCAAACTCTTGTTTAAGAAAATGTAATAGCATTTGACAGAAATCAACTTTCTGGCTTATGAAAGATGCAGGTGGTAAGGAGTTTCATAAAAGTAAATAATACACTCAACAGAATATGAAGAGCGCTGTGTAAGATACTGTCACATTAAGACTGCACCTGGTCCCAGCAGGGGTAGATATGGAAAACGTCTTTAGGGTAGATTGTTTTGGGAACAGACTCTTAACAAACCTTATTTTGGTGTGTCCTTGAGTGCCTGCCCCAGTTTTTAGCACATTCTGCTTCTGCTTTAGTCATCTGAGTATCATCTCTAACAACTATTTCATTCACTTTTATTATACATGAGGGCACTAGGCCAGTGCCTTTGAAGGTAGTAGGTGATAAAATATGTATAACAAATGTATGAAGGAATACACATTTAGTTACTCCCTTGGCAATAATGGAGTTTCCTATAACTTCTTTTTTTTTTTTTAATTTATTTATTTAAATGCATTTCAAGTCATAGTACATATATATAGCTCTACAACTATTCTTAAATAGCTTACAGAAGTTTATATCAGGGCTAAGAAATCACTAGTCCAGAACTTAATTTCATCCAGCCTAGGAACAAGGGGTAATCTTGTTTATGTCTAAAACTGTACAAATATAATTTATCATTGATAGGTACATCCTTTGAAAATTGATGGTAAATATAGTAAAAATTGAACAAATTTTTCCTTCTGTGTGCTTTTCTGTTCTCACATTTTCTTCTAATGAGTAATTACTGCTTTTAGGCTCTGAGAAGATAAGCTACCTTTGGTAAGAAAAATATTGGAAAAATCTGCATTGGAAGAAACTTCAGAGTATTCAGTACTTACAATAAGAAAATTCCCTCTATGTCCTATGTGTGTTTATCCAACCAGCCCCTGCTTCTAAACCTTCAGGGATAAGTAACTACCAACTGAGGCAACTTGTTTCATTTTTCTAGGTCTGTACCCCAAAACATCTTGTGTCTTTTGAACATTGATCTTTATGTTCTCTAATTCTCACAGAATCACATGTGATTCATCTACTGCATCCTTCATATAAATATTTAAAGCTGCTATCATGTGCTTTTGGCAGGTGTTCAGGCAGTATCTGTCTCTTTGCATCCTAGCCTTGTCTCTTTGGGGCTATTACATAGCATATGCTTTAGCTTTAACTGTTTTATCTTGGTTCTTAATTGAAAATATAAGTGGCTAAAGTACTTTGGTTTACATTCCCTAGTAAAATAAGTTGCTTCTCACTTCTGTCCTATTAGGTCTTTGTCAAAATCAAAATTGGCTTTCTTCCTTTTGGTTCTGTGAAGTAACAACACTTATAAGATTCTTAAAGACCAGCCAAAGCCGGGCGTGGTGGCTCACGCTTGTAATCCCAGCACTTTGGGAGGCTGAGACAGGAGAATCGCGAGTTCAAAGCCAGCCTCAGCAACGGCGAGGCGCTAAGCAACTCAGTGAGACCCTGTCTCTACATAAAACACAAAATAGGGCTGGGGATGTGGCTTAGTGGTCGAGTACCCCTGAGTTCAATCCCCAGTACCAAAAAAAAAAAAGACCAGCCAAAGGAGATTCTTAGAGACCAAAGGAAATTCTACTACCCTTTTAGAACTAAAACCATTATTTTAAAAATAGAGACTATGGTATAATGGCTAAATACTACTATGCTTATTGTAACTCTCTGTGTATAAGATATGTCTTCAAGGTTTTTCCCCACAATCAAGAATTATTTTGAAATGAGGCAATATTCTGCCCTTTTTTTATACAATTCTAAAAATAGATATGATTGGATCTCATTATGGCCCTGTTACTACCTCATGTTGATTGGATCCATGAATGTTCCCTCTGTTCTTTAATTGTAACACTAAACATTAAGTTGGTACAATTTTTAGAATATAGTTGCCAAAAGAACTTTGCCAAGTATTATATGTTCAATTTGTTACAATTATGTAAAATATATCTTCCTCAGAAAAGATACACACAGATCTTAGTGTGACTTACTTAGAAAAATAACTAATAATAACAACTTTTTTCTCTACTCAAAAGAAATTTTTACAAACCATTAAATGTATGGTGGTTCTTAATATGATTTCATGTCTACAAATGTGAATTTAACCAAAGGTATTCTAGAATCTTCTCTTGAGTTTTTGTTTTGTTTTGTTTTGTTTTTGTTTTGTTTTTTTGGTACTGGGGATTGAACTCAGGGGTACTCAACCACTGAGCCACATCTCCAGCCCTATTTTGTGTTTTATGTAGAGACAGGGTCTCACTGAGTTGCTTAGCACCTCCCCATTGCTGAGGCTGGCTTTGAACTCGCGATTCTCCTGTCTCAGCCTCCCTAAGTGCTGGGATTACAGGCTTGAGCCACCGTGCCCAGCTTTCTGTTGAGTTTTCTTTGCTGTGAAATTAATGGTTTTTAAAGTACATACAGGGGCTGGGGTTATGGCGCAGTGGTAGCGTGCTCGCCTAGCACGCGGGAGGCACTGGGTTCGATCCTCAGCACCACATAAAAATAAAATAAAGCTATTGTGTCCACCTACAACTAAAAAATAAATATTTAAAAAAATAAATAAATAAAATAAATAAAGTACATACATACTATCCCCTACTGCCAACTAATTCTGTTGGTTTCATATTCTGTGATTAATTGATGATACAGTTATAAAGGGACAGTATTATATGAGAAAGTGGCCATAAATAGTTTGAGTGAAGATACCAACTTAACCACATGTAGCATTTTTTGTTCGTCTTGAAACATCACTAAAATGCCAGGTTTTTTAGGGGAATAAACCCACAGAACTAAAGGAAATTGGAAAAGACATAATAATAAAGGTTTGGAAGCTGGAAAGCAGATAAACTTGGCAGACTGCTCAAATTCTAAGCCAGCAAAAGGGAAAAGTAAACAGATATACTAAGCAAAAATTCCAAATATTCAAGACTTGGGTGTACCTAGGACCACTTGATCAGCTGAAGTTGTGAATGCTGAATTGGTCCATTTTATGTTGGACCAAGGTAGCATCCATATCTGAGGATGGGTAACTTAAAAAGGAAAGAGGTTTTATTTAGCTCACAGTTTTGGAGGTTCAGGGCCATGGTACTATCAGCTCAGCTCTGGTGCGGACTTCAGGATGGATTGATCACAGTAGAAGTAGCTCAGATGAGGGAGAGATCACATGGCAAGACACAAAGTTAGAGCAGGTAGGAAGGGGCCAGTCTTGCTCTTCTAGAACAACCCTCTGTGGAGAACTGCCTTAATTGCTTCAGAGGGCTGAACCCTAGTACCCTAATGACTTCCCACTAGTCCCTACTTCTTAAAGGTCCCACTGGGGACCAAGACTTTTAATACAAAAACCCTGGAGGATAGACTCTTATCCCAACTATAGCAGATACCAGACTGAAAACAGATTAAATAAGTTATATGCATAATAAATGCTGAGATGCCTAGTGTTCATTTCTCACTCAGCAAACAGAATGCTGTCATCCTGCCCTAAACCTGCAAGCAAGAGACTGAAAAATGCTTTTCTGAGGAATCTAACTAGCCTAATAAAGGCCTGAAGGTTTCAAATAAAGATATTCTGTCCACCTACAACTAAAAGAATAAATATTTTAAAAAATAAAATAAAAATAAAAACAAGGTATGAAAATCAGAGGCCAGTATAACTAAGTATTTAAATATGAAAGGTGAATGTACATAAATTTAAAAATTTAGCTACAATGAAAAAGTAAAAAGAAGTAGGTAACATTTTTTCATATATTTGTTGATTGACTGTATATCGTCTTCTGAGAAGTGTCTGTCTGTTCAGCTCCTTAGCCCATTTATTGATTGAGTTGTTTTTTTGGTGTCTAGTTTTTTGGGTTCTTTATATATCCTGGAGATTACTGCTCTGATATGCATGTGGCCAAAACTTGCTCCAATATCTCCAGCAATTAGAGAAATACAAATCAAAATACTCTAAGATTTCATCTCACGCCAGTCAGAATGGCAGTTACCAAACACACAAACAACAATAAGTGTTGGCAAGGATGTAGGGGAAAGGCACATTCATACATTGCTGGTGGGACTGCAAATTGGTGCAACCAATCTAGAAAGCAGTATGGAGACTCCTTAGAAAACCTGGAATGGAAGCACCATTTGACCCAGCTATCCTACTCCTCAGTCTATACCCAAACAACTTTAAAAGAGCATACTACAGTGATGCAGCCACTTCTATGTCTATAGCAGCTCAGTTCACAATAGCTAAACTGTGGAACCAACCTAGATGCTCTTCAATAGATGAATGGATAAAGAAACTGTGGTATATGTACATAATGGAATATAACTCAGCAATAAAAGAATAAAATTATGGCATTTGCAGGTAAATGGATGGAGTTGGAGAATATCATGCTAAGTGAAGTAAGCCAATCTCAGAAAACCAAATGCTGAATGTTCTCTCTGATAAGTGAATGCTGATCCATAATGTGGGGGAGGACATGGGAAGAATGGAGAAACTTTGGTCACAGGGGTGGGAGGGGGGAGGGGGCATGGGGACAGTAAAGATGGTGGAATATGATGAACATCATAGCCCTAGCTTTATGTATGACTGCATGTATGTTGTGATTCTACATCACATACAACCTGAGAAATAAAAAGTTGTGCTCCGTGTACAATGAATCGAAATGCATGCTTCTATCATGTATACCTAAGTAGAATAAATTAAAAAATGAAATTTAAAAAAATAAAAAAGAGAATAAAATTATGGCATTTGCAGGTAAATGGATGGAGTTGGAGAATATCATGCTAAGCAAAATAAGCCTATCCCAAAAAACCAAAGGCCGAATGTTCTCTCTGATAAGTGGATGCTGATCCATAAGGCGGGAGGAGGTATGGGAAAAATGGAAAAACTTTGGTCAAAGGAGAGGGAGAGGAGGAGACATGAGGGCAGGAAAAAATAGTGGAATGAGATTGGACATCATAGCCCTAGGTACATGTATGACTGCACATAAGGTGCGACTCTACATCATGTACAACCAGAGAAATGAAAGTTGTGCTCCGTTTGTGTACAGTGAATCAAAATGCATTCTGCTGTCATGTATACCTAATTAGAATAAATAAATTAAAAAAACAAAGCAGGTAAAATTAATTTTAATTGTATAACTTATTTACCCCAGTATACCCAAAATATTATCATTGTAACATGTAATATACATTACTGATGTTTCACATTCAGTTCCTCAGACTAAATCTTCAAAAGTTTGTTGTATATTTACACTTAGAACACTTCATATTGGACTAGCCACATTTCAAGTGCCTGGTCTGAATAACAGAAGTTGTAGAAAAAGAGAACAGAGAAGGAGGAAGAGGGATAGGAAAGGAAGAAAACAATTTATACAAATTTCCAAGTACTGAAAGATACTAGTTTCCAAAGTGAATAGATTTCAGAAAAGCCCAGAAAAATAGAGTTAAATCCAGACCAAGGCACTCCATCAAATTTCAGACCACCAGGGACTCTGAGGCACCTCTGTAGATTACAGTGAAAGGATCAGATGTCGACATGGATTTAAACTTTTGGGTAACACTGGACAGACAAAAGACTATGTATCAGCGCCTTTAAAAATCTGAATGAAAAACAACACAAACCTTTAATTTTATAACTAGCCAAAATACAAACCAAGAGCAGATAAAAGGTACTTTCAAATATCCCAAGATCTAGGCTGGGTGAGCTATTGTACACCTGTAGCAGGAGGACTGCTGGAGTCCAGTCTGGGCAACAGAGTGAGACCCCACCACAAAAAACAAAAAGATCAAAATATTTACCTGCCAAGCTCCCTTTTTCCGGAAGCTGTTGGAGAATGTGCTAAAGATACAAAGAAAGAGGGAAATGTGAGATACAAGAAACAGGAGAAAGGTATCACTAGGTATCAACAGGATGAAACTGTGAACCAGGTATAGAGACCAAGCAGACTAGATTAGAGAAGGTCAGAAGGAAACAAGGAAGGCTTCATCAAAAAACGCAGTGGGGCTGGGGTGGTGGCTCAGTGGCAGAGCGCTTGCCTCGTATGTGTGAGGCACTGGGTTTGATCCTCAGCACCACATAATAATAAACAAATAAATAAAGATATTGTGTCCATCTACAACTAAAATTTTTTTAAAAAAAGAAAAAAAAATGTAGTTGCTGCTGGGTACTGTGGTGCTCTCCTGTAATACCAGTGATTCAGGAGGGAGGATCCCATGTTTGAGACCAGCTTCAGCAACTTAGTGAGACCCTGTCTCAAAATAAATAAGGAAAAAAGAAATTAAAAGGGCTGAACTTGTAACTCAGTGGTAGAGTGCTCTTGAGTTGAACCCCAAATACTGGGGAAAAAATGCAATTGCTAAAATACCTGATGGGACTAAATGTGGATTTAGACAGCTTTCAGAGATTTGGAGGAAGGGAGAAGTCAAGTAGATGGAAAACCAAGAAAATAGAGATTAAAGTATAAAGTTATAAACTCAATGTTGAGCAGTTTATGTTAAAAGTTTGGGAAAGGTATACAGGTAAAGTAGCTAAAATAGTTAAAGAGCTATAACCTCATCGTTCATAGAGCAAAATCAATATACAGCTCTTACAATAGAATAAAAGGAGAAATAAGATGTGTTATCTGAAAATATGAAGGTAAATAGCAAAGTTGGTGTGGAAAGTGGTTGATTCTGGGATGAGAAAATAATTTTCTAACTTTGTAGAACTATGTCCAAATCTGAAGTATATACACATGTAAATTAATTTAGAAAGAGACACAAGCAATAACAAATCTGGATGAATAAAAGCAGCTTACCAGGCCCATGCTAAGATGAGTGTCCTTATCTCCTAGCATTGAGTATTGGTTCCGCTGCATGGACGTGGATGGAGATGGTGTGCTCTCCATGTATGAGCTGGAGTACTTCTACGAGGAGCAGTGTGAACGAATGGAAGCCATGGGCATTGAGCCCTTGCCATTCCATGATCTGCTGTGTCAGATGCTTGACTTGGTGAAGCCAGCCAGTGATGGTGAGACCCAGTGAATGGCAATTTGCACTCTTTACCTTTTAACAGTGTAGGGCACATAATACTATATTGGTCCTAACTTATTTAACTTTCCAGAGTCTTTTTATTTTTTCCCCCACAGCCCTGCAGATTGAACCCAGGGCACTTGACCACCGAGCTACATCCCCTAGCCCTTTTCTACATTTTGAGACAGGGTCTCGCTAAGTTGCCCAGGCAGGTCTCAAACTTGCCATCCTCCTGCCTCAGCCTCCTGATCTCTGGGATTACAGGTGTACACCACCGTGCTTGGCTCCAGGGTCTTTCTTATATACTTCCCAAGAACAGAAGTGTTTAAAATTTCTACTTGGCTATTTAGTGTAGAACAAGCAATGATGGCAAATCCACTTTTTAAGAAAAAAATATTTTTTCCATAGGGACAGAAGGTAGATTAGTTGTTTCTGGGGCTGGGAAGTAAGGAGAAAAGGGAAGTGTTTCTTTTTGATGTGACAGTACCATGGAACTAGATAATGATGATAGTTGTATGACATTGTGAGTATGCTACTAAATTGTACCATTTAAAATTTTGTGTCATGTGAATTCTGCCTTGATTTTTTAAATATGATTTTTACGATAAACATGTACATACACTTTAATACATTATTGAAAGCTTTTTTTCTCTTGCCAGAACAGCTCTTGATAAAATTTACCAGGTATATTTGTTTTTATGTAGGCAAAATAACTTTACGAGATCTGAAGAGGTGCAGAATGGCTCACATCTTCTATGATACGTTCTTTAATCTGGAGAAATACTTGGACCATGAACAGAGAGATCCCTTTGCAGTCCAGAAGGTACCAGTATACGTTTAACTTTATTTGAGAGCTGCATAATCAGGGGATATGTTATACATACTAAAATGATCTCTGTATATAGTAATCTCAGAATTTAAAGAGATAATACTTAAAATATTTCACCAAATGTTGAAAAGAGAATAGAGTGTATGAGCGGAGACTGATCACAGATGCATGGAGGAGACTGACCACACATGCAGTCCCCCCATCTACCAACCGGTGGCTGCCCCTGCCTACTTCCATCTAAAGACATCAGCTAGGACCAGGAAGATCATCCCTGAGGTCCCTGCAGGCCCAGTTACACCAGAGGTGAGGTACTGGCAACCTGAAGGGACACTACAAGATTATACGTAGAAACTGTAATACCTCAGATTAGCACTGCTACAGAGAAAAACACATAAACAACATGAAAAAAAAAAGGGAAGAAAATGCCCCAAACAAACCAAGATGCTACAATAATAGAATCCATTAACAGTACAGTAGATGAAATGTCAAAGAAGGAGTTCAGAACGTACATAACTAAAATGATCTGTGAAGCACAGAATAATATAAGAGAGCAATTATAGGCAACAATTGACTACCCCAACAAAGAGATTAGAGAGCAAATACAGGCAACAATTGATCACTCCAACAAAGAGATAAGAGAGCAAATACAGGGAGCAAAGGATTACTTCAAGAAAGAGAGACTCTGGGAAAAAATACCAAGCAGAAATCCTTGAAATGAAGGAAACAATAAAACAAAAAATTCAATAGACAGCATCACCAATAGACTAGATAACTTGGAAGATAGAAACTCAGACAATGAAGACAAAATATATAATCTTGAAAATAAAGTTGACCATACAATGAAAATGGTAAAAACCATGAACAGAACATCCAAGAATTATGGGATAACATGAAAAGACCAAATCTGAGAATTACCGGGACAAAGGAAGGCACAGAGATACAAACCAAAAGAATGCACAATCTCTTCAATGAAATAATCAGAAAATTTCCCAAACATAATGAATTCAAATACAAGAGGCTTACAGGGCACCAAGTGTACAAAACTACAACAGATTCACACCAAGGCACATTATAATGAAAATGCCTACCATACACAATAAGATAGAATTTTAAAAGCTGCACAAGAAAAGGTTCAGATTATATATAGGGGGAAACCAATTCAGATTTCAGCAGATTCTCAACCCAGGCCCTCAAAGCCTGGAACAACATATACCAAGCTCTAAAAGAAAATGGGTGCCAACCAAGAATCTAATAACCAGCAAAATTAAGCTTCAGATTTGATGATAAAATAAAAACCTTCTGTGATAAACACAAGTAAAAGAATTAACAGCAAGAAAGCCTGCACTACACAGTATTCTCAGCAAAATACTTCATGAGGAGGAAATGAAAAACAATGAAAATTGGCAAAGGGAGGAACTACACTAAAGGAAAAGCCAATCAAAGGAGAAACCAAGTCAAATTAAAAACCAAAAATAAACGAAAATGAACGGGAATACAAACCATATTTCAATAATAACCCTGAATGTTAATGGCCTAAACTCATCAATCAAAAGACAGACTGGCAAATTGGATTAAAAAAAAAAGACCCAACAATATGCTGCCTTCAAGAGACTCATAGAAAAAGACATCCACAGACTGAAAGTGAAAGAATAAAAAAAAACATACCACTCAAATGGACTGCATAAACAAGCAGAGGTTTCCATCCTCATATCAGATAAAGTGGACTTCAAACCAAAGATATTCAGAACAGATAAATAAGGTCATATCATACAGCTTAAGGGAAACATACATCAAGACATAACAAACATAAATATCTATGCCCCATACAATGGAGCGTCCATGTATATCAAACTAATTCTTCTCAATTTCGAGAACACAACCACACACAACAACACAATAATACTGGGTGACTTTAAAATACCTTTCTCACCACTGGACAGATCTTCCAAACAAAAACTAAACAAAGAAACCGTAGACCTCAATAATACAATCAATAATGTAGACTTAACAGGCATATTCAGAATATTTCATTAATCAACAAGTGAATACACTTTTTTCTCAGCAGCACATGGATCCATCTCTAAAACAGACTCTATGTTATGCCACAAAGCAAGTCTTAGCAAATACAGAAAATAGAGATACTACCCTGCATTCTACCAGACCGTAATGGAATGAAATTAGAAATCAATGATAAAATAAAAAACAGAAGCCACTCCATTACCTGGAGACTAAACAATATGCTATTGAATGACACATGGATAACAGAAAACATCAAGGAGGAGATTAAAAAAATTCTTAGAGGTAAATGAGAACTCTGACACAACATATCAAAATCTCTGGGACACTATTAGGAAGGCTGTGTTATGAGGAAAGTTCATTGCATTGAGCTCATTCACTAAAAGAAGAAAAAGTGAACAAATAAATGACCGGATATTACATCTCAAAGCTCTAGAAAAAGAACAAGTCAACACCAAAAGAAGTAGAAGACAGGAACTAATTAAAATCGGGGCTGAAATCAATGAAATTGAAATAAAGGAAACAGTTTAAAAAATTGACAAAACAAAAAGCTGGTTCTTTGAAAAAATAAATAAAATTGATAAACCCTTAGCCATTCTAACAAAAAGAAGGAGAGAGAAAACTCAAATTACTAAAATTTGAGATGAAAAAGGAAATATCACGACAGACACTACTGAAATACAGAAGATAGTTAGAAACTATTTTGAAAATCTATACTGCAGTAAAACAGAAAATCCCAAAGACACCGACAAATTTCTAGGGGCATATGATCTGCCCAAACTGAATCAGGAGGACATACACAACTTAAACAGATCAATTTCAAGCAAGGAAATAGAAGATGTCATCAACAGCTTACCAACCAAGAAAAGCCCAGGGCAGATGGATTCTCAGCTGAGTTCTACAAGACTTTCAGAGAAGAAATAGTACTAATAGTCCTCAGATTATTCCATGAAATTGAAAATGAGGGAACCCTTCCAAACTCATTCTATGAGGCTAGTATCATCCTGATTCCAAAACCAGACAAAGACACATCAAAGAAAGAAAACTTCATACCAATATCCCCAATGAACATTGACACAAAAATTTTCAATAAAATTCTAGCAAATCACATGCAAAAAAATATTGAAAAGATAGTGCACCACGATCAAGTGGGTTTCATCCGAGGTATACAAGGTTGGTTCAACATATGGAAATCAGTAAGCATAATTCATCACATCAATAGACATAAAGATAAGAATCATATGATTATCTCTATAGATGCTGAGGAAGTATTTGACAAAAATACAACACCTCTTCATCTTTAAAACACTAGAAAAACTAGGGATAGTAGGAACATACCTCAACACTGTAAAAGCTATCTATGCAAAACCAAAGGCCAACATCATCCAAAAGGGGAAAAATTCAAAACATTCCCTCTAAAATTGGGAACAAGATAGGGATATCCTCTTTCACCACTTCTATTCAACATAGTCCTTGAAACTCTAGCCAGAGTAATTAGACAGACAAAAGAAATTAAAAGGATATGAATAGGAAAAGAAGAACTTAAACTATCATTATTTGCCAAAGACATGATTCTTAGAGAATTCAACAAATTCGACCAGAAAACTTCTAGAATTAATAGATGAATTCAGCAAAGTAGCTAGGATTTAAAATAAATACCCATAAATCAAATGCATTTCTATACATCAGTGGTGAATCCTCTGAAAGAGAAATTAGGAAAACTACCCAGCTGGGCACAAGGCACACACCTGTAATCCCAGCACTTTGGGAGGCTGAGACAGGAGAATCACAAGTTCAAAGCCAGCCTCAGCAACCACGAGGCACTAGGCAACTGAGCGAGACCCTGTCTCCATATAAAACACAAAATAGGGCTGGGGATATGGCTCAGTGGTCAAGTGCCCCTGAATTCAATCCCTGGTACCAATAAATAAATAAATAAGGAAAACTATCCCATTTACAATATCCTCTAAAAAAATTAAAATACTTGGGAATCAATTTAACAAAAGAGGTGAAAGACCTTTTACAATGAAAACTAGAGAACAGTAAAGAAATTGAAGAAGACGTTAGACGATGGAAAGATCTCCCATGCTCTTAGATAAGCAGAATTAATATTGTCAAAATGGCTATACTACCCAAAGCACTATACAGATTCAATGTGATTCCAGTTAAAATCCCAACATCATTATTCCTTATAAAAATAGAAAAAGCAATCATGAAATTCATTTGGAAAAATAAGAGACCCAGAATAGCCAAAGCAACCCTTAGCAAGAAGAGTGAAGCAGGAGGCATCATAATACCAGACCTTAAACTATATTACAAAGCTATAATAACAAAAATGGCATGGTATTGACACAAAAATAGACATGTAGACCAGTGGTATAGAATAGAAGAAACAAAGACAAATCCACATAAATACAGCTATCTCATACTAGACAAAGGTGCCAAAAACATACACTGGAGAAAAGATAGCCTCTTCAACAAATGGTGCTGGGAAAACTGGAAATCCATAGACAGGAAAATGAAACTAAACCCCTACCTCTCACCATGCACAAAACTCAAAGTGGATCAACTACCTAGGAATTAGACCTGAGACCCTGAACCTAATTGAGGAGAAAGTAGGCCCAAATCTTCATCTTGTCGAATTAGGCCCCAACTTCCTTAACAAGACTCCTAAAGCAGAAGAAATAAAAGCAAGAAACAATAAATGAGATAGATTCAAACGAAAAAGCTTCTTCCCAACAAAAGAAACAATGAGGTGAGCAGAGAGCCTACATTCTGGGAGCAAATTTTTGCCACAAGCACATCAGATAGAGCACTGATCTCCAGGATATATAAAGAACTCAAAAAACTTAACACCAAAAAAACAAACAACTCAATCAGTAAATGGGCTAAGGAGCTGAACAGACACTTCTCAGAAAAAGATATACAATCAACCAACAAATACACGAAAAAATGTTCAACATCTCTAGCCATTAGAGAAATGCAAATCAAAACTACTCTAAGACTTCATCTCATGCCAGTCAGAATGGTAGTTATCAAGAATACTGACAACAGCCGGGTGCAGTGGCACAAGCCTATAATCCCAGCACCTAGGGAGGCTGAGACAGCAGAATTGCAAGTTCAAAGCCAGCCTCAGCAATGGCAAGGCGCTAAGCAACTCAGTGAGACCCTGTCTCTACATAAAACACAAAATAGGGCTGGAGATGTGGGTCAGTGGTTGAGTGCCCCTGAGTTCAATCTCCAGTACCAAAAAAAAAAAAATTTAGGGGCTGGGGCTATGGCTCAGTGGTAGAGTGCTCACCTAGCATGCGTGAGGCACTGGGTTCGATCCTCAGCACCACATAAAAACAAAATAAAAGATATTCTGTCCACCTACAACTAAAAAATAAATACTAAAAAAAATACAACAAATGTTGGTGAGGGTGTGGAGGAAAAGGCACACTCATACATTGCTGGTGGGACTGCAAATTGGTGCAACCCATCTGGAAAGCAGTATGGGATTCCTTAGAAAACTTGGAATGGAAGCACCATTTGACCCAGCCATCCCACTCCTCAGTCTATACCCAAAGGACTTAAAAACAGCATACTACAGTGACGCGGCCACTTCTGTGTTTATAGCAGCTCAATTCACAATAGCTAAACTGTGGAACCAACCTAGATGCCCTTCAATAGATGAATGGATAAAGAAACTGTGGTATATATACACAATGGAATATTACTCAGCAATAAAAGAGAATAAAATTATGGCATTTGCAGGTAAATGGATGGAGTTGGAGAATATCATGCTAAGCAAAGTAAGCCAATTCCAAAAAACCAAATGCCAAATGTTCTCTCTGATAAGTGATCCATAATGGGGGAAGGGGCATGGGAAGAATGGAGAAACTGGTCAAAGGGGAGGGAAAAAGGGGGATGGGACATGGGGGCAGGAAAGATGGTGGAATGAGATGGACAAAAATACCCCAGGTACATATATATATGAGTGCACATATGGAGTAACTCTATACTGTGTATGACCAGAGAAATGAAACATTGTGCTCCATTTGTGTACAATGAATCAAGACGCATTCTGCTGTCATGTATACCTAATTAGAATAAATAAATTTTTTAAAAAAGAACTGTTATGAAAGTATTAAAAAAAAAAAGTGTGTGAGGCCAAGGGTTCGATCCCCAGCACCACAGAAACAGAATAAAGGACCAAAAGCACATTTCTCCCCACAGCCAATCTTCAAGTTTAGATAATCTGCATCTGCCTATACTTTGCACTGAGTGGACTGTGTAGATTGTATACTTGCATACACATTAGAAACTAGTTTCTAAAAAGTACTTTAGAAAAAAACTATTCAACTTTTCAAAATATATTAATAAGCACATCTGTATTAGAAGCTATATTGACCTTGATTTAATTGTTCTAAGCATGTCTGGGATTCTGTAATAAATAACTTGCCCCTTCCAAGTGAAATCTAGAACACTTTTATAGTTACCTTTAGGTAACAGAATAGTGTTTCAAATGTTATTGATTGCTGTGCATGGCTGTTTTAAATACTGTTCTGCATCTGAATAGGTATGCCCAAAAATCTGTGAACCCTCAGTAAACCTTGGACATATAATCCATGTCCAAAACAAAACTCAATATAACTACTTGCTCCACCATTCCCCTGTTGAAGAAGTAAAAATTATTTTAATAGGACTGTTTTAGGTCAGTCAGAGTACAACTACAGGAAGCTTTTGCGATCTTTTGTTGTTCTCCATATGTTCCATAACTGTTTGACCTAAGTAATATTAATATTATAAAGATCATCTTCTGAGAACAATTACTTTGTAGCTGACCTTGGCACATAACCAAGGTGCATTATTGCTAACTAATGTCAATATAATATTTCATTGAATTTAACATGCTCCATTATTTTATATATTTCTAAGCAAAAAAGAATTGCCAATTATTAGTCTATAATGCATAGCAATGTCAGAAATGTTAAAAGCGTGGAGTAGTGATCTTAACATGGATTAAATATAGTAAGTAACACACTATATGTTCAATGTTTAGGTACTTATATTCTTCGAGGCATAGCCAACTCTACACTAGGGCAATACTAACTCATTTTTATCTTGGAAAGATATTTGACCTGTAATATAATCCAAGACACTGCCCATATGTAAGAGGGCAAGAAAATGATTTTCCCTTCGTTTAGTTTTAATTTGTTATTTTTACCTTATCTTAATTTTATTTTTCTTTATATGAGGTAGTAATTATCAATATTTGTTCAGATGTGTAAAGAACAAATTTTCTGTAAACAGAAAATGCCAAAAAATTCACTATATTGAAGAGATACTCAGTATATAGAAATTACAAAGACAGAACAGCTAAAGGTAGCAAACAGTTAGAAGAAAGTTACCTGGGAGAGAAGGGCTGCTTCCAGGAAGAGCTCACAGGTGATATAATATCTGAGCTGGCTTTTAAAGACGTAGTAAAAATTTGCCAGAGAAAAGGGTGGTACATTTCAGGTGAGCGTGTACAAACCACACATCACTTCAGATGCTGCTGTGCAAGGTGCTGGGAAGAAGAGAGTGGACAGCCATCTCTGACTATAAGGCTAATGAATCCAGACATAAAAAATTTGGCTGCTAATCAGTTAGTTTTGTTTGAATTATAGGAAATCATCATAGGCGTGTTACCTTACCACCTCTTTTAACATGTTGAAACACTTTTCAGAGAAATGTTTTCAGCAGTATACAATATTTGTTATGAGCTACCTTCAATTTTTTGTCTTTGATTATTTTTGTTTTTCTCGCTGTCCTCATTCTAACTAGGATGTTGAAAATGATGGGCCTGAGCCCTCTGACTGGGACAGGTTTGCTGCTGAGGAATATGAGACACTTGTTGCAGAGGAATCCGCCCAAGCACAGTTCCAGGAAGGGTGAGTGAGTCTCCCTGTGTCTTACAGAACTCTCTAACACATATTCCTGATATGGAATCGAACCCAGTGCCTCACATGTGCTAGCCAAGTGCTCTACTGCTGAGCCACAACCCTAGCCCCACAGCCCTTTCTATTTTGAGACAGGGTCTCTCTCACTAAATTGCTCAGTATCTCGGAAGCTGCTGAAGCTGGCTTCTGCATCCTGAGTCACTGGGATTAGAGGTGTGTGCCACCATACCCAGCTTATTGTATAGTTCTTTACTAACATTATATCTCTAACATCTCATTATTGGAAATTATAGTATTGCAACAAATCATCCCATATACACGTCACTTTATACTAAATTCTTAGAACTGTGGCAAGCAGACAAGCTTAATCAAACTAGGTATTTGTAAAAAGTATGCAAAGACGTAAGATTTTAGAAAAGCCAAGCAATGATGCATTCACCCCAAACAGGCAAGAGTATTGAGCCATTTTCAATGCCTAGGCCCAAAGGGACAAAGAGATAAAACCATCACCAGAGGGCTAGGATTGTAGCTCAGTGGTAGAGCGCATGCCTCGCATACGTGAAGTACTGGGTTCGATCCTCAGCACCACATAAAAATAAAGATATTGTGTGTCCATCTACAACTAAAAAAAAAATTAAAAAAAAAAAAAAAAAACATCACCAGAATCCAAAGACACTGGCTATACAAAAGGGGGTACCTGACAGGATCTGTGACTTTCAGTAATGAGATTTTACCAACCTAGGGCAACCCACCTGAGAAAGAGTTGCTAGAGAAAAATACCCAACTTCATATCCTTCAGTAACCTGCTGGTGCCTCCTGTTCATCCAGTGAGAAACCAGAAGACAAAGGAGGCCCCTATGTGGTCAGTTCAAGTCAGACTCCCGAGACACAAAATAAAGGGGAATCTGAAGATAAACAGGAAATATCGAGCTCAATGGATAGCAGTAGGATTGTACCTTCTTACTCCTCTATCCTGCTGTCTTTAATTTGTGTGTGTGGGTGCAGGACATGCCATCAGCAAGCTCCCTCCACCTTTATTTTAGTTCATAAATGTAATTAACTTCCATATAATTAAGGGCCATTTTTAAGCCAAAAATCACATGGTTAAAAAATTAATTATTTTTGATTATGTGAAATGGGATTAATTTGTATAGTTTTTTAAAGAGCAATCTTGCAAAAGTAGCTTTATGAAAAAAATTTGAAAACAATGATTGTATTTCAAAAATATATTCTCCATAAGTAAAATAACAACACAGTATTACACATATAAAAACTATTTATACTACGAACATATAACAAGAAAAATCATTCTGCCTATGTTGTTTTTAAAGTTTATATATTTAGTGCAAATATTCTTTTTGTTTTAACGAGTACAAACATGTTACTTAAGTAAACATTTTATTGAAAAGTATTTTATAGTACATCCATAAGAATAAGTTATTCCAATGTTTGTATATCAAAATGGATTCTGCTGTTATATATAACTAAAAAGAACTAATTTTTTTTTTTTAATATTTTTTTAGTTGTTGATGGACACAATGTCTTTATTTTATTGCTTTGTATGTGGTGCTGAGGATCGAACCCAGGGCCTCACGCATGCGAGGCAAGCGCTCTACCGCTGAGCTACAATCCCAGCCCTAAAAAGAACTAATTTTATAAAAGAAAAAATGAGAAAAATATTTCAAACAGTTATTAATTTGCTCTTTTTACCTGAAAAGTATCCTTATTTGGACAATAAATTATATGGAACGCCTTATTAGAACCAAGTCAGCAGTGTGATTCTAGAGTGGGAGGAGGAGAATTCTTCAGCAACACACACACAAAAAATTGGGGTCTAACTCATTCTCTGGTGAGGACAGGGTCATGGAATGTTTTTCAGAGCAGGTCAATGACTACATTAAGACCTGAAAGATGAGGTGGAGTTATCCAAGGGGAAAACAGAGAAGAATACTTTAGGAAGGATAAACAGCATGAAACAGGAACACAGGTAAAGTCAAGTTCTGCCCATGATTTAAGGGTATTTTATTTATTAATTTATATGTGGTGCTAAGAATCTAACTTAGTGCCTCGCACATGCTAGGCAAGTGCTCTACCACTGAGCCACAACCCCAGCTCTTAAAGGTCTTTTTTAATCTAGAGATTTCTGTTTAGCCACAAACCTGGGTTTTCAATTTTACATCAATGACCTGGAAATCCTAAAATCATTCATATATTGAATATCATGACCCTGACTACATCGTAAGATAGGAAAATGGATTCACAAGTATGGTTTAAGGCTTTTGGGAATTATTTTATTGATCTTACTAAGCAACACTGGTATAGTTAAGAACAGGTGTAGATATTTATAATAGTGAAAAATAGACAATCTAAGCATCTGATGGGAGGGTTAATAAAATTATACTACTATTCACAGTCTCATGTAAGCATTAAGATCATGTTGTGGATACATATTTCTTTACTTTCATTACCCCCCCTCCAAAAAATAGGGACAAGGAAAAATACTTTGAAAGATAAATGTAATAGAAAACAACAACAAAGGTACCCAAAAGAGTTAGTATATGTAAGGAAAGCAAAAGGGATCTAACTTGTATGTATTAGAGACAACAGAATAATGGAATAAATATATATATTCAAGGTTAATAGAAAAGCTTTTCTAGGGGAAGGTACTGGGGATTGAACACAGGGGTGCTACCACCCCAGTTCATTCTTTTATTTTCTTCTTTATTTATTTATTTTTATTTTACAGTTCGGTACTGGGGATTGAACTCAGAGGCACTTTACCATTGAACCACGCTCCCAAACTTTTTGTTGTTGTTGTTAAATATTTTTTTAGTTGAAGATGGACACAGTGTCTTTTTTTTTATTGGTTTGTATGTGGTGCTGAGGATCGAACCCAGGGCCTCACGCATGCGAGGCAAGTGCTCTATGGCTGAGCTACAATCCCAGCCCCCTACTCCCAAATGTTTTTAAAAATTTTTTTGAGACAGGGTCTTGCAAAGCTGCTCAGGCTGTCCTAGAACCTACAATCCTCCTGTCTCAGCCTCCCGAGCTGTTGATATTACAGGATTACAGGTGTGCATCACCTCACCTAGTTCTTATTTTTTGAGATAGGGTCTCACTAAGTTGCTGAGGCTGGCCTCAAACTTGCAATCCTCCTGTCTCAGCCTCCTGAGTTGCTGGGATTCCAGCTCTGTGCCACTGCACCCAGCAAAGACCTATGAAAGATCAGAAGTCACATTATATCAAGGAAATCCTAATAATGAGTGATTCCAGATATGCATTGTTAATTTGCTGGAATTCAAAGATGAATAAGGTTTATATTGCGATGTTTTTTTATTTTCTCCATTTTTAACAAATGCAAGACAAGGGGAGGGAAAAATCAACCTTGCCTCAGATCCTCCCAGTAAAAATGCTGAAAGACTATGAAACAGTGTTTACATACCAAGGTAAGATAATATTCAAGCATAAAGATGCAAATGAATATTTTCAAACATGTAAAAACTGAAGGTAATGTAGCACAACTGAGCTCTTTTAAAAGGATATAATCATAAAACCAAGAAACAAACCAAAATAAAGAGCACAGAAATGGAGCTCTGTAGTGGACAAGAAATAAAAGTGAACATTCAATCCTTTTAAATGTAAAAATAAGGCTCAATAACTTAAGACCATTGAAAGACAACAGGATATAATATGCTGGGTAAAACAATGAAACTAAACCTAGGATACAGAAAAGGGGAAGAAATATATGTGTCAATTCTAGGAATAACTTGAGATTAAGAGGTATAGAGAAGAAATAAAATATATGTGTTAGTTTCATTAGCAGGTCTTAACAGATATCCTCAAAAATTGCTGAAATTAAGCTGGGCATGGTGACACATATCTATAATCTCAGCACTTGGGGAGGATGAGACAGGAGGATCAAAAGTTCAAAGCCAGCCTCAGCAATGGCAGGGTACTAAGCAACTCAGTGAGACCCTGTCTCCACATAAAAACAGAAAATAGGGCTGAGGATGTGGCTCAGTGGCTGAGTACCCCTAAGTTCAATCCCTGGTACCAAAAACAAAAAATTGCTAAATTAAGTGGCAGGATTAAAAATATTAAGATAAACACTTGAAATAGTAAACCAAACTTCAGATATTTTAGTTCAAGCACAAAACATGTACACACAAAAGAAAAACACTGGCTGTGTAGTATAAACTAAGATGACAACTAAGGCCAATGTTTTTAGATCAATGAATGTAAAAGGAATAAAGTCACTTAATAAAAGAAAAATCCAATTATGGAATGATAATAACAACCCCCCCCCAAAAAAAAACAGGTTGAATATAAAAAGAATTAAGTCTGCTAAAAAAAGAAAAACTATCCTGATGGCATCAGATCTTTGAAGCAAAAACTAAAAAAGATGGGTTGATGAGGCCTATTATTTGCAGACATAGTAAACTATACCCTGAAAATATATTAAAAATACCTTTGTGGTTTATATCTATAGGCCATTCACAAAATGCTTATTTAGCTTCAAATAAAACTTCTAAAATAGAGCAATAATACAGACCAGCTTTCAGTTTCAAACAGGTAGACTGAACACATGCTGTAGTTTTGATTTCTCACATCATGCAAGTATAAGAAATACAGGGTGCCCAAAGGAATGCATAATCTTTTCAATGAAATAATATCAGAAAAATTCCCAAACCTGAAGAATGAATTGGAAAATCAAATACAAGGTGCTTACAGGACACCAGATATACAAAATTACAACAGATCCACATCAAGGCACGTTATAATGAAAATGCCTAGCATACAAAATAAGGATAGAATTTTAAAAGCTGCATGAGAAGTTTCAGATTACATAGGAGGAGGTCCTGGAACAACATATACCAAGCTCTAAAAGACAATGGATGCCAACCAAGAATCTTACATTCAGCAAAATTAAGCTTCAGATTTAATGATGAAATAAAAAATTTCCATGATAAACAAAAGTGAAAAGAATTTACAACAAGAAAAGCAGTACTATAGAACATTCTTGGCAAAATACTCCAGAAGGAGGAAATAAAAAACAACAATGAAAATCAGTAAAGAGAAGAACTACACTAAAGGAAAAACCAATCAAAGGAGAAACCAAGTCAAAATGAAAACCAAAAATAAACCAAATTAACTAGGAATACAAACCATATTTCAATAATAACCCTGAATGTTAATGGACTAAGCTCATGAATTAAAGGACAAAGACTAGCAGATGGGATTTTAAAAAGGCCCAACGATATGCTGCCTTCAAGAGACTCATCACATAGGAAAAGATACTCACAGACTGAAGGTAAAAGCATGGGAAAAAAACATATCACTCATATGGACCACGTGAACAAGCAGGGGTTTCCATCCTCATATCAAATAAAGTAGACTTCAAACCAGCGTTAGAAGGGATAAAGAAGGACATTTCTTACTGTTTAAGGGAATCATACATCAACAAGATGTAACACTCGTAAATTTTCATGCCCTAAACAATGGAGCATCCATGTGTATCAAACAAACCCTTCTCAATTTCAAGAATCAAATAGATCACAACACAATAATACGGGGTGACTTTAACACACCTCTCTCACCATTGGACAGATCTTTCAAACAAAAGCTAAACAAAGAAACCATAGAACTCAATAATACAATCAGTAATTTAGACTTAACAGACATATACAGAATATTTCATCCATGAACAAGCAAATACACTTTTTTCTCAGCAGCACATGGATCCATCTCTAAAATAGACTATATTGTTATACCACAAAGCAAGTCTTAACAAATACAAAAAATAGAGATACTACCCTGCATTCTATCAGACCATAATGGAGTGAAATTAGAAATCAATGATAAAATTTAAAAAATAGAAGCTACTCCAATACCTGGAAACTAAACAATATGCTATTGAATGACACATGAATAACAGAAGTCATCAGGGAGAAGATAAAAAAATTCTTGGAATTATTTTTAATATACATATGTAAAAATTATACATGTTGGTGGAGTAGCACGGTTTCAATACACATATATAATGTTAAATCAAGCGTAGACTTTTTTAAATAACTGTACATGATAACAAAAACATCCTTACTCAGGAGAAGTTTTTGTTTCCTAGATTGGTTGAAATTTGCTAACAGTGGATTTAAACATAATATTTGGAAATGTGTTGCTATTATTTTATTGCTATTAAAAATAATTATGATTTCTGGGGTGGGGCTGTAGCTCAGTGGTAGAGCGCTTGCCTCGCATGCATGAGTCACTGGGTTCTATCCTCAGCACCACATATGAATAAGTAAATAAAACAAAGATACTGTGTCCATGTACAACTAAAAAAATAATAATTAAAAAAACAATTATGGGGGCTGGGGTTATGGCGCAGTGGTAGCATGCTCGCCTAGCATGCGGGAGGCACTGGGTTCGATCCTCAGCACCACATAAAATAAAATAAAGATATTCTGTCCATTTACAACTAAAAAATAAATATTAAAAAAAAATTATGATTTCAAGTCAGCATGAATTTGAAATATCAAAGTGAGTGACTAATTTGTCAATAATGAATGTGGACTATGTTAATCAACAATTTGGAAGAAAAAGTCATTGATCTAAAAGATGGCTTTGAGGCTTAAGAATCATAATTAATTGAGCTATAAAGCATTTTGTATGCATTTAAGACTTTCATGCTCATTTCTTTGGAAAGAAGCTGAATTGTAATTACATTTGCAGCTAAAATTTTAGTTTAAAATACTTTTAATTTGTTTGTATATTTACTGTAGAAAAACCTCCATAAGAGGAAGTTTGAGATTTTTTTTAAATATGAGGAAATAAGAACATTATCAAATTAACAAAGATTCATGGAAAATAAGGAGTATATTGAAATTCATTAAGATTTGTTTTTAAATATTTCACATCATTTTCTTCCTCTAGATATTTGAACTTAGTACAAAATGATAAATCCTTAAATGTAAATTTTTTAAAAAGACATAAATTGGCAGGTTAGATTTTTAAAAGACCCAAGAATAGGCCGCCTTCAAGTGACTCATAAGAAAAGACATCCACAGACTAAAGGTAAAAGGATGGGAAAAAACATATCACTCAGGGCTGGGGTTGTGGCTCAGTGGTAGAGCACTTGCCTCACATGTGTGAGGCACTGGGTTTGAACCTCAGCACCACATAAAAATAAATAAAAAGGTATTGTGTCCATCTATAACTAAAAAAAATATTTTAAAAAAAACATATCACTCGGGGCTGGGGTTATGGCGCAGTGGTAGCGTGCTCGCCTAGCACGCATGGAGCACTGGGTTCGATCCTCAGCACCACATAAAAATAAAATAAAGATATTCTGTCCACCTACAACTAAAAATAAGTATTTATAAAAAAAAAAAACATATCACTCACATGGACTGCAACAAACAAGCAAGGGTTTCCATCCTCATATCAGAAAAGGTGGACTTCAAACAGAAGTTAGTCAGAAGGGATAAAGAAGGACATTTCATACTGCTTAAGGGAATCATGCATCAACAAGACAACAATCGTAAATATCTATGCCCCAAACAATGGAGCATCCATGTATATCAAACAAACACTTCTCAATTTCAAGAATTAAATAGACTACAACACAATAATACTGGGTGACTTTAACACACCTCTCTCACCTCTGGATAGATCTTCCGAAAACTAAACAAACCATAGAACTCAATAATACAATCAATAATGTAGACTTCACAGACATTTATAGAATATTTCATCCATCAACAAGCGAACATACTTTTTTCTCAGCAGCACATGAATCCTTCTCTAAAATAGACCATATCTTATGCCACAAATCAACTCTTAGAAAATACAAAAAAAAAAAAAAATAGAGATACTACCCTGCATTCTGAGACCATAATGGAATGAAATTAGAAAATAACAATAAAGTAAAAAGTAGAAACTACTCCAACACCTGGAGACTACATAATAGGCTATTGAATGATGCATGGATAGCAAAAGACATCAAGGAGGATATAAAAAAATTCCTAGGGGTAAATGAGAACTCCGATACAACATACCAAAATTTCTGGGGCACTATGAAGGCAGTGCTGAGAGGAAAAGTTCATTGCATCGAGTTCATTCATGAAAAGAAGAAAAAGTCAACAAATAAATGACCTGACACTCCATCTCAAAATCCTAGAAAAAGAAGAACAAATCAACACCAAAAGTAGAAGACAGGAAATAATTAAAATCAGGGCTGAAATCAATGAAATTGAAACAAAGGAAACAATAAAATTGACAAAACAAAAAGGTGGTTCTTTGAAAAAATAAACAAAATTGATAAACCCTTAGCCACCCTAACAAAAAGGAGAGAGAAAACTCAAATTACTAAAATTCATGATGAAAAAGGAAATATCACGACAGATACCATTGAAATACACAAGATAACTAGAAACTATTTTGAAAATGTATACTCCAGTAAGAGAAAAAAATCTTGATGACACACAAATCTCTAGAGACATATGATCTGCCCAAATTGAATGAGGAAGACAATCCCCTAGGAATTTTTTTATATCCTTGATGTTTTGCTATCCATGCATCATTCTATTATGTAGTCTCCAGGTGTTGGAGTAGCTTCTATTTTTTACTTTATCGTTATTTTCTAATTTCACAATTTAAACAGATCAGTTTCAAGCAGTGAAATAGAAGATGCCATCAAAAGCCTACCAACCAAGAAAAGCCCAGGACCAGACAGATTTTCAGCCAAGTTCTACAAGACCTTCAATGAAGAATTAATACCAATACTCCTCAGATTATTCCATGAAATAGAAAAGGCGGAAACCCTTCCAAACTCATTCTATGAGGACAGTATCACCCTGATACCTAAGCCAGACATACACATCAAAGAAAGAAAACTTTAGACCAATATCCTTGATGAACATAGATGTAAAAATTCTCAATAAAATTCTAGCAAATCATATACAAAAACTTATTAAAAACATAGTGCGTATCCCCAGCACCACAAAAACAACAACTACAACAACAAAAGTGCACGACAAGTGGGGTTCATCCCAGGGATGCAAAGTTGGTTCAACATATGGAAATCAATAAACGTAACTCATCACATCAATAGACTTAAAGATAAAAATCATATGATCATCTCAGTATATGTGGAAAAAGCATTTGACAAAATACAACACACTTTCATGTTCAAAACACTAGAAAATCTAGGGACAGTAGGAACATACCTCAACATTGTAAAAACTATCTGTGCTAACACCAAGGCCAACATCCTTCTAAATGGCGAAAAATTGGAAGCATTCCCTCTAAGAACTGGAACAAGACAGGGATGCACTCTTTCACCACTCCTGTTTAACATAGTTCTTGAAACTCTAGCCAGAGTAATTAGACTAAAGAAATTCAAGAAATATGCAGAGGAAAAGAAGAACTCAAACACTGTTTGACAGCGACATGATTCTATACTTAGAGGATCCAAAAAATTCCACCAGGAAACTTCTGGAATTAATAAATGAATTCAGCAAAGTAGCAGGATACAAAATGCCCATAAATCAAACGCATTTCTATACATCAATGATGAACCCTCTAAAAGAGAAATTAGGAAAACTACGCCATTCACAATAGCCTGAAAAAAAATAAAATACTTGGGAATTAATCTAACAAAAGAGGTGAAAGACCTCTACAATGAAAACTACAGAACACTAAAGAAAGCAATTGAAGAAGACCTTAGAAGATGGAAAATCTCCCATGTTCTTGGATAGGAAGAATAAATATCAAAATGGCCATACTACCAAAAGCATTATACAGATTTAATGCAATTCCACTTAAAACCCCAACAACAATCCTCATAGAAATAGAAAAGGCAACCATGAAATTCATTTGGAAGAATAAGAGACTCAGAATAGCGAAAGCAATCCTTAGCAAGAAGAGTGAAACAGGAGGCATCACAATACCAGACCTTAAACTATACTACAGAGCTACAGTAACAAAAACAACGTGGTATTGACACCAAAATAGACAAGTAGACCAATGGTACAAAATAGAAGAGACAGAGAAAAACCCACATAAATATGATTATCGCATACTAGACAAAGGTAGAACATCTGTTAGGCCATTAAAACAAGACTTGATGGGCTGGAGATGTGGCTCAGTGGTAGAGGATTTGCCTAGCATGTGTGAGGCACTGGGTTCAATTATCAGCACCATATAGAAATAAATAAATATCCATCAACAACTAAAAAAAAAATTTTAAAAACAAGACTTGATAAATTCAAATGCATTATAGTAAAGTATGTTATCTGAGCAAATGGAATTAAATTAGAAATCAGTAACAGAAAGAAATATGGGAATCCCAAAATATTTGGAATCACATGACACACTTCTAAAGATTCATGAGTCAAAGAAGAAACCCCAGGGAAATGAAAACTTATCTTGAAATGAATGAAAATTTTAAAATATATGAAAATATATCCCATTGCAATAAAAGCAGTATTCTGGATATTTACAAATAAATGGGCAATAGAATTAAACACAATCTTCTTCAAATAAACACAAATGGCCAACCTCTACATGAAAAACGTTCAGCATCTCTAGCAAACAGGCAAATGCAAATCAAACTACACTAAGATTTCATCTCAGTCCAGTCAGAATGGCAATGATCAAGAATAGAAACAATAATAAATGCTGGTAAGGTTGTAGGGGAAAAGGTACACTGTTAATGGGACTGTAGACTAGTACAACCACTCTGGAAAAACATACGGAGATTCCTTAAAATACTAGGGATAGAACCACCATATGACCCAGCTGTTGGCACTCCTTGGTATTTTCACAAAAGATTTAACATTGGCATACTATAGTGATACAGCCACCTCAGTGTTTACAGCAGCACAATTCATAGTAGCTAAATTATGGAATCAACACAGATGTCTGTCAATAGATAAATGGATTAAGAATACACACACACACACATATACGCACAATGGAGCTCTAGTCAGCCATTAAAAAGAATGAAATTATGGCATTTGCTGGTAAGTGGATGGAAATGCAGAATATCTTGCTGAGTGAAATAAACAAACTAAGAAACTGAAAGGTCAAATGTTTTCTATCATAGGGTAAAATAAGGGGAAGAGGGAGGGAAGGATAGGATAATATAATGTAAATTAATAGATAAGGAAAAGGAAGTCAAGTAGAGTAGGGGAAGGACAATAGGAGGAGGAGGGAGGGGAAGGGAAAGCGGGGGAGAAAAAAGGGAACATGAACTGAAATCTATTCCCATGCATATATGAGTTTATCAGGATGAACCCAACTACTATGTATAACCATAAAACTCAAATAATAAAAAAATACAGGGTTCTACCTTAAGCTTTTAGAAAGAAAAGCAAACCATAAGTAAGAAGTAGGAAATAATAAAGATCACAGTAAAAAGCCATGAGATAGAAAACAATGTTAAAAAAATTAGTGAAACCAAAATTTGGTGCTTTAGAAAGATGGAGAGAGTTAAAAACATTAGAGAATTTCAAAGAATTGTTAAGGGAATATTATGAAAATCTTTAGTCCACTAAATTCCACAACTTAGATGAAATAAGAGAAAATCCAAGAAAAGTTCAGCTTACCAAAACTGACTCAAGAAGAAATGGAAAAATCAGTATCCTAAGTAAAGATAATAAATTAGTTATTTAAATTAGTAAAGATACTAAATTTGTTATTTAAAATGTTCCTCACAAATGATATTGGTCAAATTCTATCACTATATTATGTGCATGTACAAATATGTAACAATGAATCTCACCATTATGTACAACTGTAATGCATACAAAAAAAAAATAAGGAAAATAAAATGTTCCCCATGATAGACACAGTGGCCTACACCTCAGGAGCAACTCAGCTAGGGCAAGAGGATCACAAGTTTGAGGCCAGCCTTGGCAACTTGCTGAGAACCTATCTCAAAAAATTTAAAAAGGCTGGACACGGTGGGAGACACCCGTAATCCCAGCAGCTAGGGAGGCTGAGGAAGGAGGATCGTGAGTTCAAAGCCAACCTCATTAAAAGCAAGACACTCAGCAACTCAATGAGACCCTATCTCTAAATAAAATACAAAAAAGGGCTGGGGGTATGGCTCAGTGGTTGAGTGCCCCTGAGTTCAATCCCTGGTACCAAAAAATAAATAAATAAAATATGCTAGGGATGAGCTCAGTGGTAGAGCATCCTGGGTTCACAATCCCCAGTACCAGAAAATAAAAATAAAAATCTTCACCATAAGAAAAGTCCAGGTCCAGATGACTTTACTGGTGAAAGGTGTCAAATATGTATGGAAAATTGAACCAATCTTTTACAAATACTTTCAGAAAATAATAGCATGAAGAAATACTTCTAAACTCACTTCTGAACTGATTTTATTTGTAAAGCTATTATTATCCTGATAGTAAAGCCAGTGAAAAATATCACAGAAAATGAAAACTACAAACCAGTATTCCTCATGAACATCAATACAAACTGCTTCAAAACTATTCAAGTCCATCAACATAGAAAAAGATTATATAGGATGACTACATGGGATTTATCTTAGAAATAGAAGATTTTAACATCTGAAAAATCAGTTATTATAATAAAACATATTAATTGAATAAACAGTAAAAGATCATTGAAAAAATTCAACATCAATTCACAAGAATTCTCACCTGAGTAAGCATAAAAGGGCACTTCTTCAATGGATAGAGGGCACCTGCAGTTAACATTTGTGGTTAAAAAACTGAATGCCTTCCCCCTAAGATCAGGAACCAGGCAAGGATGTTTCTGTGACTCATTTCTAATCAGCATTATAAATGGAGGTCCTGTCAGTGCAGGAAGACAAATAACAGTCATTTATGACAATCCACTTGGGAAGGAAGAAGTAAAACTGTCTTATTTACCAAGGATGTGGACTATGTAGGGGAAACAAGGTATCTACGTGGAAGTTACCAGAACTATTAGGTAAGTTAGCAGTGATCTCAGAACAAAAACTTGAAATATAAAGATCAGTGGTGTTTTCGTATACGAACAATGAACAACCCAGTAATAAAACTGAAATAAAAAGAATTTATTCACCATCACATCAAGAATAAAATAGAGCTGGATTTGTGACTCAGTGGTAGAGCACTTGCCTTGCATACGTGGGGGTGCTTGCCTTGCATGTGTGGGGCACTGGGTTCAATCCCCAGCACAACATAAATAAATAAAATAAAGGTACTGTGTCCATCTACAACTAAAAATTTTTTTAAAGTTTAAAAACAAAAAAGAAGAAAATATTTAGGAATAAATGTAACAACAACAAAAACACCTAAGAATACCCACACACCAGAAACTTGAAATTGTGCAGAGAGAAATTAAAGATGACCTTAAATAAAAGGATTAGAAGGCTCATTATTGTTGAAATGCCAATTCTCTATGCACAGACACGGGACACATGGATTGTTGGATTCTACTTGGAGTCTTTGAAAGAACAAATTGACAAGGGAGAATAATGTGTTGGAAATAAACAATTGAAAGATTGTAGGACAATCAGCAATATAAGGAATCTGATTTTTTTTTATTTTTTTAGTCATTAATGGATCTTTATTTTATTCATTTATTATTTTATATGTGGTGCTGAGGATCGAACCCAGTGCCTCACGCATGCTAGGCAAGCGCTCTACCGCTGAGCTACAGCCCCAGCCCCAGGAATCTGATATTTTGGAAGGAAATAGAGAAGTTACTGTAGCTGAAAGCTCAGAGATTGAAGAAGAGTTGAAGTAGAGGCTCTTGAGCAAGTAAAGGAATTTCCTAAAAGTGAAATGCTTGCAATTTTGAAAAGCAGAAAATTTTTCAGTGATAAGTTATAAGGGACAGTAGAGATGATGTGAAACATACCATTAATGAGAAAGTCAGAGAACTATTAAAACATGATGAATAGATTGTCCACATGGGTACTATTCAATTTTCGGAGATGATGGCAAGAATAAGAGGTGAACCAGGCATTGTGACGCATGCCTGTAATCCTAGTGATCTGGAAGGCTCAAGCAGGAGGATCCCAAGTCTGAGGCCAGCCTCAGCAATTTAGCAAGGCCCTAAGCAACTTAGCGAGATTCCATCTCAAAATGAAAAATTTAAAAAAAAAAAAAAAAAAAAGAATGAGGCTCAGTGGTTAAGCATCCTGGGTTCAATCTTAGTCAATGGGATGAATTTGCCAGGAAGCTGGTAAATGAAAACAAGAAACAGAGGGTATAGCTGGGCATGGTGGCGCACGCCTGTAATCCCAGCAGCTTGGGACTTCAAAGCCAGCCTCAGCAATGGCGAGGCACGAAGCAACTCAGTGAGACCCTGTCTGTACATAAAACACAAAATAGGGCTGGGGATGTGGCTCCATGGTTGAATGCCACTGAGTTCAATCCCTAATACCAAAAACAAAAAAACAAAACAGAGGGTGTTTGATTTGTTTTTTAAGAAGCTGGAAGAACTTCTGTGGAACAAGACCCTACTTCTAACCCACAGGCTACCTAAGATGAAGATGTTACTTGAGAGGACCAGCTCTGGGTTCAGATTGCCTGAATTCCATTGCTGCCTTCATCTGTCTATACTTCTGTGATCCTGAGAAATTTTCTTAATCTGTCTCAGTTTCACACCTGTAAAATGTAGATAAAATTACCTAATTGTCATGGTAATTAAATGAAAAAATTCATGAAATAAGTTTTATAGCACTGCTATTGTGCTTGTACACAGGATACATAATAAATGTTAGCTATTACTATTGGCTATTATTTTCCAGTACAAGAATAAATAGCCTCTACTTGAGGGCTATAGAAAGTCCTTCAATAGTCATCTTTGTTTTGTTTTGTTTTTTACTTTCAGTAAAAGAAATGTTTGGGGAAGCTGGTGGGATCATAAGAATTTTCTGGTTTCATAGGGAAAGTTCCAGAAGTCCCAGTGGAATGGCTTTGGGGTAGGGGAAGGAATGGGAACAGACATACTGTGAATCACATATGAGATTAAATTTAGGGGTAGCTTAAAAAGTGTATATATTCTCAGTGCAATTCCTACAATGGCCCACCACTCACATAGATGCTGCACAGAAACTGGGGAAAATCAGGGGCATGAGGCATAGAGTAAGTTCAATCCCAGTAGTCATTTGAGAGATGGAGGATGTTTTGGTCTTACAAAATTACATATATATATGGTCTTGAAGGGAGATCCTGAAGATATGGGATGGGGTGGAATACCTTTCCTTCAGATGTCAAAAGCTAGAGAATAATTGTGATTGACAATTATAAGTAAATGAAAACAATCCACACGGTCTCTGTTGGAAGTAGGAAGAGATGCACATTTGACCTGGTTCACATACACACCCAGATGGCATACCTACCCTTCACCCCAGTTGCTGTTATCTATTTCCATCAAAGTCATTATTTTAAATTAACATTTACTTGTCCATTCATTGTTTTACTTACTTAAATGTGAACTCAATAAGAGCATTGATTCTATTTAGTATAGCATCTTCAGTGTCTAGATAGCTGTTGTTTTTTTTTTTGTTTTTTTGTTTTTGGTACTGGAGATTGAACTCAGGGGCACTCGACCACTGAGCCACATCCCCAGCCCTATTTTGTGTTTTACGTAGAGACAGGGTCTCACTGAGTTGCTTAGCACCTCTTGGTTGCTGAGGCTGGCTTTGAACTCGCAATTCTCCTGTCTCAGCCTCCCTAAGTGCCGGAATTACAGGCTTGCGCCACTGCACCCGGCTCTGCTGTTGTTATTTTTTAAAGAAAGGTCCTTATTCCTTCTAATGTAGGGCACTTATATTATTTTGAAGATGACACACCTCAGTGTAACACATGGAGTTACTTTGCATTACAAAAAAACAAATTTGTCTTTCTTATGTTGTAGAACAATGAAATCGTGATGTGCCATGACAAAATATCACTTCTTTCCAAATTGATGTACAGAACCCAATCCCTAATTGCCCCAAAATTCCAGCAGATTTCTATCTTAAAAATTAGTAAACAGATCCTAAATTTATATAGAAATGAAAAGAACCTAGAATAGCCAAAACACTTTATTTTTTTAAAATATTTTTTTAGTTGTGGATGGACACAATATCTTCATTTATTTATTTTTATGTGGTGCTGAGGATCGAACCCAGTGCCTCATGCATGCAAGGCAAGCGCTCTACCACTGAGCTACAATCCCAGCCCCCCAAAACACTTTAAAAAGAATAAAGTTGCCAGGTATGATGGCGCTCTCCAGTAATCCCAGTTGCTAGGGAGGCTGAGGCAGAAGGATCCTAAGTTTTAGGCCAGCCTCAGCAACATAGCAAGACCCTATCTCAAAAAAATTTTAACCCATGTATTATATGTCAAAATACACTCTACTGTCATGTATATCTAAACAGAACAAATTAGGGCTAGGGATGTAGCTTGGTGGTAGAGCATCCTTGGGTTTAATTCAGTACCATAAAAAGAGTAAAGTTGAAGGATACAGGATACCTGATTTCAAAACTTACTATATTGGGCTGAAGCAATGGCTCAGTGGTAGAGTGCTTGCCTAGCATGTGCAAATCCCCAGCACTGCAAAAGAAAAAAAAGGTGTTTTTTACTCTAAGGGAAACAGTTATCAAAGCATTGTAACATGGTGTAAGTATACACAAAGATCAATGAAATACTCCAGAAACAGACACTCATATATATGGCCATCTAATTTTCAACCAGAGGGAAAAGGGTAGTCTTTTCAAAAAACAAATATCCATGTGCCAAAAGGACAACATCAATACATACACTATATCATACAAAAATAAGCTTAAATGAATAATAGACCTAAATACAAGAGCTAAAACTATACACTTTATAGAATAAAACACAGGAATAATCTGTGAGTTTTTTCAGTCAAGAACAAGAAAAATTGATAAACTGTACTTCAAAATTTAAAAACATTGTTATTCAAAGACACCACTAAGAAAATAAAGACTTGGGAAAAAGTATTTCTAAAACATTTTGGTAAAGGATTCATATCCAGAATATATAAAGAGCTCATAGTTCATTAATGAAAAGACTAATAACTCAGTGTTTTAAATGAACAGAAGATATGAGTAAACACTTCATTATGAGAGGTACAGATAAGCATATGAGAAGATACTGTGTAGCATTAGATATTAGAAAATGCAAATTAAAACCATGGTGAGATAACATTATGCAGCCACTAGAACAACTAAAATTACCAGTTGGCACTGATATAGAGAAATTCATACACTGGCTTAATGGGGATGTAAAATTATATAGACTCTTCAGCAAAGTTTAGAAATTTCTGAAGAAGTTAAATGTAGAGTTACCAAATCAATCAGTACTTCCATGCTAGAAATATCCCGAAGAAATCTGTGTAGCCAAATACTTGTGTATGTGAATGTTCATAGCAGCATCCTAGTAGCCCAAACTGGAAACAATCCAGATGTCCATCAGACTGGGAGATTGATAAAATACAACATGTCCATATAATGGAGTGCTACTCAGCAGTAAAATAAATGAACTATTGATAAACACAACATGGATAAAACTCAAATAAGCTGAGCAAAAGAAGCCAGACAAAAAAGGGTATGTACTATATAATTCCATTTCTATAAAATTCTCAAAAATGTACACCAATCTGTAGTGGTAGATGAGTGATTCCCTTAGAAGAGGAAGTGATTATAAAAGGACATGAGGAAACTTTGGTAGAGATGAAAGGTAATGGATGTTTTCATTTGTTTCTAACATAATCTCAGTATTAAAAATGGTTGTGACAATTTCACACACATGTACTAGAGTCAAAATTCATTACTTATGCATACATAAAATGAGCAGTTTGTTGTATATCAACTATCTATAACTTGAAAATAAAAGGAATAAACTACTAATAGATGAAACAGGATTAATCTCTCAAAAACATTACTCCACATGGAAGCAGCCAGACACTGAAGACCATGTATTATGATTCCATATTTGTGAAATTTATAGCAAAACAAACTTACAGCACCAGAAAGCAGATCAGTGGATGCTTGTGCCAGGAATGAGAGTGGTGATTAAATTAGAAAAGGGCCAGATAAGGAGATAAAAGTGTTGTAAAACTGGATTGTACTGAGTTGCACAACAGTAAAAGTTCACTAAAATGCACTGAACACTTAAATAAAGTTGTTTTTTAAAGAGTCAAGAAGCCTTAACTTAATAATTTGGCTGAAGTTTCTTTAAAGCTTGTTTAAAAATAATTCAATAAGTGTTGCATTCCTACTAGAAACTAAGCATTTCCGGGTATGAACACAGGACCCCTGCCTTTGCAGGAAGACAGATGCAATTTTAAAAGTACAGCATCCTGGGGGCTGGGATTGTGGCGCAGTGGTAGCGTGCTCGCCTAGCATGCGTGAGGCACTGGGTTCGATCCTCAGCACCACATAAAAATAAATAAATGGAATAAAGATATTGTGTCCATCTACAACTAAAAAAAATATTAAAAAAAAAAGAAAGCATGTTGCAGAAACACCTCTCACTAGACCCACTGGGCAGGAAGACAAGTACTTTTAGACCTTTGCTGATAGAAGCCCAAGATCAACAACATGTAGCAGACACCTGAATTTATGTCCTTTGACTCCTTAATTCCCATTCTGGATATCTATTGTAAGTAACCAGAAAGTTGAATAGAATTGGTCTATCCAAACAATTGGCATTGATCAGTGATAATTTTAAAATTAAAAATGTCAAACAGCTCCTAGCACTTTGGGGGGCTGAGACAGGAGAATCGCGAGTTCAAAGCCAGCCTCAGCAATGGTGAGGCGCTAAGCAACTCAGTGAGATCCTGTCTCTACATAAAACACAAAATAGGGCTGGGGATGTGGCTCAGTGGTCGAGTGCCCCTGAGTTCAATCTCCAGTACCAAAAAAAAAAGAAAAAAAAGTCAAACAGCACAAGTAATGGAGTGTTTAAAAAAGTCATGATATCTATGTGTGATGTTATGCACCCATATTAATGTTGTGCTTGCAAATTTTTAATTTCACAGAAAAACCAAGGGTAAAAATTTGTTTCTAACATAATGTCAGTATTAAAAAGTATATATGTAGAACACATAAACAAAAAGATATCACTCCAAAATACTGATTAACTCTGAGCTGTGGAATTGCAAGTAACTTCATTTTTATACTGCTATAATTCTAAAGATTCATATGTATGTATTACTTTAATAAAAACTTATTTTTCTCCTTTGTTTACATAGATATATTTACATAATATATACGCAGAACAGTTAGAATGTAACTAATAAGTCTTTACCTAAAATCTACCACTCAGAGATAGCCTGTCATATCACTTTGGAATATATTCTTCTAGACATTTCTATGCAAATTTTCTATTTTGCAAAGTACGAAACTATATATATAAAACTAGGAATGCATATATAACTATATATGTGTATACATCCACGCATATATACACATATATAGTTTGTAACTTGCTTTGAAGGAAGTAGAAAATAGAGATTCTTAGATGTATGTTTGAATAAATATAGATATTGATGGAAGCTAAAGAGGACAAAGTATTTTTCAAGTTATAGTAGTACTAGGAGAAAGTTTCAGTGTGTGTGTGGAAAGGAGGAACAAGAGGCAGGGGGTGCAGACAGAGCACAGGTGAAGGGTTATGAGAGAAGATGCAGAGAGCAGCTGTAATGAAATTCAGCCAGTGTACATGAGAAGCTTTTGCTGGACACCTCTCTTCTCATGTTGTAGAGATAAGGCCTACACAGTGCACATGCAGGTAAGGTCTCAAGGGGAAAAGAGGGTTAACAGCCACCTGTAGAGTGAGTACGAGAATGTCAACAAAGGAAAGGAAATTCAATTTATAGGAGCAACATCTGACTGGTTCAAAAGCAAAGCAAGACTCAAAACCGCAAGGCTACACCACCTAGGAAGTCAGGGTGAATCTAAATGTCAAGCAGAAATTGCCAGACTCGAGTTATTAGAAAGTAAGGAAGAATGTTGTTACCATGGAAGGAGCAGAGGCTTAGAAGCCAGACAGATCTGGTCCACTCACCAGCTGGGCAGTTACCTGACTCCTGAGGCTCAGTTTCAGAAGTTATCAGCAACTGCCTTCCAAGGTGGTTGTGAGAATCTGAGATAATGTATGTAAAACACCTGGCACATAGCTACTGGTAACAATATATAACCACATAGATAAGAGTGTGAAATTTGGAGTTAGACAAACCTAAATTCAAAGCCTTGCTCTACCACTAGCTGTGTGATCTAGGCATCTAAGTCTTGGCATCCCCTATACAATAAAGATACCATCTGCCTCACCCAGCTGTGTAGAGAACTAAGACAGTGTACATAATATTAAGCCCTTAGACATGTGTGTGTCTAGATAATCCATAAAATAAATGGCTTTTTACCACTATCAGTCACTTCTGTGATCTTGGCCACATTACTTAACCGCTCCAAAGTAGCATTTAATCAGCTCTAACTATCATTCCATCACCTACCTCATTCCCTTCATTCCCAGGGCAGGGGAACTGTACTGAGGGTTAGAGGTGAGGTATATAATGTGTCCTACAGTGTCTAGCATATAAATGCCAAGAAAAAAATAGAAAGCTATTTATCTTATAAATAGATTGTGTCCTCCTCAAAGGCAAAGGACCTTTTCTTAGTCTTATAATCACCTGGCAGGCAGCTCATTAGGGATGTAGGAGGTCCTCAGCAAATGTTTACTGAATAACACAGAAAAAAGCAACTCTCCAGCAGCCACCTTCACTACAAGGATATCTGCAGGAGCCCAGATGACATAATCTTCTAGAAACAACTAGGAATTCTCCATCTGCTTTTCCATCTAACAACAGTCACAGTAGCCTTTGTGCCAGGTGCCTATACCTCCTGATTCAAGGCTGGTCCTGTGTAGGGCCTTCAGTAAATAACCCAGTAATGATTCCAGGCCTTGGTGAGGTGAAGGTACGGGGCTGCAAGCACCGTGAATTAGCGCATGCAGCACCAAGTGACCACAGCATCCAACAGCACTTGCATAAATTCAGTCCTGGTAATGAACCGCCATAGGGGAAAACAGACAGGGATACCAGTTACCTAAAATGATTTGAGCAGATGTGTTACCTGTATGAAAGCAACAGGTATGATACCATTAATATAAGTAACATTTGTGTGATTTCTGCAATAAAGTTAAAAACTCCACAAAATTACATACAGCAGGCTAACAGGGTCCTCCATGTGACTCTATAAAAAGCAGACCTGCAATAATCAAAAACAAGCTTTTTTGTCAAACTGCTACTTAAGATTTTTAGTTGAGAGCTTTATATATTATCTTAAAAGTCCTCTCTTATAGGGAGGATATTCTGATATTTCACCAACAGCTTTGCATTAGAGTAACCCAGATTAAACAGTTTTCCTTATTGTTCTAAGAGTCTGATTTGTAGAAAAATACAGGCTTGCTGAAGAAAAACTAGAAAATATAAAGAGATCAAAAACTTGGTTCAGCAAGCCAGAGATAACCATTATTTATGCCTTGGTGTATTTCTTTTTGACTCTTAAAGGTTCCAAGTGTATTCAAAAACATGACTTCTAATGCTTCAGGGTGTTCTCACAAGCAGTAACTCACATGTACTTATTTATTATTGGACACTTAGGTAGTCTGTAAGAACTATTTTCTACTGGACGTTTTTAAAAGGCAACTTTTTCCTTTATATTAAATACAAACTTACATAAACTACTCGTTGTAAGATTTCTGTATTGGCTTTTATCAGCACTGGAAAACATGGCACTGCAGGCAAAGGTGGCCAACCAGAAACCCACCAGCACATCTTCCAGGAACACAGCTAGTAAGAGGTGAGGGCTTGTCTGAGCCTCACTGCCCTCAGTGAGGTAGGAGAACTTAACAGGGAACAGGGATGAAGAAGTGTGTGTACATACTGGTATGCAGGAATAGAAAAGGAAGACGGTATTCCAAAGCATAAATAATAACCTTACAAATAGAATAGTTTTGAGGCATTTTTGTACAATGCTCAATAAAGCTAATGTGGTTTTTTTCCACATTCAACAAAACAATCAAAGCTCAATTTTAATTTATTTCAAGACAATTACTGGTACCTACCCTACTCCAGGCTTAGTGCTTGGTAATGAAAATGGAATTCTGGGGGCTGGGATTGTGGCGCAGTGGTAGCGTGCTCGCCTAGCTCGCGTGAGGCACTGGGTTCGATCCTCAGCACCACATAAAAATAAAATAAAGATATTCTGTCCACCTACAACTAAAATAAATAAATAAATATTTAAAAAAAAAAAAAAAAAAAAGAAAATGGAATTCTGCCCCGCCTCCTTGAGGTCCATAATTAGCATCCTCTCTACATTCACAATAAGAATTTATAATTGATCATTCGTGACTCTGGGAAACTACAAGAGATCCTTCAGCCATCAAAAATGAAGTGAATCCTGGAGGCTTGGGACTGAGGCAGGAGGATCACAAGTTGAAAACCAGCCTCAGCAATTTAGGCTCTAAGCAACCTAACAAGACCCTGTCTCTCAAAATAATAAATTTTAAAGGGACCTGGGGACATGGCTCATTGGTTAAGCAACCCTGGGTTCCATCCTTGATACCAAAAAAAATTAATATATTTAAATATATATAGAAATCATATGAATGTTACTTATAATAATGGTATATATAAATTATATATATAATTCCACTTAAACGAAGATTATTCTGCTAGATTGGCAGAGGTGCAAGAATAGAAATAAGGAAGCCATGCTGTGCCTATAATCCGAGAAACTCAAGAGGCTGAGGCAGGAGGATTGTTAAGTTCAAGGCCAGCCTCAGCAACTTAGTGAGACCCTGTCTCAAAATAAAAAGGGCTGAGGATGTAACTCAGTGGTAAAGAACTCCAGGGTTCAGTCCCCAGTACCAAAATTAATGTTAAGGAAGCCATTACAGACATCTATATAAAAGATAGTGGTAGCTTGAAAAGCAAGGACTCGGGAAGCCCAAGTGACATCATAGATGAAAAGATGAACACTTAGCCAAAGTGAAGGATACTTCAGGCAATATAAGAATATAT
>CM053409.1:17289481-17339281 GCA_028644305.1 Xerus rutilus | reverse complement strand
AGCCTGTAATCCCAGCACTTAGGGAGGCTGAGACAGGAGAATCGCGAGTTCAAAGCCAGCCTCAGCAATGGCGAGGCGCTAAGTGACTCAGTGAGACCCTGTCTCTACATAAAACACAAAATAGGGCTGGGGATGTGGCTCAGTGGTTGAGTACCCCTGAGTTCAATCCCCAGTACCAAAAAAAAAAAAAAAAAAAGAATATATACCTGGCATTAAGTCCCAAGACCATAACCAATTTCAGCCTAGTATGGCAGTAGCAAAGGGTACGTGGCAAGACCAATTGTTAGGAAACTAGTAATCCAAGCAGAAAGTCCAGTGCCCTGCACTAAGTCAGTGGCAATAGAAGGAAGCAGCAGGACTGTCCATGTGGTATGATAAGCAGGAATAAGAGACTGGCTGGATTTGAAGAGATGGAAGGGAAAGAGGAAGAACTTGCGATAACTAGGTTTCTGACTTTGAGGAGATAATGGTAATACTAAAATAGGAAGAACAAGGGCAGCAGGAAAGGTGAGCTCAGGTTTATAGTAGCAGCCATCCTGGAAGACCCACCTAGTAGGCAGCTAGATGCAAAGGGTCTTCAGTTTATTAAGAGGCTGAGAAGCCAATAGGTGAACAAATGGTGGGTAAAGCATGGTGAGACTAGATTGCCAGGGAAGTGCAAAATGAGAACTTAGTCCAGGATCTCACCTGCAGACACTGAAGGGAAAGGGGTAGAGCAGGTTCTCTCAATAGCACTGATATTTTAATCTGGGTAATTCCATTGTGAGGCATTTCTGGCACATTGAAGGATGTTCAGCAGTTGTCCCTGGGCTATACCCACTGGATGCAAGTAGGACACACTCAGGTGTGACTATCAAGTATATCTTCAGACATTACCAGTTGTCACCTGGGGACAAAATCACCCCAGTTGAGAATCCCCAGGACACTGATGATTGAATGGGGGTGCTCTACCACTGAGCTACATTCCCAGCCCTTTTATTTTTTGAGACAGTTTTGCTGAGTGGCCCATGCTGGCCTTGAATTTGCAATTCTCTTGCTTCAGTACTCTCTGCCCCCACCCCAAGTAGCTGGAATTATAGGCATGCGCAATGTCACCTTTTATAAATTTTATTTGAAATAAGACAAAAATTTGTAACCTTGCCCCCTAAAGAGGATTAGGTATCACTCATGCTCTGAAAAGTCCCAATACTTTATCACAAAGGTAGTAGGTAACATTTGTTGTTCGATTTATCAGGTCCTTATCTCCACCTCATTCTGAGGAGTAGGAACTCAATAGTTGAGAAAACTGATGTAGAGGGGGTAATATTCTGTTAACGCTGAGCCAAGCCAGATTGGAACCTGAGTGTAGAGTCTGAATCCAAAGCCCAATCACTAGTCTTCTAGATGCCTCCACTAGACTCCAGGTGCTGTGAGGAAGCACTAGTTCAATCTTTTTCCCATTGTATTCCTAGCATTTGGCTCATGCTTAGCAACAGGAGTTCAGGTATTTATTGAATGAGTCTCACTTCAGACTTAACTGAAAATTTTTATTCTCAGACCTGCATTGAGTATTTAAGATCCTGACAACTTGCAAAATCATGTTCATGCACCAAGGGGAAGAAAATGTTTTTTTTTCCATTCTGACAGAAAATAAGCAGTCATAGGATCTAATAGGGCATTGCTAGAACTTTTTTGAGAATTTTGTTTCCAAAAATGAAGGCTCTGTCATCTACCACTTCACTCCTATTAGAACAGTTTACCTAATTGCCTCATCCTGCATATCCCACTTCCAGTGAGGCCTCAGGAGTGGAAACAAACTAAGAATTGGAGTATTTTTGCAAAATGATGAAGTGATTAATTTCTGGTGGTGTCATAGGATGGTATTCATACAGAACAATTTCCCAAACACCAGGTAGGCTTTTTAAAGTTTAACCTTCTCTAATGTCTATTCAAAGAAGTCAGGCACAGTGGTAGGTGCTTGTAGTCCCAGCAATTCTGGAGGCTAACAGAGGAAGATCACTTGAGCCAAAGTAGTTCAAGGCCAGCCTGAGCAACAGTGAGGCCCCACTTCAAAAAAAGGGGTGGGGGCAGACAGCAAGGGTGTAGCTCAATGGCAGAGCACTTGCCTAGCATACATGAGGTCCTGGGTTTGATCCATAGCACCTCCCCACAAAAAAAAAAAAATTACTAGTTGGTCTTGGTACCTTTTTTTTATGAAGGGACTCTACATCCCCAAATTTCTGCTCAAATGTTGTGAAAGTTCCTTCTAAAAGGCTTAGCCAAGAATGTCAAATACAAAAAGACTTAAGTAAATGACCATGAGTATGTATGCTTCTGGGTTTAGATGAAGCCTGGAGTACTTATCAGTTCTTCAGGCAGCCATCATTCACAAGATCCTTTGTCATTTTTGCCTAAAGCAAATATCAGGGACAGCAAGGAAGACATGGAGTGAGTAGAGGTTAACTCTTCCAGCAATAACATCTAGCTGTGCTGTGGAATCCTACAAAGCAAAATGAAGGGAAACCCAAGGGGCTTTAGTGTGCTCTGTGCACACTTGCACATCTGAATGTGCTTATTGGAAGCCATGGAGGAAAACTATAAAGCAGCCTGAGAGTTGAGAAAGTTTAAGTCTGGGTGGAAACTCACCTCAGTGAAAACATTCATGTAAAGCTCCTATCACTCCTTAACCTAAGGGCACCATCCACAATGCTGCTTCCCACCAAGGCCCCTAAGGAAAGCTTCATTCATATAGTACATTTTCTACAAATTCTAACATGGATTTCAGCTTTAAGGAACAGGGACAATGTTTCTGCTCTTAGAGTGTTACCTCAGGCAGCACAATTATTTAGCTACCATTTAGCAACTGAGGGTACTTTTGCAGGCTACTCCTACTTTGCATATTTTCTACACAAATATTAGAACTTTTTTTTTTAGAACTCAGCAACTTACTTTTGCTTCTTATTTTCAGCTCCTTTGAAGATTATGAAACAGATGAACCTGCCTCTCCCTCTGAA
Source organism: Xerus rutilus (assembly GCA_028644305.1). NCBI lineage: Eukaryota > Metazoa > Chordata > Mammalia > Rodentia > Sciuridae > Xerus > Xerus rutilus. Next base: position 17,336,288 of record CM053409.1, on the reverse strand, counting down.
CTTGGAAACAAAGGCAATAAAATTAACTCAAGCCTTTCAGAGAAATGTGGAAAGCTTCAGTCAGTGGATGAAGAGTAATTGCCAATGTCTACATAAAAGGAAGATATTTTGAATATTCTTTTCTTGTGAAGAGATGCTCTAGTTTGCATACTACTTTTTAAAGGCTTTGATTTCTCCAAGAGTGTATCTGCACTGAGAACTTTAAAACGCTTTTAAGCAGTGGGTCTAAATACACCCTCAACTTAGGCAAATCCTCTAGTTTGCCTGAAACCTCTTGCAGAGCTTTTCCTTGGAAGTGAACATAAGGATGTGTCATCCATCACGTTCTGGAAGTCTGCAAGTCAACACCCTGCACCCCTGAATGTACCAAGGATCTCTTGGGGACAGTGCCAAGCAGTTAGTTCTCTGCACAATAGCAGAAGTTGCCTCAGTGTTGGCCAGCATCGCTGAGGCCCTTAAGGGCTCCTATGGAGCCTAGACGAAACCTTCACTTGCAGAAAACTTGAGTCAAAAAACTAATTCTGGAACTTGAAAAAGTATTAAGGGCCTCCAGAATTGACTTAGCCCTAATAATAAAAGCACTGCCAAAACATCTCAAAGACTTAATTTTGTGTACTGGAGTTCAAAGATCTTGAATTAACCTGGTTCAATGTTAATTTCACAATGACCTGCCAAACTGCTAGTCACTTTACGTCCTCAGGTATTGTAACCACTGGGCCTTCCAAGCTCTGGCGACCTCCCCATCCTATGGATCTTTCATAAAATATCAAGAAAAAAAAATGAAGATAAGTACAGAATTTGACTCATACTTAAAAAATAGGGCCCTTTTATGTAACAGTTGCAGAGAACTATTGAATGATTTATTAATCTCCAAATTAGTTGATGCCCTTTCTTCACTCTAGCAGACCTAATCAAAGATTTCAGAAGAATGATGTGTGATATATTCCTTTCTTCATTGAATATCAAATGAGGCCAATAGCAAAACCTCAGTCCAAACACTACTCCTTACTTTAGTGTTGAAAAGAAACTGTTAACCAGCTACTTCATCCACCTCAGTACTCTCCACAGAAATGGAAGAAAGCTGTTATGTACTATAGTGACAAATGTGTTCATTTCAGAATCCTGTTTTTCAGCTGGCCACAGTGCAGCCCAGTCCTACAGTATGGGGTGATGGGAAGGGGGATAAAAATTGAAAGAAAAAGTACTAAAAAGGATGGGTATTTCTGATACAAGTAAAAGAACCCCCACCCAAGCATCTTTTTAATATCTCTGTTCATCATCAATTTTCCCCCTAGATATTTTTTTCTTTTAACCAGCATATAAAGTGTCAGAATAGCTTCCCTTCCAACTCCACCTTGGTTCCCTTGCTGTTACAAAAGCCAAGCACCTTGGGATATGCAAGCAAAAACAGGAGAATTTAAGAAGTGCATACCAACTAATACAGTAAGACGGCAATATTGCCTGTCACAAGATTCCCCCAGTTTCCTGTTATTTTACCTTCATGATTAGAACTGATCTTCCACTTAACAATTAAGGAAATAACTATTATAGCTAATAGTTTACCCAGAGAATTAAAAGTAACAAATATTAGGAAACACTTCATACAATATCCTGAACACAGGATTATTTATGATACATGAAACTGACCAGCAATCCCATTTATTGTTTACCAGGGAAAGAAAACAACTTTTTAAAATTTCAGATAAAACCATAAAAGGAAGTAATATTTTAGAAAACCAGACATGGTTTAAAGGTTTGTTGTCCATAATGACCTAAACTTTCTGACCCTTACCAAAAAGTTAAATTCAGTTGTACAAGATACATCTTTTTTCCTCTGGGCATGGTGGTACACACTTGTAATTCCAGCAGCACGGGAGGCTGAGGCAGAAAGATCCCAAGATCAAGGCCAGCCTCAGCAACTCAGCAAGGCCCTAAGCAATTTAGCAAGACTTTCTCTCAAAAAATAAATAAATAAAAAGACTGAGGATGTAGTTTAGTGGTTAAGCACCCCTGAATTCAATCCCTGGTACCAAAAAACAAAAATAAAAAAATTTTTTTTTCAAACTATTTGACTTCACTTTTTTAATCTTGTTACTCAAGTTCTCTTGCTTTCACTTGGGTCAGTATTTGGTTTTAAGTCTGTTATCCCAAAAGAAAATTTTGAGAAAGAATAAAATACTGCTAGCAACACATCATCCCAATATAGGCTATTTTAATTTGGATTCTTCAAATTATCACATTTTCAAGAAGTATATGCATGTATTTCACTGTACTCCTTTCTTAGAGCTGAATTCAAGGAATGTGAGTTCTGAGGAACTAGAATAGAAAATAACTGACTTTCTTGTAAAGATCATGCTAAGTATAATCATCATTGCTAAACTGGAAATTTCAAGTTGTTACAATATCCCAGGTCCCTTGACAAAATATTAGGTTGAGAGTTATCATTTACCTTAATGCTATTTAATGAAAATGAGTTTACAACATAACATTATTATTGCCAAGGTAATCAAACTAATAAATTCTGTGTATTTTCCCTGCATCTTGCTTGTCACTGTGTACCATTCAGTGTGTTTATAAAACTCTAGACTAATCAGATAAGTCATTTGCTCAGCTTTTGGAAATGTTAAGGTGTGTTTTGAGTGGAGAAGGCTGCATGTCTTTTGTTTTTCCGTTTTCACAAAGCTAAATAAAGTTGTCAAATATGAATCATGTTTCACTAAGATAATCACTACATTTCTGGTTTTACTCACTTGGAAATCATTTTATGTCTGAAAAAGTAATGCTGTAACAAGCTTGAGTTTCTGAGAGTAATTCTTTGGACCCCTGGGAATGCTACAAAGGTGTGGAAGGGTATCTCAACCTGAGAAGTGCTTTCCTTTGGGGACAGGGATCAGGGTTTGGGAGTGAAGGTTCACAGGAATCAGGACTTCTAGCCTTACCTATCATGCATTATTTTAAAGGATTGTGTAACTCTATGTTATTGGGTACCTAGTATTTAATTTTTTAAGGGAAAATATGTAAATTAGTAACAAAGTGTTATATCCAGACAGTAGACTTTGGAACTTACTATTTTCTAAAGCGCTTGTTACACCTATGGTATGAAAAAAGACAGCGTTCTCATCTATGGTAAAACTTTCACTTTTCTTCAGCAAAGTCACTATTGAATCATTTTAGGAAAACAAAGGACATAATGAAATAAAAGAATTCTCTATCCAAGAACCAAACTGCATCTCTGCACAGAAATGTACACTTAATGAAGGCTAACCAAAATGATGTCTGCTCTAAAATTATTATCTAAGGTAGAAGATCATTTGATTATTTATATAAATAACAAGGACTCAATGAACATCAATGAGCTGTAGCTGTAGCTCAGTGGCAGAACACTTGCCTAGCGTGTGTGAGGCACTGGGTTCGATCCTTAGCACCACATAAAAACAAATAAAATAAAGGCATTCTGTTCATCTCTAACTATAAAAAAAAAATTTTTTTTTTAAAGGAACACTGAAGACATGCCATTTTAAATGTTGTTCTTGTAGTTTCATATCCTGATGCAATAAATCCAGTTACTTTAGTAATTCCCTAGTCATTGGTCAGCATTCCTAAATAACTTGTATAAAGAAAACCAAGGCACTGTAATTAAGTACTGTTCCCCAAATTAACAGACCATTCAGAGCATGCTATCCCAAATTCCTCAGTATTCTACAACATAGAATTAGAAAACTATCATTTATTGATAGATTTAAGGTGTAATACAGGTTTCCAAAAATGTGGCAGTGAGAATACCAGCATAAAAAAGAGAAAACTTGTGCTAAAAACAACCTGAATTCATCATTGGCAATATTACATAACAATCAAGGTCCTCACATACTAATGATTTCCACTTTGTCTATATTGCCAACCTCCCATGCATCAAAAAACACAAAATATTATCAAACTTGGGAAGGAATAAAGTACTCCATGAATTTTAAGATCATAATATTAGGAAAGTTTGGGAGATTTGCAAAATATATCCTACTCATCCATGTGTTTGTACAATATCATTTCTAGTCATTTTTGCAGTGATCATTAGTGAATAAACAGATTTACAAGTTTATAGCAGGGCATCTGGGTTCAACACAAAACTTTTACAAACTTTAGGTAAATACATGTTTCATAAACACTGCTAACACTTAAAGGAATTAAATAAAATTCCAAAACTTGGAAAGCAAATAAAGACAAGACAACTAAGAAGCATTTTCCACCATTTACTCTTGTTATCAAAAATAGTTCAACTCTTCTTGCAAAACAAAAACAAAATAGTACATACTGGACACATACATCACATTTTTCTTCCTATGGCTTTAGCCCACCCCCACCCCACCAAAAGAGACCAAAAAAAAAAAAAAAAAAAAAAAAAAAGCCCAACAACAACAACAAAAACAATTCTACCTGACCACATTCACAGAAAATGACACCAGGATACACTACAAAACAGAAGGAGGTGTCATCTGCTCTGTGTCCAAAGGTTTCTTCTCCGAATCTTGTACTAGGCGAGTAACCATCATTGAACATGCTGTGTGCCAAATCAAAACAACTTCAACATATGTCAGATCTCACTAGAGATGGTGAACGCAGTAGAAATTGGAACTTTTCCAGCAGTATTTTTCTTTAAATAAGCACTGTCAAAGCAGCAACTCTTCTTTAAAATCATAAGGTTATTTCTTTACACCTAGTCAGTCCTTGTTTTTCTTGGGCTGTGCTCTTTCAAGCAACTGACTAGATTTCCCTTCAACAGAATGTTTATCTTCCCAGTAAAAATTAAAGGGAAGAAGTACATTTAAACTGAAACACAGTTTGTGCTTTACATGCAAAAGAGCATTCTAAAGGAAATCCTCCTAGCTTCAAACCTACCTAAATGCACAGGCTTCATAAAAAGGCATTTTTAGTAGGCCTCAATACAGAAGCCTTCATAATGAATAGCACCCTAAAAAAAAATAGGAGCATATTCAAAATAAAGTCTGTGGCAAATAAACAGAGGAAAGAGAAATCAAAGCAGCAGCCAATGGCAATAAGTATAATGCATAAATCTGGATAAGTTTGGGGGCATTATTCCAAAATTATTTTAAACAAATCCCAATTTCAAAATAAAATCTTTATAATTTTTAAAAATTCTGTCTTATACTACATAGTCTAAATTCAATTACCTCCTTCAGAATAAAACCGCTCTTCATTTTTCCAACTGGAACATTGCACAAAGTGAAGGTAGGATTTAGAATTTTTTTTTCCCTAGAAATGAGTCAGACTTCACTAGAAAGGAGGCTCAACTTGTAGTTTTGGAGCATAAAGAGCTAAACATTTGCAGTCTGACTGAATTTGTTCACTTTTTTAAAAGACAGATTTCTTAAACATTCTAATGAGGGGCAAATTTTCTTTCATAATACTGCTGATTTAAGAACTGCTACATACACCAGTAGCCAATTTTCATGATCAGAAATGGTATGATGTCAGCACAAAGGTTGAGCTGGACACATCAGCTTTACAACAGGAGAAACAATGTGGCATGTGAAGGCAGCACCGAGTCTCCTGAATAAACTAATGGCTACATTTCCACAAAAAAATTAGCGCAATCTTTATGAACTGACTAGATACCACTTCCTTACACTTAATCATAAACTTTGATTATGCACAAAGCATGACCATAAACAATGAGGTTAATGTTATTTTCCTTGCCAAAGTTCATTTTGTATAAATCAGTTGCATCAGCATTTGTTCTCAAACTATGAGGTTCTGTAAGAACTAAGGACATATAGTTGTAGGGTTACTCCTCCATTATCTGCAAACTATTTCCCCGACACTAACACATATAACTTAGCAATGAAAACACTTGATACAAGTGATCTATATGCAGGAGCTCCGGCAAGTTATACCAACAGAACCATAGCTGCCGTAAAACTGTAGCTATTTCCCTACCAGAGGTAGGTTTAAAGACCCACTGATTTAACAGTCGAATCTCATGTCTATAGCTTCATCCAAACTTTTATCATCATGTGTACTGGCAGCTAAAAACGTTGTTACTGGGGACCCTGTGACATTAATTACACTGGTGCTGGTACTAGCATTACGCACTGCAATGCTAGTTACATTAATGCCCAAAGTGAGCCTGGTCTGCTCCAAGGCCTTTTCTGGCACGGCAAATGCCTCCAGCTTCTTCTCCCCATTGGCCATATAGGAGTTTTGGCAGCCACGACATATACAATCTAAGCAGGCTTTGCGGTTAGAGTAGCAAGGGCAGCGTTGGCCGCGGCATGTAAGAACACTTGGATTTTGAGTAGCACGCCCACATTTACACCCTTTCTTTTCCTGGGGCTTTTTGTACACGGTCTTGGTAGGACTTCCCGGCATAAAATGATGACTAGGAATCTTTTCCTTTACTGCTTTGTCTTTTTTTAGGATACCTGGCTTGGTTTTAGAGTGAGATTTCTTGGATCCATGTTCATGACTCTTTTTCATGCTTTTAGTAGATAAAAGTACAGTTTTACTGATTTTGGGTGTCGTGCCTCCATTAGGAACAGTTGCTATAGGTTGAAGAGAAATTTTGCTCTCCCGTTTCACTGTCACAGGAGCAGATGCCCCCAGTGTTGGGCCTCGGATGATGGTAGAAATTGGAAGTGGCTGAACCTTCTCACTGTCGCTTTCTGATCTGGATCGTTTTCTATTCAATTTTGCTACCTTCGGAGTTGCTGCTGTACATGATAACCCATGAAGTGCAGGACTGGTGGACATAAAAACATTATGGCTAAGAGACTGGGAAGAAAGCTGCAAAAAAGGTCCATTGGATACAGTGGCTTCCAAGTTCGGCTGCAAATTAGGACAACAAACATCTGTATTTGAAACAGTTTCTAAGCTGCGGAGTACTTCCTCAACACTCAGTAAGAGAGAGTCACCAGGTTTAATATCTTCACTGAAACTACAGATATCAATGCCTGTGGAGCATAAATCGGTGGCTACTGTGTCACAGACGGGTGGTAGGCTGTCAGATAGATCCTCAGTTTTTATGTCAACAGTATTACATACATCAATCGTATTTGAATGTTCAGGTGAAGGAATATTTATACCAAATCTATCTATTGAAAGCCCATTATAAGTAGGCAAACCATTGATAACAGAACTGCCAATAGCAATGCTGAGGGTGCTTTCAGACATTGGAGATAAACTAGCTTGAGGATCAGTCGTGGGTTCTGAGGTTGAAGGTAAAGGGGAATGTGTCAAACACAAAGTAAAGGATGAATCTGAGGGTTTTTCTGTCTCCTCACAAAACAATGATCCATCATTAAGCAAAGCCAAAATATCAGAAGAGCAGTCGACTGCTTCTATTATATCCCGTGCCAACGTAGTCTGTGTTATATATTCACATAGTTTTTTGTAGCAGTTCACTAAGATGCTTAACTGCTTGTTTTCTTCAAACTGCTCATAGTCTTTGCACCAGCTACATGAAGGTTTCATCATCATTTTCTTGCCCTTACAAGTTTTGCAGACATAATGTTGGCAGGTGGAGTTGGTGGGTGCAATAGGATCTTGCAGCAAATGTCCTAAGGGAGGAAAAAAGGAAAGCAAAAATTTTAGTAAAATAAATCCACAGTTTCACATACTGGAGTTAACAACACATTAATCTATCAAAACTGAGATGCGTTAAACTCATCAGACCAGATAACAAGAATATATTTTAAAAGAAATGGAAAAATATTCGATAATTCACTTCATTTCCATGCTATATTCCCATTCCTTTAGCTCAAAATAGGATCTTTCCTGATTCTGTGTTCCTTCTGCATACTCTAGTCCACCTCCTTCTCCTCTCCAAAAGCTATTAAAATGTTAGAGGTAAATTACCAAAAACAAACTATGTTAAAATCCTTGGAACCTCAGGCTGGGTTGTGGCTCAGTGGTAGAGCTCTTGCTTAGCATGTGTGAGGCACTGGACACCATAGTAAAATAAACAAACACATACATACATACATACATAGATGGAAATTATTGTGTCCATCTATCACTTAAAATATTTTTAAGTCCTTGGAATTTCAACCTAATGCAACATCAAAACAAAATCATGATTACTTCATGTAGGACAATGGGGAAAAGATGAATAAGACAGATTTTGTCCCTGCACTTTTAAAATGTCTTGAGAACATTAAGCAATCAGTACAAAGGCATTTTCACAAAAGAAAATACATTATTTCAACCAGTGTTTATTATATATACCTCATAAAATTAATGAAAAGAGAAAATCAAAATGTAGTTTTAAAAAAGGGAGTACTGTTCAACTCTAAATCTTCTACAAAGAACAAAATGGAAAAAGAATTATATTTAAACTTACTAAAGGGAGGGAAAAAAACAGCATAATACTGGACTCTAATTCTTTTGGAAGAATTCAAAATAAAATGACCAGAGTCATAAACCACAAATATTCTTTTCTTTTCGGGGTGGGGAGATCCCCGGGGGGTTGAACTCAGGGCCACTCAACTACTGAGCCACAACCCCAGCCCTTTTTTGTATTTTATTTAGAGACAGGGTCTCACTGAATTACTTAGCACCTGGCTTTTGCTGAGGCTGCCTTTGAACTCACAACCTTCCTGTCTCAGCCTCCCGAGCCGCTGGGAGTACAGGTATGCACCACTGCGCCCAGCCATAAACCACAAATGTTAAGTACAACAATATACTATAAAAGTGAATTTTGGGACAACTCTCAAATTATAAATGTCCCATACATTATGAACCAGAAAGGAAAAGAAACTAAATTCCAATCCCCATTACTACCCTTACTCCCCAAAGAAGCAACTGTTCCTTGGTTCCCTGTTCATACAAATGGTTCATAGTTAATCCAAAACAGTATCTCTTTTCTCATAAATCATACAAAAAATGTTCTGACCACAACTGAAATTACAAATCAAGCTGGGCTTGGGGGCACATGCCTATAACCCAGCAATTCAGGAAGCTGAGGCAGGAGGATCACAAGTTTGAGGTCAGCCTGGGCAACCTAGCAAGACTGTGCCTCAAAAAAAAAAAGGCTAGGGATGAAAGAGAAAAGATACAAATTGCCAAACAGGAAGGAGAGTTGGGAATTATCACTAGTACCCTATAGAAATTTTTAAAATTAAGGAAATACAAATCAGACACACTCAAGGAGGGAAAAATGATAGGACTTTTCTTTTTTTCTTTTCAAAATACTAGGGATTGAACCCAGGGGCACTTTACCACTGGGACTACACATCCTTTTAATTTTTTATTTGGAGACAGGGTCTTACTAAATTGCTGGTACTGGTCTCAAACTTGTGATCCTCCTGCCTCGGCCTCCCAAGTTGCTGGGGTCGCAGGCATGTACCACCAAGCCCAGCTGACTCAATAAAAAATCTAAACCCTGAATAGACCTTTTTCAAGAAATTGAAATAGTAACTTAACAGAGGCTGTCTGTTAAGATTCCAAGTTTGAGGCCAGCCTGGGCAACCCAGTAAGACTCTATTTCAAACTAAAAGCCCTGGGTGGTGTAATTCAACGGCAGAGTGCACCTGGGTTCAATCCCCAGTACAGCAGCACCACCACCACCCCACACACACAGGTACAAAATAACTAAAACTAAAAAAGAAAAGAAATAGTAGCTTAAAATCTTCCTCCAAAGAAACCTCCAGGACTAACTGCCTTCACTGGTAAACTCTAACAAATTTATTTTTTATCTTTAAATAAATAGGAGAAAACATTTCCCAACTTATTCTTTAAGCTAGTTAACTATCGTAATACCAAAGCCACAAACAAGAAAATACAAAAATCCCTCACAAAGGTAGACACAAAAACCATAATAAAACAGTTAACAGAATAAAGTAACAAATAATTTAAAATAGTTTAAAAACTTTAAACTAGAATTTATTTAACCTATAGCCAACATGGTACTTAAAAAGGTGAAATACTAAATTATTCTGTATTCCCAAAGATTGGGAACAAAGTGTGCCTGCTTCTGCCACTTCTATTCAAAATCATACTCAAGATTCTAGTTAGTGCAGTAAGGTTCAAAAAACAAACAAAAACCCCAAGGCATCCAGTTGGAAAAGACATGAAACTGTCTTAGTAACAGATTACAGGATCCTATATAAAGAGAATTTTTTAAAAATTTCCACACAAAAACTATCTGAACCAATAAATGCAATAAATGAGTTTAGCAAGGTAACAGCACAAACAATACACAAGAATTCCACATTCATAACTACAGAACACCGATGAAAGAAATTAGCAAAAACTCTATAGAGATACATGTACTCTCAATATTGTCAGCGAGGCTCAGGGGTGCACGCCTGTAATTCCAGCACTTTGGGAGGCTGAGGCAAGAGGATCATGAGTTCAAAGCCAGCCTCACCAACTTCACGAGGCTCTAAAAAACTCAGTGAGAACCAGTCTCTAAAAGAAAATATAAGGGGGTGGGGGTAAGTATAGGCATACAGATCCATTAAACAAAACTGGGAGTACAGAAAGAAATTCTTACATTTATGGTCAACTGATTTGTGTAACAAAGGTGTGACATGAGAATTCTTAAGGCACCAAGAGAATTCAATGGAGAAGAGAGCATAGATTCAACATATCATGCAGGACAATTTGATACCCAAATGCTTTAAGAAAAAAAAAAATCACAAATTTAGACCCTTACCTTATAACATATACAAAAATTAACTAAAAAATGATCACAGGCCTAAATGTCTGAGGTAAAACTTTAAAATTCCAGAAGAAATAGGAGAAAAATCTTCATGGCTTAAAATAGGGCAAAGCATTCTCAGATGTGACACCAGATGCACAATCAACAGAAGGGAAAAAAAAAAGTAAGATATATTTATCCAAAATTAAAAATTAATGCTTCAAAAATCACCACTAAGAAAATGAAAAGATAAGCAATAGGATGGGAGAAAATATTCACAAAACACATACCTAATGAAGGGCTATAACCATGATATTAACAACAAAAAAACTTCCTACAAATCAGACAATTCAATTTGAAAAGTAGGCAAGATAGGGCTGGGGATGTGTGGTTCAGTAGTAGAGCACCTGCCTAGCACGCACCAAGTTCAATCCCCAGCATCCCAAAAAAATAAAACGAAATTAAGCAAGAGAACTAAATAAACCTTTCACCAAAGACAAGACACAAATGGCCTCTATCAGCATGAAATATGGTCAGTATCATTAGTTTTCAGAAAAAATAAAACTACAAGATACTGCTACACACCCATTAGAATGCCTAAATTCCAAAGGGCAACACAAAGAGTTGATTAAAATGTGGAGAAACTTATGTATCAATAGTGCAATGTAGGCCTGGGGCTGTGGCTCAGTGGTAGAGCTCTTGCCTCTCACATGTGAGGTACTGGGTTCAATCCTCAGGACCACATAAAATAAATAAAGATATTGTTTAAAAAAAATAGTGCAATGTAAAATGGTAATAATCACACTGGAGAAGTTTTAGAAGTTAAACATAAATTTACCCATACAACTTAGCAATTCTCCTGGTAACCAACCAGAAAAGAAATAAAAACAAAGGAGCACAATGGAATTTTGGGGATGATGAAAATATTCTAAAATCTGGTTTGTAATGATGAATGTATAATACTAAAATAAAAAATAAAATAGGAGCCGGACGCGGTGGCGCAAGTCTGTAATCCCAGCACTTAGGGAGGCTGAGACAGGAGAGTCGCAAGTTCAAAGCCAGCCTCAGCAATGGCGAGGCGCTAAGCAACTCAGTGAGACCCTGTCTCTACATAAAACACAAAATAGGGCTGGGGATGAGGCTCAGTAGTTGAGTGCCCCTGAGTTCAATCTCCAGTACCAAAAAAATAAAATAAAATAGGGCTGGGATTGTAGCTCAGTAGTAGAGCATTTGCCTTGCATGCATGAGGCACTAGGTCCGATCCTCAGCACCACATAAAAATAAAAAGATATTGTGTCCATCTACAACTAAAAAAATATTTTAAAAAATAAAATAAAATAAAAAGCTTAAGGCACCAGTAGTTAATGGAATCCAACCTTCTGCCCAATGTCAATGAAATAATTCCCTAAAGAGTACTCTTGACTTCATCTAAGGAAGAGAAAAAGGGATAAATAATAAATACCTAAACATATTTTCCCATTTATATCCATATACGATCATGCACCCCTTAATGACAAGGATACATTTTGAGAAATGCATCATTAGGTGATTTCATCATCGTGCAAACATCAGAAGAGAGTGTAGTTACACAAACCTAGATGGTACAGGCCAAGCAAAAATCAGCGTGGACTCTTGATGCAATCAAGAGTCATAATAGGGGCCAGGATAATAACTCAGTGGTTGAGCACTTGCCTAGCACCGGTGAGGCACTGGGTTTGATCATTAGCACCACATAAAAAACAAATTAATAAAAAATAAAGATTACATTCTTATAAAAAAAAGTCATAGTAAACAATATATATAAGGTTGCTGCCAGTGTAACACATCATACTGTTTTACAGCAAACTTTTTTTTAATGATGCATACACTAAAATCATGATTAAAAATAAACTAGCAAGTCATTTGTTATTATCAAGTATTAGGTACTATACATAATTTTATGCACTATATACTTTTGTACGACAGCATGGTTTTGTTTACACCAGCAAACACATGAGTAAGAAGTTTCACTTAGGAAATTTTTCAACCACGTTATAATCTTATGGGACCACCATTGTATATGGGGTCCATAGACAAAAACATCACTAATTCGGCACATGGTTCTGTGGGTGCGCGTGTGCGCATGCACATGAACGTACATGTGCACTTGCACTTAGAAAGATAAACCACAGGCTTTTTGTTTTTGTTTTTAATTGATTACCTGTTGGGAAGGAGGGCAGAACAAAGTAAAATGAATACGGACAGAAATACACCACTCGAGTTTATCCTATTCTTACAGATTTTACTTTCAAACCATGTTTTATGTAATTATGTATCTCAATTTTTAAAGGAAATCTAAAAAGCAAAAAGAATGAAATAAGCAACTAATTTTATATCAAATTTGAAGGTATAAACATTCAGAGATTAACTATTTCAAATGATTTTACAACAGATACTGTTATCACTGTTGATTCAATCCTTGGATCTTCATTTTTCTTATTTTCACTTATCACATTGTTAGTGGTAGTGTTAACCACTTGTAAAAGTCCTGGTGTCTATTGTGGAATAAAGTAAATGTTAATGCTCTTGAGAATCTGAATTTTATTTTAAGAGAAGAAAAAGTTTAAAAACAGAAAAGGTTAAATAAAAAAATACTATAGTTCTAAAATGAATTTAAACTGAATTTATCAGTATAAACTCATGATTTATGTTTTCATCTTAAATGAACATTATTTCCTAGAACTATGTTTTTAAAAGCTTAAAAACAAGCCAGGCATGGTGGTGCTTGCCTGTAATCCGAGCGGCTGCGGAGGCTGAGGCAGGAGGATTGAGGGTTCAAAGACAGCCTTAGCCTTAGCAAGGCCCTCTAAGCAACTCATGGAGACTCTGTCTCTAAAATGCAAAAAAGGGCTGGGGATGTGGCTCAGTGGTTAGGCGCCCCTGGGTTCAATCCCTGTAACAAAAAATAAAATAAAGGGGCTGGGGTTATGGCTCAGTGGTAGATTGCTTGCCTCACATGCGTGAGACACTGGGTTCGATTCTCAGCACCACATAAAAATAAATAAATAAATAAAAGGTCCATCAACAACTAAAAAAACATTTAAAAAAAATTAAAAAATTTAAAAAATTTAAAAAAAATAAAATAAAATAAAAATAAAAAGCCTAGAAACAAGGACCAACCTCAGTAGCAAATGAATTCAGATGATGGTAATGAAAAACAATTTCCTATTAAAAGAAATTGGAGCCCGGCGCACTGGCACACGCCTGTAATCCCAGCACTTTGGGAGGCTAGGACAGGAGAATCACGAGTTCAAAGGCAGCCTCAGCAATGGCAGTGCTAAGCAACTCAGTGAGAACCCCATCTCTAAATAAAACACAAAACAGGGCTGGGGATGTGGCTCAGTGGTCAAGTACCCCAGAGTTCAATCCCCAGTACAAGAAAGAAAGACGGACGGACGGAAGGAAGGAAAGACGGACAGAAGGAAGGAAAGAAGGGAGGAAAGAAAGACGGACAGAAGGAAGGAAGGTAGGAAGGGAGGGAAAGAAAGAAACAAAGAAGAGAAAAGAAAAAGAACAAAAGAAAGAAAGAAAGAAAGAAACGGACTAGAGGGGCATAGTGGCGCACAACTGTAATCCTAGCAGCTCCATAGGCTGAGGCAGGAAGATCACAATTTCAAAGCCAGCCTCAGCAATTTGGGGAGGCCATAAATATCTCAACAAGACCTTGTCTCAAATAAAAAATAAGAAGGGTTGGGGATGTGGCTCAGTGGTTAAGCACCCTGGGGTTCAATCTCTGGTACTTCCTTCTCCAAAAAAGAAAAATACTGGGGCTTCATGTAGCAAGAATTCAGACAAGGTATGTTCACCTTGTTATGCAAGAAATCAAACTACAGTAAAACACCAGAACTCAGAAGGAAACGTGAAGAGGTTCCAACTGGCCAAAGATGAGAAAAACTGAGCATGCATACATGCAATGGAATTAAGCATATTTAATATATTCAAGCTAAGAGTTCATTTTAAAAAATCAATTTCAGAATGCGAGTGAACCAGATTAGTGGTTTAAAAACTCGTAAACACAAAGGAATAAGTCTTTGTCCTGATTTACTTATATGAACATCACCAAATTATACATAAGAAGTCTCTCCTTACCAAATTATACATAAGTTTAGATAATGTTCCATATACTTTTAACAACAAAAAAATTTGCTCAAAATACTTTTGGCCTTAAAAAGTTATAGTTGACGACAAACAATTGTTTTCTTACCACACTGTCTTTGATTTTTTAATCTGCAACATTTCATATAAATTATCTTCTTTACTAAGCCAAGTAGTCTTTTAATTAAATGAATTTGATATTTATGTGTCCTGTTAAAACAAATTGACCTAGGGACTAGGGTTGTGGCTCAGTGGTAGAACGCTTGCCTGGTGAGTGTAAGGCACTGGGTTCAATCCTCAGCACCACATAAAAAAAATAAATAAAATAAAGGTATTTTTTAAAAAAGAAAGAAAATAGTATTAAACAAACAAACAAAAAATTGACCTGAAGACTTAAATATACCTTTTTTTTTTTTTGGTACTGGAGATTGAACTCAGAGGCACTTGACCACTGAGCCACTTCCCCAGCCCTATTTTGTGTTTTATGTAGAGACAGGGTCTCACTGAGTTGCTTAGCCCCTCGCCATTGCTGAGGCTGGCTTTGAACTCACGATTCTCCTGTCTCAGCCTCCCTAAGTGCTGGGATTACAGGCGTGCGCCACCGCACCCGGCTTAAATATACTTTTTTTTTTCCTCTGCCATGCTGGGGATTAAAACCAGGGCCTTAGGCATACTAAATCTTGCAACACTGAGCTACTCTCTGGATTTAAATAATTTTAAAACCAGATTAATGGGCTGGGTTTGTCGTTCAGTGGTGGAGTGCTTCCCTAGCATGTGTGAGGTACTGGGTTTGATTTTCAACACCACATATAAATAAATAAGAAAGAAACCATTTTAAAATAAATAAATAAAACCAGATTAAGATTTAGTACAAGAGCACACCTGTAATCCCAGCAAATTAGGAGGCTGAGACAGAAAGATTCCAAGTTCAAGGACACTTTGGACAACTTAGTAAGAACTAGTCTTAAAATAAAAATACAAAGAACTAGGGATATAGCTCAGTAGTAGAGGCCCATGGGTTCAATTCCCAGTACTGAGGGGAAAAACATTTTTTTAATATAAGAGAAAAACACTGTAAAACCCAAGGAAGGAGCTTGAATTCCACCATCAAAAAACATTTCTGCTCAAACTTCAAATTATACTACAGGGCTATAGTAACAAAAACTGCATGATTCTGGCATAAAAAGAGACACATAAACCAACAGTACAGAAGACAGAGAGACACAAACTCACACAGAAAGTCATCTGATCCTTGACAAAGGTGTCAAAAACACACTGGAGAAAAGACAAGTCTTTTTAAACAAATGGTGCCGGGAAAACTTGTTACCCATATGTAGAAGAATGAGACTAGACCCTTATCTCTCACCCTGCACCAAAATCAACTCAAAATGGATCAAAGACATAGAAATTAGACCAGAAACTATGCAATTCCTAAAAGAAAACATAAGGCCAACACTCCAACATACAGGAACAGGCAATGACTTTCTCAATAGGACTCCTAAAGTTCAAGAAATAATGGCAAGAGTTAATAAATGAGATGGCACCAAGTTAAAAGGCTTCTGCACAGTAAAGGAAACATGTAGGAATGTAAAGGGAATGGGAGAAAAATCTTTGCTAGCTGCTCTCCTGAGGCTTAATAGCCAGAATTTATAAAGAATTCAATTAATAAATGGGCAAATGAACTGAACAGACACTTCTCAAAAGAAGAAATACAAATGGTCAGTGATAATATGAAAAAATATTCAACATCATTAGCAATTAGGGAAATACATATATATCAAACCTACATTGAGATTTCATCTCAGAATGACAGTGATCAAGAATACTAATAAATAATACTAATAATAATAAATGCTGGAGAGGATGTGGGAAAAAGGAACATTTTTACATTGTTGGTAGGATTATAAATTAGTTCAACACTATGGAAATCAGTATGGAAATTCCTCAAAGACTAGGAATGTAATCACCATATGACCCAGCTTTACTACTCCTTGTTATTTATCCTGAAGAATTAAAGTTTTCATACTATAGTGGTACATGAATACCCATGTTTACAGTAGCACAATTCACAACAGCCAAACTCCGGAACCCAGCTAGGTGTCCATCAATGGACAAACGGATACAGAAAATGTGATATACATACACACACAAAAATAGTTTTTTGGTTTTTTTGGTACTGGGGATTGAACTCACTGAGCCTCATCCCCAGTCCTACTTTGTGTTTTATGTAGAGACAGGGTCTCACTGAGTTGTTTAGCACCTCCCCATTGCTGAGGCTGGCTTTGAACTCGCCATTCTCCTGTCTCAGCCTCCCTAAGTGCTGGGATTACAGGCTTGAGCCACCACGCCTGGCTACAAAAATAGTTTTTTACTCAGCCACAAAGAATAATGAAATTATATCGTTTGCAGGAAAATGGATGAAACCTGAGAACATTAAGTAAAATAAATTAAACTCAAAAGCTCAAGGGTCATGTTTTCTCTCATATGTGGAAGCTAGAGAAGAAAAAGGAAAAGAAAAGCAGAGGAATCTCATGGAAATCAAAAGGAGATCAGTAGAGAAAAGGAAGAGAAAGGAAAATCACTGAGGAATGATACTGGCCAAGTCATATTGCTATAACATGTACATATATGAATATGTAACAACAAATTCCACTATTATGTACTACAACTAATAATGTACCAATAAGAAATTGGAAAAAAAAAAAAAAAAAACCATTTTGTGGACTAGCAATGTAGCTCAGTGGTAGAGTACCTGCCTAGCAAGTGTATAAGGCCCTGGGTTTTATCACCAGCAGTGAGGGAAAAAAAATTTTTTGGAAGTTTTATCAATCAACACACTCTTGGGTTTTTTTGATTGGTTGGTTGGTTTTGTTTGTTTGTTTATGGTATGGGGGATTGAATCCCTGAACCTCAGGGCACTTAACCACTGAGTCACATCCCCAGCTCTTTTTTGAGACAGAGTCTCAGAGGGCCTAACTTGCTAAAAGCTGAATTTGAGATCCTCCTGCCTAGTCTCCAGAGCTGCTGGCATTACAAGCATACACCACTGCACCCAGCTCAACATGTTCTTTATAGGGTCATAAGCTTCTCCTTGTGATAATCAGATTGAACACAGATCACTCAAATCATTACTTCATTCTATTAATTAATATGCCAAAGCCAGCACCTACATTGGCTAGGATTCACCCTCATCCCTGCCCCTAACAAGAACCAAGATTAACAAAGTAGCATAAATTTTAGAGATCTGCAGCATCAAAATAAACCATGATTAGGTCACAAAACATTTTTCCTGTATTTGTATATAAAGGATAAGCACTCTTTAACTTAACAAGAATGGCCAGCTCTTCTAACATAGCTGATCCCACTGTAAACAAAGCAACTGATAATTCACTCACTTCAACACAACACTTGAAATAGTAACCACAAGGGGCTGAGGATGTAGCTTGGTGGTAGAGTGCTTGCCTAGCACGTCCAGGCCCTCAGCTCAATCCTCTCAGCATCACACACAAAAAAGAAAAAGAAAAAAGAAAAAGAAACCATACTATAAATTTTATGTTGACACACAGACTACCAAATAAATTATGTTCTAATCACTTCTGAATCAAGATTTTTTTGAGTCTCCATTCTAACAGTGGAATGGATATTTAACTCCAAGAATATCCTGACCTCAGTACTGGGAGAAATTTAATTTATGAGAGTAGAGAGAGGGGCAAAAGAAAAAAAAAACTAGCAATGGCTAAAATGATTAGCAAAATTTGTTAATGTATAAATAGAGGATCTAGTAATAACAAAGACCATAAAATTAAACCTACGATAGAAAAAATGATAATAGGTTAAAATGTGACATGAACAATAGTAAGACTAGGGAATCAAAACCTCATTTTAAAGTTTAAATGTGGAAAAGAAATGCTCATCGTGAGAACAATTTCAGTAAAAGGGAAACTGATACACTCTGTATTTACCATGATGCCCTCTCCAGAGTTCTTCTCTTGGTTATGCTTCTATTACAGCAAGAACTGCCTTAATCAATAAGCTCAAAAGTAGTAATTTTATATAAACATTTCATGTTGTTAAGAGAACATGTGAAGATCAGTGAAAATTAACCAAGACTCACATAAACAAAATCCTAAAATGCTACTGTCAGAAAGCAAAAAAATGCACAAAGGTAGGTGATGGTAATGATTTCAATCACCCCACCATTTGTTGAAGAAGCATTCTTGGAGATCAGAATTTTAAATGGTCAAGATATCCAAAAACAGGGGCTGGGGTTGTAGATCAGTAGTAGAGCACTTGCCTAGCATGTGTGAGGTGCTGGGTTCGATCCTCAGCACCACATAAAAATCAATAAATACAATAAAACATTGTGTCCATCTACAACTAAAAAAAAAAAATCCACAAGTAAATGCAAATAAATCTTATAATACTTAGAAAAATATTTGAGGGAGGAAAGTCAATGATGGTAACATCTTATTTTAACCAGTTTTACCCAAATAATGATAGAAAAAAAAAAACAGACGAGAATCCAATATGCACAAAATACATAGCACTCTGGGGTGGGGCTATAGCTCAGTGGCATAGCACTCACCTAGCATGTGTGAGGTACTGGATTAAATTCTTAGCACTGCATAAAAATAAATAATTTTTAAAAAATACGTAGCATTCTGCTTTCACTGAGGAGAGCAACATGAAACAGAAAAGAGATAATTTCTACATAACAAACTATGCTTTTCATCACAACCTAAAATTGCTTCCCAACAAATGGACCTACACCAAATATAATCAAAATAAAAGCTACCAGAATAGGGAGGCTGAGACAGGAGAATCGCAAGTTCAAAGCCAGCCTCAGCAGCAGCAAGGCACTAAGCAACTCAGTGAGACCCTGTCTTACATAAAACAAAATAGGGCTGAGGATGTGGCACAGTGTTGAAGTGCCCCTGAGTTCAATCTCCAGTACCAAAAATCAAAATAAAATAAAAGCTACCAGAAAAACTCAAAGGATATCTTTTTTTTTTTAATTTTTTTTTTAGTTGTAGATGGACACAATATCTTTATTTTTATGTGGTGCTGAGGATCAAACCCAGTGCCTCACGCATGCAAGGCAAGCGCTCTACCACTGAGCTACAATCCCAGCCCAAAGGATATCTTCTTAATGGATAAGGATGGGGGAAAAAAAGTGACAAAAACACTGCTTACTAAAATGAAACAAAATTTGTCCGATATTTTAAAAATTATTACATATGTTCTCTCAGTTTGTTCCAATAGCACTTTACACTTTTATAGTTCTTGTCACATTATATTGTTATTGGTCACTAGGTCTCACTCAAGGCCAGAAATTTATCTCTTATGTGTTTGTGCACATAAGATGGCAACTAACAGATAAATGTATAGCGAATGAATCATAAAAGATTAGATGTGGGAGTGACCTTAGAGATTACTTTGTTCTTTGGCATCATTCTAACCAAGATGGACTTTCATGGATTATACAGCTAGTTGTTTGATTATACAGCTAGTTCTCTTGACAATGAGAAGCTCAGTCTACTGATTCCTAGCCTAGTTTTCATTTATCTGGCACCATGCTATTTCTGCTATTTTAAATCTGTAGCATCCATTGCGACAATTTTAGCTTCTTTCTACATATCAAGAAGAATGATCACTGAAAATTAACCATAGTCAGAATCAATAATTAACCAAGATACTAAACCTTTTTTGGGAAAGAAACAGGAGCAGGTACTGACAATGAGGGACAGTAACTAAGGCAGGAATGGTAAAGGACAGGTTTGTGCCAAATGTGGTGGTGCATGCCTTAATACCAGCTACTGGGGAGGCCCTATTTGGGGGGGTGGGGAGGAAGAATATTATTAGCAGGCATATTTTGAAGTCTAAACCTCTTTAAAATCTTCCATTAGGCAAAATTCATGGTCATGGTACCACTATCAAGAATAAACTGGATGTGATGGTTGTACACACTTGTAATCCCTACTCAGGTGGCCAAGGCAGGAGAATCACAAGTTCAAGGCCAGCCTGGGCAACTTAATGAGACTCTGTCTCCCCAAAAAGGGTGGGGTGGTAACTAGGGATGTAGCTCAGTGGTAGAACATCATGTGCTCAATCCTCAGTACAGGGGTGTGGGGCGATAATAAGCTAAGGTGAAACAAATTAAGACCAGAGAACACCTTTAAGGCAGCATCTTTTTACTCTTGGTGGAACATCCTAGGCCAGTTTGTTTTTCTTTGAATTTCTGACTGTGAGGCACTTAAATCTGTTCCTTTAAACTTATATTCAGTTTTTACTTTAGTAGTATACCAAATAGCGAATACATGCCTAAAATAAGAAAAAATAAAGTGTTAAAGAAATTGTTAGTTCTCTAACAAATAATCAAGCAGCTATGCCCAAACAGCACTGGCCCCTTGAATTATCTGTAATCAAGCCAGGTAGTGGCTTATGCCTATAATCTCAGCTATTCAGAAAACTGAGACGAGAATTTCAAATTCAAGGCTAGCCTGGGCAACACAGCAAGACCCTGTCTCAAATAAGTAAACAAATATCCCTAATCACCTGGATTTCACAGACCTGTAACCTATTTTCTTTAAAATAGCTAGCTCAAAACAATTGTTGTATGCCAGAAAAATGTGCATCTTAACTAAAAACAAGGAAGTAAAATATGACAAATATGCATTAGCCACTAAAAATAGTAACAGAGTGGAGTATTGTGATCACCTGCCCAAGCAATTATTTTAAAGTTCACTTGGGGCTGGGGTTGTAGCTCAGTGGTAGAGCACTTGCCTACCATGTGTGAGGCACTGGGTTCAATTCTTAGCACTGCATATAAATAAATAAAATAAAGATCCATAAACAACTAAAAAAATAAAGTTCACTAAGAACTTTAGATACTACTATATTAGATACTACTATATTAAGAAACCAGTGACAGCTAAACATATATGCCAATTTTATAGGAGATTAAGGATAAAGAAAAAGAACAGTTAAACAGTGCATTAAAATACGAATGCTACTCAAGCCAAAGTGTTTACTGAACATCTGATATTAAACCTCAGAGTTTCCTTAACTTGGTAATTCTTTGGTTAACCTAAAACTACAACAAAGTAATTTCTGGTATTCAGGGTGATAAATCACTTGTTTATATGAGGTGAGCTTCATCAGTCAATTATCATTATAAATTAAAACAAACCAAACACTCACCACCACTCTTATTAAATGGTTCATGTGAAACTACTCAAACCCATAACATATTCATAAACTAAAGTCATGCCTCACTTCATATGCCTGTAAGAATTAAAATAGAGTACCAGACATCATTTAGAATTCCAGACATCATTTATCTTAATAACTAAGCAGGGGAGATTTTTATAGAGTGTTTGTGGTTACAGAGTGCCTTCCTAATATTCCATTATTTTCATATCTTAGTAAAGCAATGACAGTCACTCATAAAGTTATTACCAATAAGATAATATAGGTTGGTCACTTAATCACAATTGATTCATAGCTGAATCAAACAATCAACAAATCAATATGAATCTAAATCCAAATTTCCCAAACTGGTACTCCATGGACCCTGAAAAGTCTGCTTTGTTACCCTCTTGGAAAGCCATCCCAAAACACATGAGCATCTTTAAAACTAAATACTACAGCCAT
The DNA here is from genome assembly GCA_028644305.1 of Xerus rutilus. NCBI lineage: Eukaryota > Metazoa > Chordata > Mammalia > Rodentia > Sciuridae > Xerus > Xerus rutilus. Next base: position 17,313,850 of record CM053409.1, on the reverse strand, counting down.
CAAGAAACTTGTCTAAGACACCATGGCTTAAAATTACTAGCACATGATCTTTTTAAAAAAACATACCTCGGGTCTGAGGTTGTAGGAGGCACTGGGTTCGATCCTCAGCACCACATAAAAATAAAATAAAGATATTCTGTCCACCCACAACTAAAAAATAAATATTTAAAAAAAAAAAAACATACCTCACACAAGCAGTATTCCAAGTCAGTACTACCATTATCCATCATCTAGGTAATCCACTCCAGACCTGACCTGTTAGCTGAGAATGCTGCCCAGGAATGTGTATTTTCAGAAAACTTCCCAAATTCTGACATACAAGCAGGTTTAGGAACCACTAAAGATAGTTTAACCTTCTTTTTTACTTTGAAGCCATCTTTCACAGTAACAAGACCTCATCAGATTTTTTTCGTTATCATTTTATCATGTAAGTTAAAAAATGTAAAATCATTTTTAAGTAAAAAACCTTTTTAATCAGTATGAATAAAAATGTACTATAAAGTTCATTTTAATAAAACATACAAATCTAAATATTTGCTTCCACTAGCAAAAGAATAACACCTTGTTTTATCTCTAAAATATATTTTTTCATATGCATTTTTGGTAATATAGTTACTCTAAAACATTTATAGCCGGGCGTGGTGGCTCAAGCCTGTAATCCCAGCACTTAGGGAGGCTGAGACAGGAGAATTGCCAGTTCAAAGCCAGCCTCAGCAAGGGCGAGGCGCTAAGCAACTCAGTGAGACCCTGTTTCTACATAAAACACAAAATAGGGCTGGGGATGTGGCTCGGTGGTCAAGTGCCCCTGAGTTCAATCCCCAGTACCCAAAAAAAATAAAAAATAAAAATAAATAAAACATTTATAACTCAGGAATGTTAAAAACAGACTATCTGGGTATGGTGGCTCACACCTGAAATCCCAGCAATTTGGGAAGCTGGGGCAGAAGTATCAAGTTCAAAGCCAGTCTCCACAATTTAGCAAGGCCTTGAGCAACTCAGTGAGACTCTGTCTCAAAAAATTAAAAGGGGGGCTGGGGATATAGCTCAGTTGGTAGAATGCTTGCCTCGAATACACAAGGCTATGGGTTCAATTACCAGCAACACACACACACACACACACAATTAAAAGGGCTGGGCACAGTGGCACATGCCTGTAATCCCAGCAGCTCGGGAGGCTAAGGCAGGAGATTCGAAATTTCAAAGCCAGCCTCAACAACTTAGGCCCTAAACAACTCAGTGAGATCCTATCTTTAACATAAAATACAAAAACAGGCTGGGAATGTAGCTCAGTGGTAAAGCACCCCTGGGTTCAATCACTAGTAAAAAAAAAAAAAAAAAAAAAAAAAAAAAGGCCAAACTATATATTATGCAGAGACAAACCACATATGTGAGCTGTAATTTGGAATTCTGGTATTGTTTCACTAAAAATTTTTGTTTAACCATTTTTGTATTTTCTTACTAAATAATGAGCTTAATAATGGCTTCAGAGGAATATCTGCAAACACTTCAAATAATGCAATTATAAATAGTTTTTATTCTCGAAAATTAAAGTTTACAGAGTAGCACTGTATTTTCTTTCTAAATTGGCTTTTTAAAATATTACCAACAGTGCTGAGGTTATGGTGCAGTGGTAGTGTGCCCGTCTAGCACGCCTGAGGCACTGGGTTTGATCCTCAGCACCACATAAAAATAAAGATATTCTGTCCACCTACAACTAAAAAATAAATATTTTTTTAAAATTATAAAATATTACAAACACCTTAAGAAACAGGATATTAGTTCAACATAGCCAAATTACAGGAAAGGGTAATAATAATTTTAAGTCAAATATTTACAATCATTTATATTTTATGTTCATTATCTAGTATTTCAGTATCAACTTAATTTCCTTACTGGCTTTTATCTCTAACCAGTGGTACACTGGATTATATGAAAAACTGTAACAATATGACTAAAAGTTAACAAAGTACATGACTAAACAACTATAAGCTAGCTATCACTGTAGACAGAAGGTTTCAGATGAATTAACTGGTACTGTCATTAATTACAGGACTGCTATTTGTCCTAATGCTCATTTGACATCTCTTCAAATCTTATAGCTCATTTACAAGTCATTTTAAAGGAAGAAAAATAAATTACTTTATCTTGCTTTTTTTTTTTAAATAATAGGAGCCTTTTACTATAGCAACACTGTGGAATGTTTTTTTCATCCCGATTCACTGCAGAGAAAACTAAGTGGTAAACTCCAATAATCTGTTCATGAATGACTCCATCAAAATATTTTTTAAAACACTGCCCAATGTTCTAAAATCAAAACTTAAAAAATTTTGAGATGAAAACAAAACACTGAAAGCATCTTTCAATGCTCCCATAGCTTCCAGGAACAACAAACAGTTCTATAGTTCTTAAAGTTCTTTAGTTGTTAAAACCCACTGTCCAATAGAACTTTATGCATGATAAAAATATTATATATCTGCAGTGCCCAATAAAATAGCCACATATAACTACTCAGCACTGAAAATGTAGCTAAGCACAACTAGAAATCAAGATTAAAATTTTTAGTTTTAAAGAAATGAAGCTTAAATTATCACATTCAGGTAATAGTTCTACATGGGCATAGGTACGGAATGTGATCTTACCCTGCTTCCCAAGAAAATGGAAACAGATTTCCCTACTGCCTAAACAATTTCAACACCAGATAAAATAATGATTTACAAACATTTAGCAACAAGCAGCACAGGACAGTAATCCCTGAGGGAGGAACAAGAAAAGTGAGCCCTGCAACTGTCACAGCTTACTGACTAGAGATGGTTTCAAGTCAAAGCACAGAGAACCCAGACAAAACCTGGGGGTCTCCTCCAGCTGAGAGTCCAGGCATCTGGAAGTCTCAGGACACAGTACCACATATTAAAAAGATATACAAGGGCTGGGATTGTGGCTCAGTGGTAGAGCGCTTGCCTCACATGTGTGAGGCACTGGGTTCAATCCTCAGCACCACATAAAAATAAATAAATGAAATAAAGATATTGTGTCCATCTACAACTAAAAAAAAAAGTTTTTTTAAAAAAAGATACAGAAAAAGAGATTCAGAGCTTGCACTGAATCCTAGCAAAAGTTTAAAAACAAGTCTCAAAAGGATCAAGCCAGGCGCGGTGGCACATATTATAATCCCAGCTATTAGGGAGGCTGAGGCAGGAGGAGCACAAGCTCCAGGCCAGCATGCACAACTTGGCAAAAATCTGTCTCAAAACTTTTTTTTTTTTTTTTAATTTAAGAAGGGTTGGGAATATAGTTCAGTGGTAGAGTGCCACCAGGTCCAATTCCTAACACTGTAAAAAATAGAACTTAACAAAAGAGTCTGACAGTCTCCAAGTAACTTAATCTCATCCCAAAACAAAGCTCAAGAATATTCATAAAACAAAAATATACAACAAAGAAATTTTACCAACATAACAAAAAGGTATCTGACATTCAATCAAAATTAACCAGGCTTGCAAAGAAAACATAACCTGTAATAAGCAGGGGAAAAAAAGTCAAAAGCAAACCCAAAAATGACACAGATGATACAATTACCAGACAAGAAAATTAAAAGATGTTATAACTATATTCTATATGTTCAAAAATGTTTTATACACCTAACAATAGCTTCAAAATACATGAAGCAAAAGCTGATAAAACTCCAAAGAGAAACTGACAAAACCAAACTATGGTTAAATTTCAGTACTACTTGCAACAATTGACAAAACTAAGTAAAGATATAAAGCATCTGAACAACCACTCTGTGTTGCAACTGACCAGAAACACTGTGAACCAACAACTATTCTCTGACAAACAGGAAAAGCAATCCTAATTCTTCTCCAGGTAAGGTTTCAAAACATAATTCAAGTTCTTAACATTAGAATCCTGTGACTCTAAAGAGTGTCCAGAGCACAAGAAAGGACTTATAAATACTCCATTAGTCAGGATTATAAACTAAATATTTACAGGGGCAATCCAGTAAAGAGGAATTTAAAAAGTGACAAAAACTAGTATGACCAAGGACAAACTAGAGAACATGCCCCTAAAACTCAGAGGAGGAAAAAACAACTCTAGCCAATGATGCTATAACATGAGAAAATGTCTACCCGCTGATGCCGAAACGTGACAATTTTCCAGAAGGCACCCAAAATCTGGATTTTTTTATGTGAATTCTAGATTTTGAAACAATGACCATTAACTTGGTTTTTAAAAAAAATTCTTAAAAATTCCAATATTAACCATTGGAAACATTTATCTCAGGTTTTATTTATTTATTTTTATGTAGTGCTGAGGATCGAATCCAGTGCCTCACACATGCTATGCTAGCGCTTTGCCAGAGCCAGGACCCCCAGCCCCTAACTTGGTAAACTTTTAATCAAGCTTTACAAGTTAGTCAAATTCACAACCAAATTTCTGGGGACACTTGCTTTGTTTTTAAGAGACAGTCTTGCTAATGTTGCCAGATTGGCCCTGAACTCCTGGGTTCAGGTGATCCCTCTACCTCAGTCTCTCAAGTAGCTGGGATTACAGGTGCACACCACTGCACCTGGCTCTAGTTTCTGCTCTAATCCAAAAACATTTTCTTATAAATAAAACAGAAAAATAATTTGTTCAAGTCACCAATTTGGCAGTAGGCAGAAAAATTCACACTTTTTTTTTTTGGTACCAGGGATTGAACCTAGGGGCACTTAACCACTAAGCCACATCCTCAGCCCCCTCCCCTTTTAAATATTTTTTAGTTGTCAATGGACCTTTATTTATTTATATGCGGTGCTGAGAATCGAACCCAGTGTGTCACACATACTAGGCAAGCGCTCTACCATAAGCTACAACCAACCCCAGCACCTCCCAGCCCTTTTTAATATTTCCCAGCCCTTAATATTTTACAAGGTCTCACTGAGTTGTTTTAGGACCTTGCTAAATTGCTGGGACTGGCGCTGAACTTGCAATCCTCCAGTCTCAGCCTCACAAACCACTGGGATTACAGATGTGCACCACCATGCCTGACCAAATCCACACTTTTTAGAGAAAAGTGCAACTATATTATACTGCCAGAAGAGGAACTGAGTGATGCTTATCTTCTCAGAAAAAGAGATAAAAAGTCTTCCAACACTTGGAGGGCAAATTTTGTGAAAGGCTTTCTGAATTCAGAAGACTAAATTTCCACCATGAAGAATAACTTAATAACATCCTCCTAGCAAGGCCTATATAAATAACTGAATAAGCCCAATGACACCATAAAAAGACCCTCTAAGAGATCCCACAGCTACTGGAGGTGCTGCACTCACATCCTATGTCAAAAGGTGAATATATTCAGTCACAGGCTGGACAAATCATTAACTATAAAGGAGACACAGAAATTCATCAGAAAAGAAAGCCTTACTTAGACGTGGTGATGCACACCTATAATCCCAGCTACTATGGAGGCCAAGAATGGCAAGTTAGCAAGATCCCATCTCAAAAGATAAAAAAGGCTGGGGACCTAGTTCATCGGTAGAGCACCTCTGGATTCAATCCCCAATACAATGAATGGGGGTGGAGGAGCCTTAATTTGAATGATGTCTTCTAAACCTTGATCCCCAGATTATATAAAGCCAGAGTCCCAAAATTCAGTACATCAGGCACAAATTTAATAGTGTTCATGAGAATTTACAGATCAAATACCGTTAGGTTACACATCGGATCCTCTAATCCCATTTCCTACGTGACTTTAACTGTTGCATAATTTTACAACCACCCAACTTTGCCAAAAAAGCATAGTTTATCACCATATATGAGACCAGACAACATTTTTAAATATATCATTTTTCTGTAGGCTATAGCAATAAAGAAAATGGACAATCTACAACTAAAAAAATAGATTTTTTTTTTAAAGAAAATGGACAGATAGTAACTGCTACACAACTAAAAGCACACACAAAAACGCACTAGCCAGGGGCTGGGATTGTAGCTCAGCGGTAGAGCGCTTGCCTTGCATGCGTGAGGCCCTGGGTTCGATCCTCGGCACCACGTACAAAGCAATAAAATAAAGACATTGTGTCCATCTACAACTAAAAAAATATTTTTAAAAAAAATGCACTAGCCATGCTTGAAAAAAACCAGAGACTCCAAACTGCAAAGATCCAAAAAAGTTTCTGAAACAGGAAGACAATGAATGAAAATCTTGCAACTAAGAATAAGCAAAAGATAACTGTCCAGACACACAGTAATTAAAATGAAAAAAAAAATCAAAAATCATTTCCTGACAACAGAAGCAAAGAGAACCTTATTTTTTTTTTAAATTTTTTGTACTTGTAGATGGACAGCATGCCTTTGTTTATTTTTATGTGGTGGAAAGGATCGAACCCGGTGCCTCACATGTGGCAAGCAAGCCCTCTGCCACTGAGCTGCAGCCCCAGTCCCAAGAGCCTTCTCGCTCTCTTTTTTCTTTCTTTTGGTACTGGGAACTGAACTCAGGGGCACTCAACCACTGAGCCACATCCTCAGCCCTATTTTGTGTTTTATACAGAGACAGGGTCTCACTGAGTTTCTTAGCATCTCGCTACTGCTGAGGTTGGCTTTGAACTTGTGATTCTCCTGTCTCAGCCTCCCAAAGTGCTGGGACTAGGCACGTGCCACCACGCCCAGTTTGAGCCTTCTCTTTTTTAAGAGAAAAAAACAGTAATAGAAACTAAATGGCTATGAAAAAGTCAAAGATGGCTGCTGGACCTAAAAAAGCATAAAATAAATTAGAATAAATATTTTTTAAAATACTACTTTTTAAGATAAATATAAAATTTAGAAAGTACATACATCATGCCAGGCATGGTGGTGCATGCCTGTAATCCCAGCAGCTGGGGAGGCTGAGGCATGAGGATAGTGAGTTCAAAGCCAGCCTTAAAAGTGAGGCACTAAGCAACTCAGTGAGACCCTGTCTTTAAATAAAATACAAAAAAAGGCTGGCGATATGGCTCAGTGGTTGAATGCCCAAGTTCAATCCTCGGTACCCTACGCATCCAAAAAAGAAAATACATCATAACTCACAGAAACAAACCTAAATTATCCATATATAAACATTACAAAATAGACTTTCTAAGACTCAACTGTGAGAAGTCAAGACAGGGAGGCATTAACAACTTTGTGATAGCATGTTATTGATGCACACAAATAAAAGCAAGGACTATAAAGGAAGAGAGGGATAGATGTTCAAATCAATTTGAGACTGAGAACCACAAGCCCAAGCACAACTTCAGAAGATATGTTGTTTTGCAGTATCAAATAGTACACAAAATTATTTGAAAATCAATTTCCCAGGAAGGGCATAAAACAAAAATTTTAGAATATATCCTGTCCTAACCATATATCCCATAACATTTCCTCACTAACCTCAATCCCAGGCACCATCTAATTATTCAACACTGTCCCATCCTTCTCTTCATTCTCCACAGATCCACACTTCACCCATTCCAATTCCTATCTTACCTGCAACTTCTTCCAAGCACCTGACCACTCTCTCAAGCTCCAGTAACACATTGTTAAAATCCCAGAAGAATTTTTTTTTTTTAAAGGCAAGAGTCTGAGCCAGGTGTGGTGGTACATGCCTATAATCCCAGCAATGCGGGAGGCTGAGACAGGATGATCACAAGTTCAAAGCCAGCCTCAAATGAAGACCCTGTCTCAAAATAAAACAAAAAAAAGGGGGGCGGGGAATCCTGGCACATGGATTAACCTTAAGGACATAATACTAAGTGAAAAAAGCCTATCAAAAAAAAAAAAAAAAACTTATTTGACTCCATTTAAATGAAGTATCTAAGCTGTCAAATTTATAAAAACAGAAATCAGGATGGTGATTCCCAGTCTGGGCATAGTGGGAAATGGACAGTTGTTGCTAGTGGGTAGAGTATCATATTTGGAAGATGAAAAATGTCTAGAGATCTACTTGACAGTATGTGACTATATACTATGCAGTACAAAATGATGAAGATGGTAAATGCTGTTGTGTATTTACCACCCACTCACAAAAAAAAATGTGATTTAAAAGTACAAGATAAATTTTAGGAATCAAATGATCTTAGGCTTGAGAAAAATGTATGAACATAAAACATTAACATACAATTATTCAAATAGTCTTTAATTTAGCTTCCGTCTAAAACACATATAGTTTAAAATAAGTCACTTGAGGTTATATATTCAAATTACATATTAGACTCACTATTTGGAAATTATTGTTTGCTCAGGCACAAAGCAAAGAATTTCTACTAAAAGGAGAATTTCTACTAGAAGAATCAGAATTCTAGAACTTAAAGATCTTCACATAGCTATTCTACTAAGTTCAATGTAGATCCACAATGGTTTTTACAATAACGGTAAAATGAGAAAAACAAAACGTCTTTCATAAAGCTACATCTATTTGGGCTGGGATTGTGGCTCAGTGGCAGAGCACTTGCCTTGTATGTGTGAGGCCCTGGGTTAGATTCTCAGCACCACATATAAATAAATGAATAAAATAAAGGTCCATCAACAACTAAAAAATATTAAAAAAAAAAAGCTACATCTATTTAATTTTAAAGGATATTATTTATTCTGAAAGCATGTCCTTACTACTCCAAGGATGCTGAAAGTTCTCATTTCAATGGGACAAATACTTACCCTTTCAACAAATTGAAAATCTGTTAAGCCAGACACTATCAGAAATGGGTACAATGGTGAACAAGCCAAGGAATGCTCCCACCCTCAAGGAACCACCTGCATTTCAGCAGAAGGTAAAAGAGTAGCAGTAGTAAGAAAAGATGATCCGTTTTTAAGTCCTTAACATGCAAACGAAAAGCTAGTCAGCAAATGTCATCTTATGTCAGCGGGAAACAATCTCCAGTCCCTTCCCTATTTAGTATGTGAAGAATTAATTACATGTCTAAAAGGTTCACAACTATTCAATAAGTTCAAAACCAAAATCACTTTGTTTCTACACTCTAAAAGACCAGGAAAATATTCATGTACATGAGAAGGTATCTAACCAAAATGATTTACAGGACTCCAAATATTTCCAAGAGTAATTTCCAGTTCTAACAGGATTTGACTCTACATATCAACATTTGTTGTATCATTTGAAGACTTAGAAGTTTAATGAAATTATGCCCTAGGGCATAATTTATCAATGCTCGATCCATCAAAGGAAAAGAAATTCTAACTTCTTGATAAGCAAGTCCAACATTTAGAAGAGAAACAAGTAACTAACACTTTAAAAAGGTATCCACAGTGTGCATTCCAGTCACTGCTTATGTGGCCTAGAAAGAACAGTAATTCTCTAGAGTACTGCTATTCCATTCACTAGGAGCTTTGAAAGGTTTGAATATACACAACAGTTGAAAACAAAGTGATAATCAGCTAATTAACATTTCAAAGAACAATGATAACAAAACCTGTAATTCCAGTGAATATCTAGGTTTGACAATAATTGACCTGACAGTGTAGTATCTTCCTTCACCTGCTTCCACCTTCCTCTACTTCTATGCAAAGGTGGGGTAAGCACTTAGTATTTGCCAGTCACAGGGTGGATAGATTTGTTCTTGTGAATTTAAATTTTTCAAGCCATTTAATAAGCTCACACATAACCCGAACTTGGAGATAAAAATATACAGCAGATTAGCCGGGCGCGGTGGCTCACGCTTGTAATCCCAGCACTTAGGGAGGTGAGACAGGAGAATCGCGAGTTCAAAGCCAGCCTCAGCAACGGCGAGGCACTAAGCAACTCAGTGAGACTCTATCTCTACATAAAACACAAAATGGGGCTGGGGATATGGCTCAGTGGTCAAGTGCCCCTGAGTTCAATCCCTGGTACCAAAAAAAAAAAAATAAAATAAATATACAGCAGATTAAGGAAACTGAGACAAAAAGTTAAATTAACTTGCCTACACTCGCTTAAGTAGAAAAGTCAAGACCTGAACCTAACTGCAAAATGTTTAGGCCTTTCATCTTCTCTCACTTCCTTTCACTTTCCTCCTCTGAATCTGTCTATAAAAACTTATATACCATCAGGTGTGGTTGTGCATGCCTATAATCCCAGACACTTAGGAGGCTGAGACGGAGGACCACAAGTTCAAGGCCAACCTGGGCAACTCAGCAAAACCCTGTCTCAAAATAAAAAAACAAAAAAGAGATGGGGATGTAACTGAAAGGTAGAGAGCTCTTACTCTGGATTCAATTCTCAGTATTGGAAGGAGTGAGGGCAGAAAACTCCATGCCAAGTCACTGAACAGGAGAGGGTGAAGCAGGAACATAAAAATGTACTTTCCCTAAGCTTATTAAATATACCAGAAAAATCAGACAGATATAAAAATTGCATTGAAAGGAACTGTAAGTACCTTATGACTGTAACAAAGGGTTACAGAGGTTCAGGGAACAAAGAGACAAGTTTTTGCTGGAGGAAGCAAGGAAAAATTCACTGAGAAAGAAGTTAATGAATTATACCTTTAGAGAAAAGGAGTTTATTTTAGGAAGAAGAAACTTTAAGGAACAATGGAAAGGAAAAGAGGAGGAAGATATGAAGGATGTTTGTTTGAAAAGGCAAAACATCTGGATGAAAAAGAAATTTTATATAAGAGCACAGTCGAATACAAAACTGAAAAGGTACGAGGACTAAGTCAAACACTAGAGGACCTGTTGAAATAAACTCCCTACGGTACCAAAATAGACCAATACTTAATTTTTAAATATTTATTATTTTCATGAGGTAAGAATGCACATGCATGCCTTATATTAATGAGTTTATGTTTTTGAGCCATGAAAAAAAAAAAAAGTCTAGCCGTGCGCAGTGGCGCACACCTGTAATCCCAGCACTTTGGGAGGCTGAGACAGGAGAATCGGGAGTTCAAAGCCAGCCTCAGCAAAGACAAGGCACTAAGCAACTCAGTGAGACCCTGTCTCTAAATAAAATACAGAATAGAGCTGGGGATGTGGCTCAGTGGTCAAGTGCCCCTGAGTTCAATCCCCAGTACCAAAAAAAGGGTCTAGGGCAGAACCTGGTACAAATTTAATGACAGAGCTGAATTCAACTAAACATTTTTTTCTTTGCTAACCACAGACACTTGGGGGGGAAAAACCTGAACTTATATTCATTTTACTAAAATTTTATGCCAGCCACTCAATTATAAGAGACACTAAAATCTATAATTCTCTTCCACAGGATGAGGAGGGAGGCTGGAACAAGAAGGAATAATTACAAAGCTCTCATGTCAGAAAAAATTCCTCTTATGTTGACTGGGTTTGTGTGTGTGTGTATGTGTGTGTGTGTGTGTGTGTGTGGTGCTGGGGATTGAATCCAGGGCCTTGTACATGTGAAGCAAGCACTCTACCAACTAAGCTATATCCCCAGCCCTGACTGGGTTGGGTTTTGTTTGTTTGGTTTTTTTTTTAATATCCTTATTTTGTTGTTTTTTTTAAAAATGTGGTGTTAAAGACAGAACCCAGGGGCTGGGATTGTGGCTCAGCGGTAGAGCGCTTGCCTCGCATGTGTGAGGCCCTGGGTTCGATCCTCAGCACCACATACAAAGCAATAAAATAAAGACATTATGTCCATCTACAGCTAAAAAAAATATTTAAAAAAAAAAGACAGAACCCAATGCCTCACAGGTGCGAGGCAAGCACTCTGCCACTGAGCCATACACCCAAACCCATTTTTTTTTAAAGCTGCAGCTGGACTTCTTTTTAAATGTAGCTTCATATTTAATGGCCCCTGTCCCCCATACTAGGACTGAACTCAGAGCCAGTGCTCTACAACTGAACTACATCCCTAGCCCATTTTCTTTGTGTTTGCTTTTGTTTTTTACCCTAAGAAGTCTTGCTAAATTGCCCAGACTAGCCTGGAACCTGTGATCTTCCTGCCTCAACTTCCCAAATTGCTGGGATTACAAGCATGCACCATCAAGCCCAGCTTAAATTCATCTTTTAAAATCCTACTCAGAATTTGGGAAAATGTACCCGTGGCGCCCACCTGTAATCCCAGCACTTTGGGAGGCTGAGACAGAAGAATCACAAGTTTAAAGCCAGCCTCAGCAACTGGCGAGTCACTAACAACTCAGTGAGACTCTGTCTCTAAATAAAACACAAAATAGGGATAGGGATGGGGCTCAGTGGTGGAGTAACCCTGAGTTCATATCCGGGTGCCAAAAAAAAAAAAAATAGAATTTGGGAAAATGTTCAATTGGACCACCGCTAACTTCAAGCTACTAATTTAAAATAACAAATATCTATCCCATCCACCTAGTAGAACAGGGACCTACCAGATCTGCAAGTGTCACCTTATGACACTACTCAGAACAGCTGTTTCAGCAGGACAGGGTGGACTGCCCTATGCTCTGTCTCCTACTTTACCACAACAGCACCATTACCCTCTTCAAAAAAAAAAAAAAAAAAGTGAGAGAGACAGAAAGTCTTTGGAGAAGGAAGCTAGGACAGCTCCACCTCCTCAGTTCTCAAAACCATGAGAAGCTACGCGGTAAAAAGCAGCACTCCATAAAAAAGTAAGGGGAGGGCTGGGCATGTAGCTTAGTAGCAGAGGGCCTGCCTAGCATGCCCAAGGCCCCGGGTTTTATCTCCAGCACCACAAAAAGGGGGGGGATGAAAATGGGGAGAAGGGTACAGGAAAACCTAGCAAATTTTCCACATTATATTGCCCTTTGTAAATTTTAAACTGCAAAGAAACTTTGAATCTAGCCCAAAGCTCTCATTTTACACATCAAGAAACAGGTCCAGGGGCTGGGGCTGTAGCTCAGTGGTAGAGCGCTTGCCTAGCATGCGTGAGGCACTGGGTTCGATCCTCAGCACCACGTATAAATAATAAATGAATAAAATAAAGATCCATCAACAACTAAAAAATATTAAAAAAAAAAAAAAAAGAAAGAAAAAGAAACAGGTCCAGGGCAGTTAAGTGATTCTGCCCAGGGCAAATGCTTTACTATAAAGATATTAAGTTCTGTTACCTATCATAGCCATGCTTAACCACAAACTCCATCAGTCTACAAGATTAAGTATCTGACATACCAAAAAAAAAAAAAAAAAAAACCAATATTCACCTCTTCTGCACCCCTTCAGTATCTTACCCCGAAGCTACACAAAAATGCTGGATGAATCTCAAAAGAGTAACATTTATTCCTGTGGTCACTAACTATTAAGAAAATACTCTCCTTTACCTAATTTTAAATGAAGTGGAAGCCTGAAAATGCCTAAACTTCTCAAATTCTGACTACCCAAGCGAACTGACAAAACCTCAAAATTTGGAATCTATTCATCCTTTCCCTCATATCAACGTTTCATTCTAGGTTTCTTGCAAAGCATGTACATAACTATACAACTTATCACCCCTTTTGAGGCATTTCAATTAAATGGTATCCAACCCACCACGAGTTAACACTTCTGAACAAAAATATCTAAAATAACACTCTACCAGGCCACAGTATATTAAATACAAAATAAGAAAACAATGGTTAAAAATCACACCACCTAAGCAGCACTTAAAGAGCACACCAGGGGCTGGGATTGTGGCTCAGTGGTAGAGCACTTGCCTTGCATGTGTGAGGCACTGGGTTCGAGCCTCAGCACCACATATAAATAAATAAATAAAGATATTGTGTCCATCTAAAACAAAATATTTAAAAAAAAAAAAAAAAAAGAGCACACCAACCGTCTTCCCTGACTCAAAGGACCAGGCTATACCAGCGCCCGCACAAAACGCAAGCTTGGGGTAATGCAAACACGCCACATGTGCATGTCTAAACCATGTTTAACCACGTTCAACTATGGCAGTTCCTGCAGCAAAGGTTTAAAAAACTGGCATTGTGCATGCACATCTTAAACCCACTTAAATCGTCATCACCGGATGAACCAAGGAGAATTAAACGGTTCTGAATGTTAAGGCCGCTGTACAAAGAGGTTTTGAAAGGGTTCTCTGCCTTTCTGAAAAGCAAGGCAAAAGTCCCTCGGAGAGTTTCAAAACTAATGACGGTACACGACCGCACAAAAGCTTAAATCGAACTACCATGTAGTCAAACCATTCACGTTACCCCTGTCCAGAAGGCTTTCTAAAACAAGCATTGAAAAGGGAATAAAAAGTATCTCACCGCAAACACAGCACGAGAGGGACTGTCGGAAGTAAGGCAAGAGCCTGTTAATCTCTGTAAACGCCTTGGGGTCTCCGGGGTCGTAGTTGAGCACTAGGCGGCTCGCGGAAATGTAGAGAGCAGTAGCATTCACGGGGTTCATTGCAGACACTTCGACACCAGTGGCTCCCGGTTGAAAAGAAATTCCGGATCAAACTTTGTGAGTAGTCAGGGAACAATGGCGAATTTGCAACAATTCGGAAGAAATCAGAGCAGAACCACTGGCCAAAGAAGTAACAAAAATTCGCGCAAGTTTGTGGAGCTGAAGCAATCCTCCCACACATGGGGCCTTGGCGCCCCTCCTCCGTCCCTGAGACTTCCAGACCAAAAAAAAAAGGGAAAAAGAAAGCGAGCGAGCGAGCGCGAGCCCAGCGTTCGAGTTCGTCCGGAGCGGCGGCGGAGCGCAGAACGCGGCGCTCAGTCTAGCCCCGCGGCTCGGCGGGCGGCCTACGCTCGAGATGCATTTCAAGGCGTGCTGGCGGGCGCAGAGCAGGCCCGGCCGAGTCCGAGGGCCGCACGCTTCTCCCGGACGGCGGGGCCGCTTACTCCATCGCAGCACCCGGCGCAGAGGCAGCAGCAACGGCAAGGACGAAGGCTCGCTCGGGCGTCGGCTTCCCCGATCTAGTGCAGGAAGTCGCGACGGCGGCGGAGGTTACTGCTGCGGCAGGCGGACGCCGCCGCCGCTCTCGCCATATCGGACGCGGGGCCCAGACTGCTCCCTGGCTCTCCACCCCGCGGTTGCAGCCCGCAGTTCCCTGGAGTGGCGAGGCGGGCCGGAGAGGCCCCCGCCCGAGAGGGGAGGGCCGAGGAGGAAGTGCGCGGGCAGCCGGCGGCGGGCGGGGGCGGGGAGCAGGCCCGGCGGGCCTCGGCGGCGCCCCTAGCTCCTCAGTCGCACACTCCGGGGTCACCAGGCGCAAGCGCCGCCCCCTCACTGCCCGGCCATCTTTTCGGCGCCGCACACACAGATGGCTCCTCCGCTAAGCACCACGGCCGCCGCCGCCCGCAGCGCTGCCCGCCCGGCTGAGGCTGAGGCGAGCGCTCACACCGCCAGGCCCCGCCGCCGCCGCCCAGCGCACACGGCAAGGCCCAGCTGCAGGCCCCTCCCCCGCGCCTCGCCGCCCTCACCCCGACTCCACGCGCCGCTCTAGCTCGGCAGGGCCCGGGATGCTACGGCCGTAATGGATCCCGCGGGCTGCACGGCGCCTCAGGCCCAGCCGGCGACGACGACCGTTACCCCAACGGGCAAAGCCACTGTCATCCCCGAGACTCCCCCGCCGCCGTCGTCGCTAGCGCCCGCACGCATGCGCAGAGCACACTCTTGCCCCCTCCCCCCGCCCTTTCCTTTCCCTTCGCTTCCCTTTTCCCTTGCTTCTCCTCTAGGAGCCCCCTCCACGCCCGCCCGAGCTACCGGCTCTCTCGGCGCATGCGCAACCCGCCACCCGACTCCACCGCCTTTCACCCTTACGCGTGCGCTTTGACCGCCCACCCAGAGAACCGGATAAACACATTAGCCGGCTCACGCCAGCCCACCCTAGGCTCACTGCGCATGCTTGGCTCTACACTTACGGCTCTCAGAACGGAGCATGCTCTCTTTGAGCCGCCAGATCTCTCCGCCCCTCCCCCACGCGCTCTCAAATTCCCTCTCCTAGACTTGTGGGCTGTGGTGAAATATTCGTTAGCTGGCTCGTCCTTCCCCTGTGTGGGCCGTAGGCTTCCCGCATTACACTGCCTCGGTGCCCGCCAACGCCGAGGCCCGGCTGGGTCGCGCCATGTGGCGCTTCGCACCAGTCCCCGCGCGGCCTCTGGTGCTGGCTGACCACTGTATGAAGAAATAGCCTCGCACAGCCCCAAGCCCCGCCCTCACGGCCTTTCTCCCGGAACGCGCGTCCGGGCCACCGGCAGGGCGCCGCCTGGCCCGGCGGGCTCTCCAGCGCCGGAAGGCGCTCGGCCGCGGCGGTCGCTGGGCGGTCGCGGGCGGTCTGTGAGCCCTGTGGTTGTGGGCTCCGGGCCTCAGGCCTGATCGGCTCAGCTGCGCGGCCTTTCGGACCGCACCGAGCCGCTTCGGGAGCAGCCGAAATTTCAAAACAAAACGACTACCTTGTATGTGAATTAATCTGTTGAATGTATGGCCTTGCTGTAGAGGGGATCCAAATCCTTCAGAGTGTGTCTTTTAAAACAAGATTTTGTCTTATCAAAAACAGGAGACCACGAACATTGGGAAATAGAAGCCCAATGTACCAGATGATTCTCTTCCCCTCGTAAAATACAAAACCTTTTTTGAGTAGCACAAATAGAAACATAGGAAACATTTCTTGTCTCTACACACATCAAGGCTCTTCAGCATAATTCTTTACACATAGTAGATGCACTACATGTTTGCAAAGTGAAATGTGTGATGGTGTGCCAATCTTTTGTACACATGTATATATACGCGTGTGTGGCATATGTAAATGTGTACATGTTAGTTTTAGGGACTTAACTACAGAGTTAAGATCAGGGGAACCCACACAACCCCTGATATGTGATTTCATTAGCATCTGAATACTGATTATTTTTCTTGCAACGTCTAGCATATTATCAGCACTTAAGTATTAAGAAATAAGAATCCTCCTGATTTTGTATAGCAACAAGGCAGAATAAGCTGTGGGAAATGTATTTGGTAGTCTTGTATATAGAAACGGGCAAGTATTCTAAAATTAACTCTCATTTTTAAAGACTCCACCTGCCATTTTTATAAGATCTTTTCTAAGCTCATCTTCAAATAAAACTGTTATACAGTTCTATTTTTATTCCAGACTCTTAAGGTCTTCTACCATAACACAAAGGTTCTCCCCCAGAGAAGAAACATGGAGGGTAAAATAATCAGCACTGTTTTCCATCCAAGCAGCACAAATTAGCAGTCACTCTAGGCAAGTGGTTACTTGCAGGGTTTTAACCTGCCAATTTTCTCATAACGACGATTTAAGAAAACTCTTGATGTGCCCACTCCAAATTGAGATAATTCTATTAAGGGTTCCCGTGTGTGTGTGTGTGTGTGTGTGTGTGTGTGTGTGTGTGTGTGTGTGTGTGTGTGAGAGAGAGAGAGAGAGAGAGAGAGAGAGAAACCACTTCCTTTTTAGCTTCTGAAATTGGTTGCAACTGGTGATAGATTAAGGTATTCAAGGGCAATGCATCTTGAAGATTATATTCCCTTATAATAATTATTGGCTTACTTGAGCCTTGACTAAAAAGGAAACAATCGAGTTGTTTACAAAAAATAGTGTTTAGATCAAATATTTAGGCAAAATCATGCGTAACGCAAATCCCTTAAACTATCAATTTAAAGGTAAACCATTCATGCCAGGGGTGGTGGCTCACGCCTGTAATCCCAGCGCTCAGGAAGCTAAGGCAGGGTTCAAAACCAGCCTCAGGGCAGGGATTATGACTCAGTGGCAGAACTCTTGCCTAGCCATGCATGAGGCACTGGATTTGATCCCCAGCACCACATTTAAAAAACTAAACAAAATAAAGGTATTGTGTCCATCTACAACTAAAAATATTAAAAAAACAAACAAACAAACAAAAAACCCAGCCTCAGCAATGGCAAGGCACTAAGCAACTGAGACCCTATCTCTAAATAAAATACAAAATAAAATTGGGCTGAGGATGTGGCTCAGCAGTTGAGTACCCTCAAGTTCTATCCCTGGTACCACTCCCAAAAGAAAGATAAATTACTCATATTTTGTGTTTAATTACTGTTTGAAAATAAAAGTGTTAGGGTTGCCAGAGCTAACAAAGTTTTTTTGTTTTGTTTTGTTTTTTTGGTTTTTTTTGGTACTGGAGATTGAACTCGGGCACTCAACCACTGAGCCACATCTCCAGCCCTATTTTGTGTTTTATGTAGAGACAGGGTCTCACTGAGTTGCTTAGTGCCTCGCCATTGCTGAGGCTGGCTTTGAACTCGCGATTCTCCTGTCTCAGCCTCCCTAAATGCTGGGATTACAGGCTTGCGCCACTGCACCCGTCTCTAACAAAGTATTTTAATAAGGTTTATTTTAGAACAGTTTTGGATTTACAGAATTATACAGATAGTTCCTATTTATCCTAAATTTTAACTTCCCCTATTACTAACATCTTACATTTAATATGGTGTATTTGTCACAAATAATTAAACAATAATAATACAATATTATTAATAAAAATCCTTACTTTACTCAGATTTCTTCAGTCTTTCCCTAGTGTCCTCTTCCTGTCCCAGGATCCCACCCAGCATACCACATTACACTTGGTGGTTGTGTTTCCTTAGGTTCTTCTGGACACTCAGGTACAAATTTTCATCTCAAACAATGAACAATTTTTTATAGTGTGGGTATATCCCATGCAAAATTTGGAAATAGTTACTTTAAAATAATTATTCATTGTTTATCTGAAATTTAAATTTTTGGTAATATTTTAGTGATACATTATAATTAAGCATAATAGTGGAATTCATTATTGTACATTCATACATGCTCACAATATAATGATATAACTTGGTCCATTTCATTCCCCTGTACCTCCTATTTCCCTCTACATGTCCCTCCATCTGATCTCCTTCCTCTACTTATCTTCCTTCTATTTTCATGAGATCCCCGTTTTTTTTCCTTTTTTCTCTCTGGCTTCCACATATGGCATAAAATTTAAATTTAACTGAGAATTCTGTATTTTATCTGGCAACCTAAAGTATAATAGATGTATACTTTGACTATAGCTTGTCTTTATTTTCAAACTTGCCTTAGAAACCCTTGAGGAGGGCTGGGGCTGTAGCGCAGTGGTAGAGCGCTTGCCTAGCATTCGTGAGGCACTGGGTTAGATCCTCAGCACCACGTATAAATAATAAATGAATAAAATAAAGATCCATTAATATCTAAAAAAATATTAAAAAAAAAAGAAACCCTTGAGGAAAGTGTTGTTTTCATTTTGTTTACATGTATTTACAGAGCCCTGTGGCAGATTTGGAAGTTGAGGGTGAAGTAAGATAGTCTCTGCACTTAAGATTTGAAGTCCAAGACAACTAGAGATGCTTTCTTACTCTTTTTTATATCACTTAAAAAATCAAACTCAGAGCCGGGCACGGTGGCTCACGCTTGTAATCCCAGCACTTAGGGAGGCTGAGACAGGAGAATCACGAGTTCAAAGCCAACCTCAGCAATGGCGAGGCACTAAGCAACTCAGTGAGACCCTGTCTCTACATAAAACACAAAATAGGGCTGGGGATGTGGCTCAGTGGTCGAGTGCCCCTGAGTTCAATCCCCAGTACCAAAAAAAAAAAAAAAAAAAAATCAAACTCAGCCCAATGCATTAGTCACAGTTTCTCTCAAGTTAATCCCTCTGGACTCTCATTTAGTCCAAGGATCACCAATCTAAGAGGAAACTAGCTGCTAGTGAGTGCTGTAAATTGCTATAATATTTCTGAAGGGCAGTTGGCAATATTTAAAACATGTAAAGTTGCAAAGCCTCAGAACCAGCAATTTCACTGTTAAAATTTATTCTGTTGGAGGTTCCCAAACTTTCTAGGTTCATGGTAGCTCTAGTATTTTAGTGATTTTTTTCACAGCACTCTTAGACCAAAAGAAATACAAAACAATGTTTTAAGTTGTTGGGACCAAATAATGAGTATTTATGCCCTAACTTGGTAGCTATTTGAAAAAATAATTCACATATATTGAAAGAAAAATAATTTGTATTTCATTATTAAATAAATTTCTTAACTAACAGAATGCATGTACCTCTTGGTCATCATACAGCTTCTCAAACCTTCCAGTCAGGTTGGACATAATCACACTCATTTCCAGAATCATATTGATTTTTTTTTTTTGGTAGTGGGGATTGAACTCAGGGGCACTCAACCACTGAGCCACATCTCCAGCCCTATTTTTGTGTTTTATGTAGAGACAGGGTCTCACTGAGTTGCTTAGTGCCTTGCCATTGCTAAGGCTGGCTTTGAACTCATGATTCTCCTGTCTCAGCCTCCCAAAGTGCAGGGATTACAGGCATGCGCCACCATGCCCAGCTCATACTGATTTTTGTACAAGGCCAACTCTTGATCACAGCATCAGCAAAAACCCACCTTTACCAAGAGATGACCTCATTGATCTAATGTTAAATACGTGAACTACTTGTAGGAGTTCACAAAGCATCCCAACAGATGTCAAATGTTCCTGTATTTCCTTCAAAAAGATGCAGCTTCTCTGTGAGTCCTCTGTGGTGTTGTAGGGGCACCTTGGTGCACTGTTTGGGAAACACAGATCCATGAATAAGTGTTGTCATTGTGTTGTTCATATGTCATGGTTTTTGTTTCTATTTTTAAAAAGTAGAATCAATCCCAATTTCCAATTTGAAAACAATCTACATCATAGTATATTTATATAATGGACTATTACAGAGCTAAAAAGCAATGTAAATACATTTATTGAGATGGAAAGAGGTTCATAATACTTTTTTCCCCCAGTACTGGGGATTGAACCCAGGCCTTACAAATGCTAGGCGAGTGCTCGACCACTGATGGCCTTGAACTTGGGATCCTCTTGTCTCAGCCTCCTGAGTAGCAGCGATTACAGGTGTGTGCCACCATGCCCAATCTAATGCATTACTTTTTTTTAAGTCCTAATTTACAGAAACATTTTTTTAGTTATTTCAAGATACTTTATTTTCAAAACAGTTCACAACGTTAAGCTTTTGACCCATTCTGCCATTGTACAAGCTACAAATGCTTGCTGGGCAGTTGAGGGGGCACTCTTTAGTAACTTGTTTGAAAAGTGAATAAAAATCCATATAAAACAAATATTCAAATCGTTTCCATAGGAACATAGATAAGTGTGACCTTATCTTCTAGTCTTCCACATTGGTGCATCTGTGCCAACCCTACTCTTATAAAGACATTTCAAAACTAGCAGTAATTAAGTTCAGTGTCCCCCCCGCCCCAGATCCCTTAAGCTAAACTTGCAATTAACAGCTACAGAGTGGCATCTACACATTGATACTAGTGGAGGCACATGCTGCCAAATGAGGTAGAAACATTTTTGAAATACTAAATACCTGTGGTGTAGTCTACAAAGATGTACAACAAAATATTGATTTTTTTTCTAGATAGTGGGATTATGGGAAATACTTGTTTTTCTTAGTGCCTATATACCCATTTTGAATGAAAGCTTTTCTCTCCTGTTCTCTAAGATCGCCAAGCGCTTGCCTCTTTCACTGTGCTCACACTCTGCTGCAGTTGTTGGTTTAACCCTCACCTCTTCTCATTATATCTGTTAGAAAATCAGAGGTTCTCCATCTTTGCCTTTTAATCTCACTGCCTAGTAGAGAGTCTGACATATAATGGGAACTGAGTAATTGTTGAAAGGATGATTACTAGAGATGTGATAATGTTGGCAAAACAACCACTGCAGGGCATGGTGTGACAGGCACGGACAAATGGACACTTTTTCCTCAGGGAAAAACTTAAAATGTCTTACAAATTTAAAGACAGTTCTTACTTTGGCTTGATCAATGTCAATTCTAAGATCCTTAATAAAACCCAAAGTGTGGATTGATTTGAAACACTCAGAATATCAGTCAACAAGTATTTATTGATTGCATTCTAGCACTTCAGGGACAATGAAGTAAATGCTAAAAATGTAGTCATAGATATGCTTTCAAAGAACAAAGGCCAGCCTGCCCTAAATCAGAGGGACTTTCTGAGGAGCCCTTTACAAAATTATGAAATAGCCTCTTCATCCTCTTTCACTCTCCTTCCTCTGTCCTTTTTCTTACTCCACCAAAAACTGTCTAGAGATGATGTTCGCTCTCCTACCTTCCCTAACTGCATTCTCCTTGACTACCATTTCCACCCATTGCATTACACCCATCCCAACCAATTCTTCATTCTCCACCCGCCATACCACAGTGCTGGGACTGAACCCAGGGCCTCATGCATGCATGCTAGGCAAGTGCTCTATCTGGGCTAATCTCCAACTCTTGTTTTTATTGTTGTTGTATGAGACAGATTCTTGCTAAATTAAATTGTTGAAGGTCTCACTACATTTCCCAGGCTGACCTTGAATTTGCAATCCTCTTACCTCAGCCTCCTGAGTAGGTGGGAGTAGCTTGGATCTGAGTCAACCAAATTTAATCAAATACTTAATCTACTGTAATTGTGGAAGGCAATCAATCTAATTAACAATATTTTTTTTTCTTTTTTTCTTGTGGTACTGGGGATTGAACTCAGGAGTGCTCTACCACTGAGCTACATTCTTAGCCTTTTTTCATTTCTTTTGTGGCAGAGTCCCCCTAAATTGCCCTAGCTGCCCTTGAACTTGTAATCCTCCTGCCTCAGCCTCCTGAGTATTTAGAATAACAGACATGTGTCATCACACCTAGCCAGAATAATATTTGTTTATAGGGAACAGAAAACCAAATGCATCCTTCTGTTCTTTCCTGACCGTTACTCTCTGACTTACTAAACTTCCTCCTCCATCCGCTGCTCTTTCAGCTGTGGTCATACCCCTCCCCTCAGTCTTTGAGCCCCCAAGAGCCACTTCCCCTTTCATATCAATTCTTTCTGATAGTTTTCCTATGACATTTTTCAAAATCAGTATATCTATCCATTCATTTCAACATTTAGCAATCCCAGTACCCATTTATTTTACTCCTCAGATATTAAAACTGCATTCAGCTACTTCATCCCTAACTCTAGCCTTAACAAACTACCTTACTTTATTGGCTATCCACCGTGCACAGTGCCAGACCCATATTAAGGTATCCACTAAATGTAACTGTTTTCATTCCCTAAGATGCTTTCCACACTATTCAAATGCCTATTAAATTTGCCCATTCATTTATGCAACCAACATTTATTGCCAGTTATATGCCAGGCATTCAGAACGCAGAAATGAATAATTCAACAGTTCCTAGCCCTCAAAGAGTTCACAGTCTAGTTGGGGTGGCAGTTATGTACACAGCTTATTTATAATTCAGAGTGGTAAAGATTTAGGATGTTCTCAATGCAAATCTAAAATGTCTTAGCAGATATGTCTGCTACATTATGTGTTAAACTAGTTTGTGTGGACTTCCCTAGAAAAATAACTGCAATTGTTGATAGCATTGTTTCTAAGGGAAAATGTGTTCTGCATTCTAAATAGTCATTTTAAAATTGAATTTTTGGAACACAGCCCATTTGCCCCTAAGAATAGCAATCAATTTCTCCTTTCTCTAAAAATCCCTATCTGTCTTAGGACAATTTATATTTCTTTACAACTCCTACCTGTTCTATATGGCCTGTGGTCCACCTTAGGGTTGCAGAGCCTTACAGTCTCCAACATACTTACCAGAGCTAGCACTACATGATTGAGATAGTCCTCTGGTCATACAGGTTGAATTAAGCTGGTAGGACAAAAGTAACCTCAGGTCTAAATTTGACTATTTTAACATTTCACTATTAGAGAAGATAATGAGAAAGAGTCCATCGAATGAGTAATGAGAGTTTGGAATTGCTGCTATATCAAATGAGAGAGGAAGCAGATTAGACACCTAAGGGGATTGCAGGTGGGGCTGGAGCATTTATGAATATGTCAAAATGGACCCCCTATTATGTGTGACTATAGCGCACTAATAACATTTTTTTTTAAAAAGAGATTGCAGTGATGATTTTAAAAGGGTTCATCACTTGGATAAAATAGGGTCTCTAAAAATATCTAAGTATACATTCCTGGACCATAAAGATTCAAAAATTGTCTCTGCACTGGGCATGATGGCACATGCCTATAATCTGAGCAACTCAGTAGGCTGAGGCAAGAAGATTCCAGGTTGGAGACTAGCTGGGCAACTTAGCAAGACCGTGTCTCAAAATAAAATAAAAAGGTCTGGGGGTATGGCTCAGTGGTAGAGGGCCCCTGAGTTCCATCCCCAGTACCACAACACACACACACACGCACACACGCACACACACACACACACACACATATACACACACACAATCTCTGCAATTCAAAGACATACTAGGATAAGAATGAGGCTTTCTTTTTTTTTTTTTTTTTTTTTTTGGTACCAGGGATTGAACTCAGGGGCACCCGACCACTGAGCCACATCCCCAGCCCCATTTTGTGTTTTTTTATGTAGAGACAGGGTCTCACTGAGCTGCTTAGCGCCTCGCCGTTGCTGAGGCTGGCTTTGAACTCGCGATTCTCCTGTCTCAGCCTCCCTAAGTGCTGGGATTACA
>CM053409.1:17268316-17288981 GCA_028644305.1 Xerus rutilus | reverse complement strand
TTTTTTTTTGGTACCAGGGATTGAACTCAGGGGCACCCGACCACTGAGCCACATCCCCAGCCCCATTTTGTGTTTTTTTATGTAGAGACAGGGTCTCACTGAGCTGCTTAGCGCCTCGCCGTTGCTGAGGCTGGCTTTGAACTCGCGATTCTCCTGTCTCAGCCTCCCTAAGTGCTGGGATTACAAGCGTGAGCCACCGTGCCTGGCTAAGAATGAGGCTTTCTAATCTAACGATGAGCAAATTAGATTTTGTGAGCCAAACTATCCTTGTTACTCCTAGAATGGAGCAGTGGAACAAAGATGAGCAAATCTGTATTCTGATAATTACTGTGTAGCTTTGGGAACAAATATTCAAGCTCTCTGAGTCTTAGTTTTCTTATCCTTAAAATGGGAACAGTAATACTTTCCCTGAAGCATTAACATAGTGAGTCATCTCTGAATGTGTTTCCAGCACAGGCGCCATGGATACACAGTGTATATAAGGATGTAGGGATACACTAAAGATAATCTCAAAGAGTTTCATTCGAACAGCTAAGACAGAGAAAGGAATAGGCACTAACAATGCAATGCAACAAGTACTTCAATTTAAATGTTGTGAAAACTCAAGAAGGGATACCTAACCAGGTGTCAGGGCTCAGAAAATATGGAGGAAGTGATATATAAAATGTGAGTTGATGGACAGGTAGGAGAAACAGAGGAAGGACAAGAAGAGCATATAGAAACACCTGGAAGAAGCAGCTTAGATATCTGGAAAATTTCATCACATAGTTGAATAGGGCTGAGGTATGCCCAGTAGAAGAGGGGAAATGATGAGACATGAGATTGGAGTAATAAACAGATCAGATTACAAAGAAGCTTAGCAATATCAGAAGGGTCATCCTGAGGATAATGAGGCTTCACAAAAAATAAATTGGGGGTCAGGGGAAGACTGGAAACTAGGAGACCAATTAGGAAGTTCTGCACTAGTTTATCAAAGATGATCTTGTGCCAGGCACGGTGGCACACATCTGTAATCCCAGCTGCTTGGGAGGCTGAGGCAGGAGGATAGCAAGTTCAAAGCTAGCCTCAGCAACATAGCAAGGAAAAGGGAAGCTTTTTTCACTACTGAATTCTTATTGGAAGGTCATAGTCCTTTCTTTACTGTGCTTGGGGGCTGTCCAACCCTTTTCCATGTCCGCATATCTTTGAACCTTTATCTCACATTGCCTTCCATTTACTAAGAGAGAGAGTGAGTTACTGGGGACTGAACCCAGGGCTTTGCACATGTTAGACAAGCACTGTGCTTCATTTCTAGGCCTGTTTAAAAAATGTTTTTATCAGCCGGGCACGGTGGTACACACCTGTAATCCCAGCACTTAGGGAGGCTGAGACAGGAGAATTGCAAGTTCAAAGCCAGCCTCAGCAATGGCAAGGCACTAAGCAACTCAGTGAGACCGTCTCTACATAAAACACAAAATAGGGCTGGGGATGTGGCTCAGTGGCCGAATACCTCTGAGTTCAATACCCAGTACCAAAAAAAAAATGTTTTTATCAGTGAATTATAGTTATACATAACAGTGGGGTTCATTCTGACATAATATACATGTGCCTGGTATATAATTTGCTCCATTTTGGTCCCTAGTACTTCCTCTTTTCCTCCCTGCTCCATCTAACTGTTCCCCTTCCTGTATTTTACTGGTCTTCTATTTATTATTATTTTTTAAATTGGTGCTTTATAGGAATATATAAAGGTAGAATTCACTGTAGTATATTCATATACGTACATAGCATAATTTGGTCCATTTCATTACAAAGTTCTCTTCCTTCCCCTTCAATCTTCTTCCTCTGATTCGTTGATCTCCCTTTTATTTTCATGGTGCCCCCTGCTTTTTTCCTTATTTTACTCTGCCTCAACCTCCTGAGCCGCTGAGATTACAGGCATGTGCCACCATACCTGGCAAACTACACTAAATTTTAAACTTTCTTGTTCAAATATGTTTATAAGAGAAAAAGAAAGAAAAGGGGGAATAAAGCCACTTATTATTTCCAGTACCTAAAATTAATCAATACTGTGTAGTCTTCTTTTTCTATGCCTAGATAAAATTATTTTTTGGTGTTTATAAATTGAATCCTAAACCAGGCATGGTGGCATATGTCTGTAATCCCAGAAACTCGGGAGACTGAGGCAGAAGGATCTCAAATTCAAGGCCAGCCTGGGGAACTTATAGATCTTGTTTCAAAGTAAAAAATAAAAAGAACTGGGGATGCACTCAGGGGTAGAGTGCCCCTGGGTCCAATCCCACGTACCACAAAGAAAAACATTGGATCCTAGTATATTGTAACCTTAGTTAATAATATTGTAATATTATTAAATATTTTAAGTATAATTTTATCAACTATGGATATACCATACTTGATTTGACCAGTCTTCCATTGTTGAATACTTCATTAAACAATACAAGATTTTTTCCATTATAAACAACTCTTTAGTGAACATTCTTGAAAATAAAATTTTGTGTATATTATGTTTTGGGATAAATTCTAAAAGAGGAATTTCTGGTGAAGGTAATGAATGTTTTATAAACAAATATTTTAAAAAGTAAACTAGGGCTGGGCACAGTGGCCCACGCCTATAATTCTACCATCTTGGAAGGCTGAGTCAGGAAGATTACAAGTTCACAGCCAGCCTCAGCGATTTAGCAAGGTCCTATCTCAAAATAAAAAATGAAAAGAGCTGGGGATGTGGCTCAGTGGTTAAGCGCCCCTGGGTTCAATCCCTGGTACTAAAAAATGTAAACTAGGGAAAAAAAATCTGGAGTATATATGATAAAGGCTTACTATCACTGATATACAAAGGGCTCATAAATCTTTTTTTTTTTTTGGTACTGATGATTGAACTCAGGGGTACTCGACCACTGAGCCACATCCCCAGCCCTATTTTGTGTTTTATGTAGAGACAGGGTCTCACTGAGTTGCTTAGCGCCTCACCATTGCTGAGGCTGGCTTTGAACTTGCGATTCTCCTGTCTCAGCCCCCTAAGTGCTGGGATTACAGGCTTGCGCCACTGCACCTGGCTTCATAAATCAATTTTTAAAACACAAATATAATGGAAGAAAACTGCCATCAACATGTATTAGAAAAGCACAAAAAAAGAAGTACAAGTATTATTGTCTGAACATCTGCATCCCTCTAAATTAATATGATGAAGCTTAAACCCCAAAGTGATGGTTGTTAAGAGGTAAGGCCTTTGGGTGGTGATTAGATCATGAGGATAGTCACTGCAAGTGGGATTAGTGTCTAGCACAGTGGCACACGCCTGTAATCCTAGCAACTTGGAAGGCTAAGGCAGGAAGATTGCAAGCTTGAGACCAGCCTGGGCAATTTAGGAAGACCCTGTCGGAAATAAATAATAAAAAGGAACGGGGGCCAGGTGCAGCGGCGCAGCCTGTAATCCCAGCAGCTCAGGAGGCTGAGGCAAGAGGATTGGAAGTTCAGAGCTGGCCTCAGCAAAAGAAAGCCTCTAAGCAACTCAGTGAGACCCTGTCTCTAAATAAAATACAAAATAGGGCTGAAGATGTGGCTCAGTGGTCGAGTGCCCCTGAGTTCAATCCCTCGTACACCCCCACCCCGCCCCGCCAAGAAAAAGAGATAGGAGTGGAAGCACCCCTGGGTTTGTTCAATCCCCAGTTTTAAAAAATGGGATTAGCATTCTTGTATTTTCAGTTGTTTGTTTCTTTGAGACAAGGCCTCCCTGTGTTGTCCAGGTTGGCCTCAAACTCCTAGGCTCAAGCCATAATAGCCATTTTCCTGCTTGAGCCTCCCAAGTAGCTGGGACTATGGACATGTGCCCCCTTGCCCAGCCTGTTATATAACAGGCTGTGCGAGCTTGTTTCCCCCTTCCACCATGTGCAGCAACAAACTGTGTTCTCCTTTCTCTCATTACCTGAAATGCTCTAGTTCAGGAGCCAACCTGGACTATCTATTAGAGGGTAAAAGTACATACTTGAGCATTGGAGTGTGAAGATAGGACCTCATCTGACCCTAGACTCTGCAGCTTCTAGAACTGAGATATAAACAAAACCAAACCCATGGAGCTTCCTTAATGTTTGGCTTTTTTGTTGTCCAATCAGTGCTTTCAATAATGCTGTATTAAATTGCCCTTTCTTGTCCCTCTATTATATCTTGGTCAGATATCATAAGTCTTGGGTTATTTTCCGTTAGTAAAGTCCAATCTAGCTTAAAACTTTGAGTCAGCGTTAAAACTGGCTGAAATCAGAGAAAACCTAAAATAACAATGCTTAAACAAAACAGAAATTTACTTCTTTCTTGTAATAAAAGGCCCAGAGGAAGTCCAGGCACAGTTGGCATGGCAGTTCCACTGTTATCAGAAATCTAGGCTCTGTCTTCACACTCTGTCACTCAAACATACCTTCCACCTCTAATACATAGTCTAAGGTGGCTCCTGAATGCGAGCCTTCAGGAATCAAGGGGGCGACAGGTGTAAAACGGCTCCACCCCTCACCTCCCTGCTGAGTCAGCACCTTCTAAGCATCCTCCAGTTTTATGCAGCCCACATAATACTTCTTTTGCATTTCTGTGCCATAACTTAGTCATGCGACCATTCCCAGCTGAAGAGAGTCAGACATGTGGTTTTCAGTGGTCCGTGGACATGCCAAATATAATAGCCATGATCAGTTTCTGCCACAACTCAAAATCTTGAAATGTTTTAATATCTCACCTTTTACTTTCCTCTTCATACTTTAAGATCTAGCTCAGATGATGTGTTGCTGAGGTAGGAGAGGAAAAGGGAAATATGCGGTACAGCTCTTAGACCCAGACGGGAAGGGGCAACTCTGCTCATGCTTCTCTGTCAGGTAGAGAAGTCCCCAGAGCCAAGGAGATTTTCCCTAGAGCCTAAGAAAAGTGGCCAAGGGATGGCAGTTGGTGATAGAATTAGCTGTTTGGGTTGGGATATACACATCAGGTTCCTCAAAATATGAGAAAGAGTCGCAGGAAGAGACAGGAAGTGAGCCAGCAGCCATGCTCGGTGGACCAATTCTATCTCTGTTCTCTTATTCTGGTGTGAAACTTCAAGGATTTCAAAAATTCTAAATTCAAGTCTGGCTTTATATGTTGCTTTGAAAATACATCTGTCAAAGTTGGAGGATAAAACATTTTATTTAAAATTTTGTTAGTGCCATTTATAATTTGAAATATGTAGATATATGACACATGGACAATCATTTGCTCTCCTGCCTGGGCTCCTGAATATGTTCTGGGTGGACCTGGACGAGCACCTCAGGAAGGAGTGCAGTTCTATCTCCTATGATTGCCACTGCCTCTCTAACATTAACCGGCAACCTAGGTTCTGAGTGGAGGGCATCCAAGTACAGGGTCTCTCTTGGGGTACATGGTTGCATTTTTCTAGGACCACTTGCAGGTATCCACTCCACCACACAGTGTCAGGACACACAGGAAGACTTTTGGCTTGACCAATTCCTTCTTCCATTCATACTCTACCTCATATCTTCTTTTGCTAGGACCCCTTTGCCCCGTAATAGCTTCATGTGTGAAATACTTCTTTTTTTTTTTATTTTTTTTAGTTGTAGATGGACACACAATATCTTTATTTATTTTTTTTAAAATATTTTTTTAGTTGTAGATGGACACAATGTCTTTATTTTATTGCTTTGTACGTGGTGCTGAGGATTGAACCCAGGGCCTCACGCATGCGAGGCAAGCGCTCTACCGCTGAGCCACAATCCCAGCCCCAATATCTTTATTTTTATGTGGTGCTGAGGATTGAACTCAGTGCCTCACGCATGCGAGGCAAGCGCGCTCTACCACTGAGCCACAATCCCAGCCCCGTGAAATACTTCTAAAATAGCTCAATCTCAGCTATTATTCTCAGAGTCCACCTAACAGGAAATATTTTTCCTCGCTATGAAAAATAGGGGGAGTATAGAGTACTCCATAGCCTTCCTCCAAACTCCATTGGCATCTATCTCTAGTTCCTTTTCCTTTGCTCAGATAGTGTTTCCTGCTCAAGCACACAGTTAGCTGGGAAAACAGCCTCCTGCCACCTCCAGTCCTAGCTGGCATTGGAAATAGTGAAAGAACACAGCTTCTAGGAGGAGAATACACAATCTCTTACCATAAACTCACAACTACAAGGCTGGACTCCAACTCTTCATTTCTTCTCTTTTTTTTATGAACTAGGAAGAGAGAGAGAAAAGGTTGGGATGGCAGCTGGTAGAGGCAAGGCTGCCTATGTTGCCTCTTAAGCCCAAAGTACCAGCTTTGGAACAGAGGAAAGGTACCATTCAACAGTATCTTAACTCTGCTGTCCTTGACTGTGCCAAACTTTTTTTTTTTTTAATTTTTTTTAGTTGTAGATGGACACAATATCTTTTTTTTTTTTTTTTTTTTTTTGGTACCAGGGATTGAACTCAGGGGCACTCGACCCCTGAGCCAGGTCCCCAGCCCTATTTTGTGTTTTATGTAGAGATAGGGTCTCACTGAGTTGCTTTAGCGCCTCGCCATTGCTGAGGCTGGCTTTGAACTTGCGATTCTCCTGTCTCAGCCTCCCTAAGTGCTGGGATTACAGGCTTGAGCCACCGCGCCCGGCTGGACACAATATCTTTATCTATTTATTTTTATGTGGTGCTGAGGATCGAACCCAGTGCCTCACGCATGCAAGCACTCTACCACTGAGCTACAGCCCCAGCCCTGTGCCAAGCATTTTTTGTTATCTTACATCTCTCTTCCTAAAACGTTTTTCCTCCATTCTTTGATTTTGCCCAGTCCAAGTTTCCCCATTTCTGTGTATTTTCTCTTTTTCATTTGCTACTTATTTCCTTTCATTTCAATTTGATACTTATATCCCTAAATTAAAACCAGCTATTTACATTCTCACTTATTAAACTAAGTTTTTTGAGGGCCTGCTATATTATTAGTTCATTTATTTTTGAATGAATTAATCAGTTGTTGTATGGATTCAGGCCAAAGTCTTTAACCTGTATTAATTCATAGTCTCGCTTTGGCAACTCCACTCGAGTGACTTAAATTATCTTTTCTTCTTGAAGAATTAATTTAGCAACATATTTACTTCGGCATCTCTTCTAAGCTTCAATTTTGCCTGCCTCACTTCTTTCTTCCATCTTCAGCTAGATGTCCTGCAGCCACCTTGAAATTTATGTATCCAAATCCAAACTCATCATCTCTTCCCCAGCATCTCACTTTCTATTCTTATTCTATTATTCTTATTCTTCCTTATTCTATTATGCCATCATTCTCCCTTTCCCTCAAGCCTGTAACCTTGGACTTACCTTTTGCCTGCTCCCATGCATTGTCTTGTCAATTCTTTTTCTTAATAAAGAACAACAAACCACTTTATTACAAATGTTCCTTATAAATAATTCACAAACACAAACAAAAAAGACCACCTATAAATCTACCTATTAACAGTTTGTAGTCTTTACAGATTTATTTATGCTTACACAAACACATATATTTTCTACCATACTTAGATTATGAATATAATTCTATTTTGGGAACTTTTTTTTCCCCTACTCAACAATATGCCATGAGCACTTTCCCATGTCATTAAATTTTCTTCTACAACATTGGTTCTCATATTATGGTCCCTGGTGGCATCAGCATCACCTAGGAACTTGTAAATGCAAATTCTTGGACATCATCCCAGACCTACTAAATCAGAAAATGATGAGCCCAGCAAGCCATTTTAACGAGTTCTCTGGTTAATTCTGATGTACACAGAAGTTTGAGAGCCATTGCTTTTCTTTTTTTTCTTTCTTTTTTTTTAATACACACATACACACTTTTTTTTTAGTTGTAGATGGACACAATATCTTTTTATTTATTTTTATGTGGTGCTGAGGATTGAACCCAGTGCCTCACACTTGCGAGGCAAGTGCTCCACCACTGAGCTACGGCCACAACCCTGCTTTTCTTTTTTTTCTTTTTCTTTTTTTGGTACTAAAGATTGAACCCAGAGGCGCTTAACTACTGAGCCACATCCCCAGCCCTTTTGTTTTTAGTTGTTGATGGATCTTTATTTTATTCATTTATTTGTATGTGGTGCTGAGAATCGAACTCAGTGCCTCACACATGCTAGGCAAGTGCTCTACCACGAAGCCACAACTCCAGCCCCCATCCCCAGCCCTTTTTATATATTTTATTTAGAGACAGGGTCTCGCTGAGTTGCTATGAGCCTGGCTATGTTGCTGAGGCTGGCTTTGAACTCTTGATCCTACTGTCTCAGCCTCCTGAGCTGCTGGGAGTACGGGCATGTGCCACCCCCCCACCCCCACCCCGCTGAGAGCCATTGTTTTACAGTATGACTTTTTAACTCTGAATAGCAATACTACAATCTATGTAACTATCCTGCAATTGTTGTATGCTGAGGTTATTAATTTTTCTCTATTTAAAAACATTACACTGAGCTGGGCGCGGTGGCTCAAGCCTGTAATCCCAGCACTTAGGGAGGCTGAGACAGGAGAATCGCGAGTTCAAAAGCCAGCCTCAGCAATGGAGAGGCGCTAAGCAACTCAGTGAGACCCTGTCTCTACATAAAACACAAAATAGGGCTGGGGATGTGGCTCAGTGGTCGAGTGCCCCTGAGTTCAATCCCCAGTACCCAAAAATAAATAAATAAATAAAAACATTACACTGAATACTGTTGCGGTTAAATGCTACCCAATCCCAAAACTGGGGATTAAACACAGGGGTGCTATCCCAATGAGCTACATCTCCAACCTTTTTTTTTTTTTTTTTTTTTTCGGTACTAGGGATTGAACTCAGGAGCACTTGACCATTGAGCCACATCTCTAGCCCTACTTTTTTGCATTTTATTTAGAGAAAGGGTCTTACTGAATTGCTTAGCACCTCTCCATTGCTGAGGCTGGCTTTGAACTCGCAATCTGCATGTCTCACCCTCCAGAGCTGCTGCGATTACAGGCGTGCTCCCGGCTTCCAACTCTTTTTATTGTTCATTTGGGGACAGGGTGTCACTAATTTGCTGAGGCTAGCCTCCAACTTATGATCCTCCTGCCTCAGCCTCCCAAGTAACTGGCATTACAAGTGTAATCTATCACACAGGCCTGTTGCAGTTAAACTCTGAAAAATCCATGGGAAAAAATAAACTTCTATTTTACCTAGGCCATTGTATTTAGAGGTCTTTTTATGTAGCAACTTAGCTTTTACCCTAATATACTTTCTTTACCTCAAACCAGTAGTTTTCTCCCACTGATGTCCGGCGTGTGTGAAGGAAAGGGTTCCCCTCCAGAGGGATGGGCTGGCTGAGAAATAAAAGCTAAGAAAAGTAGTACTGCAAAATGACCACAGGACACAGAAATATAGGCCCAGAATCGGGGCAGCCATGGACCAAGCTGACCAGACCGGTACAGCTTCTGACGAAGAAGGGAGCCCGCACTTTATATCCAAATAGATGGAAGGGATTCGACAGAAAGTTCGTCACCAAAACAGGATAGAGGTGAGGGCAGGTAGGCTGCTCAGTTCCTAACAGGTCACGCCTATCTCTGGTGGCGCAGGACCTTTGGGCAGAGCTGAGAGGGAGTTCACTTGTGTGAGTGAACAATAGCGGAGGTGCCACTCTAAGTTCCCAAATACTGGATCTACCCCCTCACTGGTTTCAACAATGAAAAGGTCCTCACGCATTTCCTAGGTGGCTTCTTGCAGATTTCTAAACTAGATTGCTTAACATAAACTTCCTAGATTTATAATTCAATTTACCCTGTATTGACTTATCAAGCTAGCTAAGAATTATTTGCACAAGCCAGGCGTGGTGGCACACACCTGTGATGCCAGTGGCTTGGGAGGCTGAGGCAGGAGGATAGGCAAGTTCAAAGCCAGCCTCAATAACTTAGTGAGGTCCTGAGCAACTCAGTGAGACCCTGTCTCTAAATAAAATACAAAAAAGGGCTGGTGATGTGGCTCAGTGATTAAGTGCCCTTGGGTTCAATCCCTGCTTAAAAAAAAAAGAGAGAGAGAGAGAGAATTATTTGCACAAACATCACCACCCTCCTCTGCTCAGGAACTACTATTCATCCATTCATACACTCATTATTTCAAGGACTATGCTAAATATACTTCAGTCACTGTCCTGAGCACTGGCAACACAAAGGAAAATAAAAATACACACAATCATTGCCCCTGGGCACCTTTCGGTCTAGTTAAACAGATAGATGACTGATAAATATTCACAGAAATAAATATAAAAACTGCAATTTTGATAATGGCTATAAATAAAAAGTATATCACATCACACTAAGAGACATATAACAAGATTTGATTTAGTTAACGAGGTTAAGGAAGGTTATGCATGATGGTGCATGCTTGTATTCTCACTCAGGAAGCTAATACAGGAAGATCACTAGTACCAGGCCAGCCTGTGCAACTTAGCAAGATCCTGTCTAAAATAAAATTTAAAAAGGGCTGGGGATATAGCTCAGTGGTAGAGAGCTCATATGTGAGGCCCTGAGTTTAATCCTCAGCACAAAAAAAAAAGAAAAAAGAAAAGAAAAAAAGTCATGCACTTATTCTTTTAAGAAAATGTCAGCCTGGGGCTGGAGTTGTGGCTCAGTGGAAGAACATTTGCCTGGCATGTGTGAGGCCCTGGGTTCGATTCTCAGCACCACATAAAAATAAATAAATAAATAAAAGTCCATCAACAACTAAAAAAAATTAAAAAAAAAAAAAAGAAAAGAAAATGTCAGCCTAGGACTGGAGTTGTGGCTCAGTGGTAGAGCGCTTGCCTATGATGTGTGAGGCGCTGGGTTTGATCCTTAGCACCACATAAAAAAATAAATAAATAAATAAAGTAAAATAAATAAATAAAATAAATAAATAAATAAAATAAAGTCATTATGTCCATAAAAAAGAAAGTGTCGATCTAAGATAAAGAATGAATACCCATTAGAATCTATGGACCTGACCACTGAGAGATAAATCTTCCATCCAGTGAAAACAAAGATCCTACAGAAGTAGAAAATATGGTGTATTTGAAGCTGGGCACGGTGGCACACACCTGTAATCCCAGCACTTTGGGAGCTGAGACAGGAGAATCGCTACTTCAAAGCCAGCCTCAGCAACGGTGAGGCACTAAGCAACTCAGTGATACTCTGTCTCTACATAAAACACAAAATAGGGATGGGGATGTGGCTCAGTGATCGAGTACCCCTGAGTTCAATCCCTGGTATAAAAAAAAAAAATATGGTGCATTTGAGGAGTTGATCAGAAAGAGAAGACCAGTATGGCTGGATCAAAGAGTTCAGGGTAATATAGTAGATGAGTTACAGAGAAGCCTATCGTCTAGGCCAGGTAGTGTCTTCTAGGCCATGTTTAGAGTTTTTTATTTTATCATATGAACATTGAGAAGTCATTAAAAAGTTTGGACTCAGGCGTGGCATAATCATAGAATATTTTCCTAGATGGAATCATTCATTAATTTATTCATTCTACTCTTTAGAATTCTATTCTTCTGTTTATATTCTCCCCTGGGCAAGTTACTCACTTTCAATCTATTAGGAACTACACAAAAAAGCCTGAGAATAGCCAGTGTTGTGGTACATGCCTGTAGTCCCTGCTACTTCGCAGGATGAGGCAGAAGGATAAATTGAGCACAGGAATTCTAAGAGCTTGGGTGAGTGACATAGTGAGACTCCATCACAAAGGAGGAGGACAAAGAGGAGGAGAAATGAGAATAAGTGGCCAAAGATATAAAAGGAAAACTAGGAGTGTGTTGTGTCAAAAAAGGCAAAAGAATGTTTCACAAAGGAAAAAGTAAAAAAGGAAAGAGTAATCCATAATTCAGTGCTACTTAGGGGTGAGGTAAATTACAGACTTAATATGTCCATAGCTTCCCCATCCTGAGAGGACAGTCTAAATTTCATACCCTGGCACTCAAGTTTTACAACAATTCTATCTTTATATTCCTTTTCCCCCTTATAACTCTAAAATAAGCCTTGTAGATAAGGTGCCCTATAGGTAAGTTACTCTATTTGTTTTATTTAGAGCACACATCACACTCTACCTTTATATTATCATTGTATATATTTTCTGGCCGTCACCACTTATCCTAATCCTACCAGTTTTCTATGTCCTGTCCCTATTTCCCTTCCTTCATGCCTCTTCCATGTAGATTGCTGTGGTAGCCATGAAGATGCACCTCTTAGGTCTCTGGTTGCAGAGAGCATTACGGATGGAGTGATCCAGCTACTTCCCTCTGAAATTGTACCAAGGTTCTGCTTCCTATGTTCCCAGCTAATGACTAAGCAAGGCAGCGATACTGAGACACCCATTTTTGGGAGATGCCAGATTGCTCTGATAGGCAACTTTGGCTTGAGAAATTCAAATGGCCTTCTCAAACTTTCCTTAGACTGCAACGTGGTCTAACATGCTTTCATCTGATCTTCTTTCCTTCACTGTGGTTTGGTATTGCATTGTAGTCTGATGGCTTTCTCATCCTTCTCTATTTGCCTCCCAATTGTATTTCAAAGGCATTTTCTCTAATAAATTTCTTGCACATGAATCCTGTCTTACATTCACATATCAGGGTTCTAGACTAACAGGTGGTACTAGGAGTGGTCCAAGAAAACAGTAGGATGGGAATTTGCACTGGCTCCCCCATGCCCCAGCAGGCAAAAAGGATGCCATCCTGTTCAGTAGGTGTGGCATAGATAGTTCCTGGCAAAGATGAGATAGCTCAACTACTAAAGATTTCACCAGTGTTCACCTGGGAAAATGTCCCAATTAAGGGGATTGCTGCAACAAATGTGATGCTGCAGGCACTTGAAAAAGTGGGGATAATTTCTGCAAAGAGAGTAAAGTCGAGTGGTTCCTACTAGGTTGTACTGATGCTCTGCAGGGAGGTAACAGGGTGACTGAGGGCAGCTAACAAGTAGGTTTTGGTTAAGTGAGAGAGCCATAGGGACATTTGGGAAAGATTACAAAGAGACCCTTATCTCCGACAGAGAAAGGGATACACAGCTGAGTGGCTGACTGAAGACCTAATTGTTAAGAGTATCAGAGTTCCAGAGACATTGGAAAGTTCAGTCAAGGCAGGTCCAGAATGGCCTTCCAATGGTGCTAAAGTACCAGAATAGAGGCAGCATTGTGAATGCATGGGGTGCTATCCTTTAGAACACAGTGTGTGTGTTAAATCAGAGGCCTCTGTGTGCTGCTGTGTACTTGACAGGAAGAACACATGGGTCTTGGAAACAAAGGATAGCAACAGGAGTGACTCCATTGACTATCACACCTAATGCCCCACTGAGGGATTTTTTTCTTACTGCCACCACAACTCTTAACTCTTCAGAGCTGGAGGGCCTACTTGCTACCGAGAACACACTCTTGCTCGAGGATTCAGCAAGGATTCCACTGAATGATAAACTACAGCTGCTACGAGAGCACTTTGAACTCCTAGTGTCCAGGGACCAGGAGGCAAAAGAAGAACTCCCTGTCCTGGCAGAGGTAATCAGCCCCAACCAGCAAAAGGGCTACTTTACACAATGAAGACAAGGATAAACACACTTGGGAGCCAGGTGATCCACTTGGGTGCTTCCTGGTACTCCCCTGCCTCACTGTAACTGCAATGGACATAGGAAGTAACTCTGACTTGAGAAAGCTGTGGTAACCTTTCTGACTCAGATCCTTCCAGAAGGAAGTTTGGATCTCATCACCAGGACAGTCACCAAGACCTTTGCCATAGTGAAGGGAAGATGAGGGGTTTGAGGATTGATAATAAAGGAGGGCAAGGTTGACAGGGATTGACAGAGGTGACCAAGGTTATAGTTCCTTCCACTAAACTCCCTCTTCTGAGTTTCTCCTCAGGAAGAAAGACCCATAGAAACTGTGGAGTAGCTGCTCCTTAAACCTGGGAGAGAGGTGGAGCTGTGTGGTGCAAGGGGAGACTGTGGTGGCCAGAATCATGCATGCACCTTTCCACTCTCCAACAGCAAGGAGCGGAATTGACCAAGAGCCCCACCTCCCGCTCACTGAAATCCACCCCTGAATTCACTTTGGGGCCATGCTACTTGAAGGCTGCTCCCACCATGACCGAGTGTGGCTGGGAAATGGGAGAGGGGACATCTTGTGGGTGACTTTGCTGAAGGACATCCTGATAGGCTGCTCAATTTTCCTTAGCTTACTCTGCATCTAAGTAATGCTTCCACCCAGCCTGCATTAAACCTTTCTTTTCTTCTTCACTCAGGGTCAGATTTACTTTACATTCACAGTATGAAAGTTCTCTTAGCCTCCCTGACAACCTCCTCATTTCTCCTTATGGGGATTTCCCTAATCAATTTCTTCCACATTTATTCCTGTCTTGGCATCCATTTCTTGGCAGACCTGGACTGAACACCTACCATAGTCCCCACCTGTCAGTGATAACATCCAACTTTGAATTCATATAGCACCCCCTGCCCCGACACTTGACATTTCCCACCTGCTATCTAGAAAGTAAAGTTTATCTTTCTATGCACACATCTCCCCAGTGGTTTCAGTATCTCTTGGATATCACTCTCTCTTGCCAGCCTTGTCTTGTAGGTAGAAGGAACTCAGTTCAACCATCACAGGAAAGAAATTGTGGGGTACTGAGCTGTTCAAACAATCCTGTGTCCCAGGATCGGTGGCCTCCACCTACTTAACTTCCTATTTTTCCCACTTCCTCAATCCACTCCTCAGCATGTCTTCTTCCTCTCAGGGTCCTACAATCCTTAGTACCCTGTCCCACTCCTCATATATTTTGCCGTATATATTTGCCCAGGAAACTGTCAACCAAAAATTTGTGATCCTTCTGTTTTGTGGAGTTGTTGCTGGAACATGGGGTCTTTAATAAGCAGGACATCTGTTCTGCTAGTGTCCTTCCCCGTTTTCCAGTTGAATGCAGAGGACTCTACAAGATGAAAGAAGGCAGGACCTTAAAATCACCACGTGAAGGAAAGCTGCCCACCATGTAGAAGAATACCCACACTGCAGTTCTATGAGAACGAACAATAAGCTTCTGTCCTTAGGTCACTGAAACTTGGGGGTTTGGTACAGTTGCTAGCATTCTTCTAAATAATACAGAAGTTGTTTGTCCTTTCCTTGGGTATTCTCTTTTTTTTTATTTGTTCTAATTAGTTATACATGACAACAGAATGCCTTTCAACTCATTGTACACAAATGGAGCACGACTTCTCAATTCTCTGGCTGTACATGATGCAGAATCACACGGTTCATGCAGTCATATATATACAAAGGGTAATAATGTCTGTCTCATTCCACCATCTTTCCCACCCTTAAACCCCCTCCCCTCTGCCCAATCCAAAGTTTCTCCATTCTTCCCCAACGACCCCCACCCCCAATTACAGATCAGCATCTGCAGATCAGAGAAAATATTTGGCTTTTGGCCTTGGGGGATTGGCTTATTTCTTTTAGCATGATAGTCTCTGGTTCCATCCATTTACTGGCAAATGCCATAACTTCATTCTTCTTTATGGCTGAGTAATATTCCATTGTGTATATATACACCACAGTTTCTTTATCCATTCATCTGTTGAAGGGCATCTATATTGGTTCCATAGTTTAGCTATTGTGAATTGAGCTGCTATAAACATTGATGTGGCTGTGTCACTGTAGTATGTTGATTTTAAGTCCTTTGGGTATAAACCAATGAGTGGAATAGCTGGGTCAAATGGTGGTTGCATTCCAAGTTTTTTAAGGAATCTTCATACTGCTTTCCAGAGTGGTTGCACTAATTTTCAGTCCCACCAGCAATATATGAGTGTACCTTTTCCCCCACATCCTCGCCAACATTTATTATTGCTTGTATTCTTGATAATTGCCATTCTGACTAGAGTGAGATGAAATCTTAGAGTAGTTTTGATTTGCATTTCTCTAATTACTAGAGATGATGAACATTTTTTCATGTATTTGTTGATCGATTGTATATCTTCTGTGAAGTGTCTGTTCAGTTCCTTAGTCCCATTTTTTTGGGGGGGTACCAGAGATTGAACTCAGGGCCACTTAACCACTGAGCCACATCCCCAGCCTATTTTGTGTTTTATTTAGAGACAAGGTCTCACTGAGTTGCTTAGCACCTCACTTTTTGCTGAGGCTGGCTTTGAACTCTTGATTCTCCTGTCTCAGCCTCCCAAGCCACTGGCATCACAGGTGTGTGCCATTGCACCTGGCTCCTTAGCCCATTTATTGATTGGGTTATTTGATTTTTGGGTTATTTTTTTGAGTTCTTTATATATCCTGGAGATTGTGTGGTAAAGCTTTTCTCTCCTTGGGTATTCTTCATTGTAACTCCCTTCTATTTGTAAGGAATCTCTCATTTATTGGATGTTAGGTGCCAAATATTGGTGCCAATATGCAAAGATATGGACAATATAAAATCTTTCAATGTGGTGGTATGGCCTTGAGAATCCAGGAGTAGTGACAGCAAGGTCTGCCACCAGTTATGTCCGTGCCCTAACCATACTGCTCTTATGGAATGGTCTTAGCTGTGTTTCCTGCTTCTAGGTTATCTTGCTTTTTTACTTTTCTCCAGCTTTCTTGACAATTCCTTCCTTCCAATAATTAATCTTCTTTTGGCACCCAGAATCAGTTCCTGTCTATACTATCCTTCCTATCTGCACTGGACACTCCTCTGAAGCTAGAGTCAATTAGACTATCATTTATTAAGCACCTGGTACACATCCAGAACTTCACATATCTGACTTAACTTAATCCTTTTAACTATTCTATGGGGTCAGTATTATTATTGCTATTTTACAAACAGGAAAACTACAGCTAAAAGAGATTAGCTGATTTTCCCAGTCATACTGCTTATGAGTATCATTTGGAATTTAGGTTTGTTTTTCTATTCCTCTCTCTCTCTCTCTCTCTCTCTCTTTCTCCTCCTCCTCCTCCTTCTTTTTTTTTAGTGGCATCAAAGCATGTTGTATTAGAAACCCTTCACTAACTCGGTTTTTGTAGTGCTTCTTTCTAGGGCTTCTTTTAGCCTATGACTATTTGACTCTGGACGTGAGGAATGCATCAATATTTACTTAATCCTTTCCTACATGTAAAAGGGATTATAAGGGAAGTTCTGTTTTTGCAGCTGTTTTCTAAGCCTTCAAATAGAATGTGTTTTTCTTTTCACTTTTTCTTTCCCATCCCCCGCCCCATCTGTAATGGAGGTTGAACCCACGGGCACTTCACTACCAGCTACATCCCCAGCCTTCTTTTTATTTTTTTAATTTTGAGACAGACAGAGTCTCACTGAATTGGCCAGGCTGGTTTCCTAACTTGCAGCCCTCCTGCCTCAGCCTCCTGAGTCACTGGCATCAACAGGCAAGACTCCCCACACCCATCTTTCTTTCTAAAAAACAAACCATGTATGATAGTGGTAAGGACAGTGGCTCTCTTTTATTTGGCTCTCTTTTTGACTTTCCTTGGATTGCATCACAGACTGAGATGATTCTTCCCAACCTTTCTTCTTTTGTCCATTTACTCAGGGTCACACTTGGAAATTTCCTAAGGCTGAAATTTCCAAGGAGTGGGATGGGATAAACCATAACCCAATAAAAAAGAATTATTATTTTTGATGTTTCCCAGGAAGTACATCTCAAATGTTCACACTACCTCGGGAAACTAGATAGGTTTTCTCATTTTTCTGGGGAAAGAATCTGCCTCTAGTGATGGAGCTGAGGCTCAGATAATTACAACTTTCTAGATAAACTGGGAGGGGCCATTCACTCAGTGACTGAATAACTTTCATGTATCAGCAATCACCGGGTACTAGAAACAT
This sequence comes from Xerus rutilus, assembly GCA_028644305.1. Lineage (NCBI taxonomy): Eukaryota > Metazoa > Chordata > Mammalia > Rodentia > Sciuridae > Xerus > Xerus rutilus. Next base: position 17,271,184 of record CM053409.1, on the reverse strand, counting down.
AGAAATAAAAATGACAGAATCCTTACTCTTTTGTTTCTTTTTTTAAAAAAAATATTTATTTATTTTTTAGTTGTAGGTGGACAGAATATCTTTATTTTAGTTTTATGTGGTGCTGAGGATCGAACCCAGTGTCTCACGCGTGCTAGGCGAGCATGCTACCACTGCGCCATAACCCCAGCCCACTCTTTTGTTTCTAATCCAATAGGGAGTCATATATGAATAGCTAGTTTTTTTCCATTTCTAGATATTAACCTTAATTGCTTTAGAACAGCAAAATTCATCAATGCAGCAGGAATCATAAAAGAAAGAGAGAGAGACTACTAATTAAAAGAAACATTTCTTCATCTAATACCATGACTGCTATTTTAGAATTTTCTAGGTGACTGGGAAAGGAATAGAAAGGAGGAAAAAAGAAAGATTATTTTTTGTTATCATAGATGCTTTTTAACTTAAATTCTACTTAGTATCAGTATCCAGAAATGGAGAGGATCATTTAAGTCTGTTTTGGTTGAAATTGTAAAGGGATCCTCAAGGGTGGTGCAATCAGTATATTCAGAAGGCAAATATGGTGGGGTACGGTGTACAAACCTGTAATCCCAGGTACCCAGGAGGCTGAAGCAGAAGGATTCCAAGTTCCAGGCCAGACGGGGCAATGTAGTGAGCTCCAGTCTCAAAACAAAATTTATAAAAAGGGCTGGAGATATAGCTCAGTGATAAAGCACTTGCCTAGCACATGTGTGACTCTGGGATCAATCTACAATACACCAGTACCACCAAAAAAAGAAAAAAGAAAGTCTGGATGGATCTGTTCTTGTGAGTCAAGGGCTCTTTGACTCCACATCCTTTTTCATATTATTCACCATTCCAGCTAGGACCTAGTATATGGTAGTTCTGAACACATCCACCCCAACCCCATTACCAGGTATAAATCCAAACGGAAACAGCACACTGTGGGTGGGAGGGGCAAGGTCATCTGCATAAAGGAAGTAATTTTGATTTTACTAAGGAAGTAAATTCTACTATAACCTGTATTGAGTAGGTAGTATCATAGAGGTAGGGACAGACTATGGGAACACAAGAGAAGAATGCAGAATTTTGTGGGATGTAAAGTGTGCTAGGTGTTAAGAAGGAAACTAAAGCCATTAAGAAAAGCAACCAGGTGAAAGGCATGTTCTTGGAGAAATTTAAGGATATTAAGTGTGCCTGGAGGGAAGGCAGGAGAAAGCCTCAAGCAAAGGACTGAATCAGGTGAAGAGAATGAAGAGACAACTAGTAGCTCAAAGGACTCATGTATACAGGGCAGAACTGGGCTTCACAGAGCTGACCAAGCTGGGAGGCTGGGAGGCAGCAGGAGGAAATGGGTAGGTTGCTGAGCAGACGACTGGGGAAAGGAGAAGCAGCTAAGGGTAAGAAGACAAGGTCTGGTTATGGAAGGTGCCAGGTCAGTATATTCAGTGGCAGCTTAAGCAATGTAAATGACTCCAACCAGATCAAAGATTCCAAAATACAGTTTGGTGACCAGACACTTGGGTAGCACCTTGTGCAACCCAGGCAACCAGAGAAAGTGTAAAGCTCTCTTACATGGGTAGTACTGTTAAGAGGTAGAACTTGATAAAAGCTATAAAAGAAGAACAAAAACCAGATGGGAATTTAGAGAAAGAAGAGATGCTTATACCTGGGAAATGCTTTTGGAACTGAATGCACAGGATCTGGACACAAAGAGATGGAGCTGGCAGGGGCTGGGATTGTGGCACAGTGGTAGCGTGCTCGCCTAGGACGCGTGAGACACTGGGTTCGATCCTCAGCACCACATAAAAAAATAAAATAAAGAGATTCTGTCCACCTACAACTAAAAAAATAAAATTAAAAAAAAAAAGAGAGAGAGATGGAGCTGGCAAAAACAGCAGAGAATAGCAAGAACCTGCAGTAAGTAGATTCACTATGTCTAGGTCTTAAGTTCTGGTACCTGTGAATGTGACCTTATTTAAAGTAGGATCTTTGCAGATGTAATTAACTTAAAGATGTCTAGATGAGGTCATCTTGGATTTAAGATACACCCTAGGGCTGGGATTGTGGCTCAGTGGTAGAGTGCTTGCCTCGCATGCGTGAGGCACTGGGTTCGATCCTCAGCACCACATAAAAATAAGATATTGTGTCCACCTACAACTAAAAAATATTTTAAAAAAAAAAGATACACCCTAAATTCAATGACTGAATGACTGGCATCCAAGGAAGGAAAAAAAAAAAAGAGGAAAATCACATGCAGAGACACAGAGAAGAAAGTCACGTGAAGATGGAAGTGTAGGCTGGTGTTAAGTTGCCACAAAACAAGAAACAACAGAGCTACAGGAGCTGGAAGAGGCAAGAAAGGACTCTCCCCTAGAGCCTTTGGAAGGGGCATAGCTCTGCAGATGCTCCTGGTTTCCAGAACTATGAGACAAAATTTTGTTGTTTTATCACCAAGTTGGTAGTGATTCGTTGCAGCAGCCCTAGGAAACGAAAACACCTACTATGATTTTTGTGACATCTGCCAGTAATTGGGGCCAATGATGAGCAGCATCAGAGGGTTGGGCCTGGACATGGTGATCTAGATGGAAACTCGAGGGGTTGAGAGAAGCTAATGGTTGGAGTTTAAATACGTATACTGAGGGAATTAAAAGGTTATATTGAGAGCCGGGCGCGGTGGCTCAAGCCTGTAATCCCAGCACTTAGGGAGGCTGAGACAGGAGAATCGCGAGTTCAAAGCCAGCCTCAGCAACGGCGAGGCGCTAAGCAACTCAGTGAGACCCTGTCTCTACATAAAACACAAAATAGGGCTGGGGATGTGGCTCAGTGGTCGAGTACCCCTGAGTTCAATCCCCAGTACCA
>CM053409.1:17252806-17268216 GCA_028644305.1 Xerus rutilus | reverse complement strand
GTTATATTGAGGAGATAGGCCAGATTCAGTGTGAAAGGTATAGAAAATTAGCAGAAAAAGAGGTGGAAAAGAGAAACTGCCAGGTTCCTGCTCAGGGAAGTGGAGCAATTCTTTGTGGCTACAAGGCCCAGTGTGTGGGTGGCTGAACGGCAGCAAAGTTGCAGCCCTTCTCATTGAGGAGGCTAAGGAATTCTGAGGCCAGGGAGTCAGGATACCATCGTGAAGGCGAATAGCGTCTCCAAGCATGGCGGTGCAAGGCGCCGGAGGGGAAAGCCAGCCTAATGCGGAAATCACAGGAGGAGGGAGTTTGGCCTGCAGGGGAATGCTGACAGTGCGGTAACAACAGATGGCAAAAACTTAGAGGAAAGCAGCTCAGCGAGAGCGGGAGAATTGTCTAGAAGTGGCTCTGGAAAAAGAGGCAGCCCAGCTCTGCTCATTTCCCACAGAGCCCAAGTCAGAAAAGATGATTTCTTAATATGGCTTGGAAAATGTACATGGTCTGGAGAAAGACAGGTTCCAGATCTTAGTAACTTTTTTTTTTTTCCAGATCTTAGTAACTTTTAACTGGAATTTAAGTCAGAACTCCATGGCCCAATCACAGCAGTCAAGGGAGCACAGATCAGCAAGAAAAACGTGAATTTAAAACACTTCATTTTTGAATTAAAACAAAAACAAAAACAAAAAAACGAAAAACACCACCAAGGCAAGAAGGACATTTACTAATACACTATAAAAATCTTTAAAATTTCCTCTTTCCATGTGGACGACAACTACTCTCCAAAATTTCCTCTCTCTCATTCCCTTTACTCCTAAGCACCCAAAATTCTTGGTGAGAAGACACCTGGATTGAATTGAGCAGAACTGACCAACAGCCCCAGCTGCTGCTCTGGGATTTATTGTGAATTTGCACTGAGACCACACCTTCCTCTGGCTGCTCCCAACCCAAGAGAAGCAGGAATGCTCTAGCCCTAGGACTCTCCAAAGGCTTTGCAGAACTTAAAACTGCACAGGAGGGCTGGGGTTATGGCTCAGAGGTAGGCACTTGCTTAGCACATGTGAGGCACTGGGTTTGATCCTCAGCACCACATAAAAATAACTAACTAACTAAATAAATAAATCAATAAATAAAATAAAGGTATTGTGTCCACCTGCAACTAAAAAAACCCCAAAAACCAAAACAACTGCACAGGAATCTAAGAAGCTCCTATCCACCCTCCTTTCCTTTCTCCTCCACTGGAAATCAGACTTGCATTGCAACCTGATGGCTCTCCCAGCTCTCTGCTGCTCCACACTCTCTCTCACAGGTGGTTCCCCTAATTGATTTCTTGCATGCTTAGTTCCCCCTCTTGGCAGCTGCTCCTTTGAAGCCCTAGACTAAGTATGTGAGACTTCTTCTGTTTGCTCCTTCTTTCCATCATACTCCTCCTTGCTGAAAGCAGTCGCTGACCAGGCTGGAATGACTAGAAAATGTCGACATCTCACTGCCACATCCACCCTATTCCTTGAGGAAGGAAGTAAACAAATACCATGAATTGTATCACTCTCCTTCCACTCAAAAGAGTATTCATAAGAATTTCAGATGCATAAGAGTACTTCAGAAAACCACCAGTAATCTGTTAGGTAACATTTAACAAGCACTTCATGTTTGCTAGGTATTAGGTGTTTTGTGTACATCTTCACATTTGAATCTTAAAACACTATGAAGTAGAACTGAAGCTACATTGTTCAAGATCACACAGTGGTAACTGAAAGAGCTGGAACTCAGGCTGGTCTGCCGTGAATGACTGGGCTCTTATCATTAAGTCGTGGTTGAGAGGTCATAACACAGGTTTCAAAGACTATGCCACTCTTCACGTTTACACAGGGCATTGAGGCTCAGAAGCCAATTACCCTGTCACCCAGGAAGTCCCCGCAGAAGCAAGATTTGCAGCCAGGTATTCTGACTCCAGATTTTCAGTTCTACTGTTTTACAAAGAATGAAAACTAAAGACAGATCATGGTAACTTCTGTCTTGCAGTAGAAAAATAACTCAAAATGTAGATGGGGGACTAAGGACAGGAAAGCAACCCAGATCAAGCTGGTATTCAAAAGGGCACTTCCTGGATAGTTGAACCCTCCTTTTAGCCCGTCCACCCCAATCCCAGGTTGGGACTTGCATCTGAGCTTGGGGGAGAAAATATTATAGATCTGTAAAACTATGGAATGCTGTGGGTAGGCCACTAGAACAGTGAGGAGGAAGAAGGGAAAGAGGCTACTATGGTTTGAATATGATTTGTGCCCTCCAGACTCATATAGGAATTTAATCACCTAAGTCATGTGTCAGTAATATTAGGAGGAGGGAAGCTTAATTATGGTTTAGAGGTTGGGCTTTTATGGTTTAGAGTGGCTCCTTTGGGTGGAGCCCCATGATTAAATTCCAGTGGCTTTCTAAGAAGAGGGAGAGCCCACACAGAAATTAAATATGCTCTTGCCATGATGTAATGCAGCCATGTGGGGCTCCTACCATGCTGTTTTGTCATCTAGCCTTCAAAACTGTGAGCCAAAATAAACCTCTTTTCTTTATAAAGTACCCACCCTAGGCATTTCATTATAGTAATGAAAAACAGACTAATGGAGAAAGAGGAAGGAGAGAAAGCACTAGTTAGAGGGAGTAGTTAGGTTCAGTAAACCCTTCTGTGTTGAGCTTTCTGCTAAGAACCTGCTTAAGTTAAAAAAAAAAAATCCTTTGCTTCCCTGAGGGACCAATGCTTACCCCCCTCAAACAGAGGGAGGATCAGGACAGACTACCTGGAGGAGATAACACCTGAATAGAGCCTGAAAGCAGGTATAGGAGTAGGTAAACGCTTCAGACCCACATTTGCCTATCTGTTAGCTCAATTCAACTTCACAGATGCACTGTGAAGGCCTCCTGTGTGTTCAGCCTTGTTCCAAGTACAGGGTCCACAGCTGGCTAAAGTCCCTGCCCTCTAGCCGTGAAGAGCTAACCAGTCTTAATACAGTACGTGACATGCGTTAGAGTTGGAACCTACAAGGCACTGTAGGACAAGGGGTCTCACTGTTCCTTGCCCAAATCAAGTCCCAATTCAGGACATGGCAAAACTCTTCACAATCTAATTCCACTGTCCCTTTCCAGGCTCATTTACTACCATTACCCTAAAAGCCGGGGACACAACCACTTGTATATGGGTGAATCTGAACATGCCAGGCTTTTGCTCACACTGTTCTTGTTCCCTGGGAGGCACTATCTTCTCAGATACCTTTCCTTGACACACTCAGTATTGCTCAAATTCTCCCATTTTCCCATGGTCAGTTCTTTGTCTACCTCTCTAGGTTGGTGTGATCTTTAAAGCAGGGACACAAATGAAGGACTGAAAGCACCGCTGTGGAGTCAGACAAATGCAGGTGGGCTTTGTCTAGCCATTAGACTTCAGACCTTGGACCTTCACCTCCATGTGTGTCTAAGAGAACAATTCCTATTTCTGGAAACAATTTGTGATATTCAGTCTTGGCACACAGGTGCTCAAAAATGCTAAACTGAATTCCATTAACATTAAAGTCTCAGGCCAGAATTTGGACTTTATGAAGGCCCTGGCTATGAGCTGGATCTTAGAAGGGTTAATGATCAACATTAGCAGTTTTCTGTGGTTAAGAATGAGAAATATGCACCGTGTACTTTGCCTCAAAGACTTGCCTGTTAGCTGGGGAAACAGATGGACAAGCTCTCGACAGTTCAGTTTCAAACCCCTAGAACAGCAGCTCTTAAAATTCTAGCAAGCATCAAAATTAACTAAAGGTCATCAGCTAAAACAGATCACTGGCCCCACCCCAGTTTGACTCATTGTGTCTGCAGTGGAGTCTGAGCCTTTGAGAGTTTGTATTTCCAACTCGCTCCCAGATGATACTGAAGCTGTTGTGTAGACAAGATTATTTTTTCTTGACCAAAGTTTGGTCAGGCTTTACTGAGCAGTTTTTAACAGAGCTGACCTTGGGTTCCCATGTCCTTCCCTATAGAGTCCAGTTTTGTTTTGGTACTGGAAATTGAACTCAGGGGCACTCGACCACTGAGCCACATCCCCAGCCCTATTTTGTGTTTTATGTAGAGACAGGGTCTCACTGACTTGCTTAGAGCCTCGACGTTGCTGAGGCTGGCTTTGAAGTTGCGATTCTCCTCTCAGCCTCCCTAAGTGCTGGAATTAGACTTGCGCCACCGCCCTCGACTTAGAGTCCAGTTTTAACAAGAATCCTTTTAGATCAGTTCATCTACAATCCTCTGACCTCAGTATCTGATCGGGTTGTGCAACCTCCACCATCCCGCAGGGGATGTGTAAGCACCCCTAGCCTGCCTTCAGCAAGAATGATAGGTTTAGCCAGATTCTCCCCTATCCCTGATGTTTCCTTTCAGTAATTTTCCATGCATTGACCCTCCACTCTGCTCATTGGCTATAAATCCTCCCTTATCTTTGTTGTATTTGGAGTTGAGCCCAATCTATTGCCACTACTGTAAAACCCCATTGCAGTAGTCCTTTTATTGAACACAGTACTCTTTAATAAAAGTTTACCTTTTAAAAATGTTCGTTTTTTAGTATGCGGTATTGAACCAAGGGGCACTTCCCCACTGGGCTACATTCCCAGCCCTTTTTAAAATATTTTATTTAGAGACAGAGCCTCGCTAGGATGCTGAAGCTGGCTTTGAACTTGTGAATCTTCCTGCCTCAGCCTCCCGAGCCGTTGGGATAATAGGTGTGTGCCGCGGCGCCTGGCTTACCTGTTTTTTTTTTTAAAACAAGTATGAATATCTATTTTAAAATCAGGGTCCTGTAGAGACCCACTCATTAGAAGTTAAGGGTTCTGGACTCAATACCAGGCACATGTTTCAGACTTTGAATCCTGATTCTACCACAACTTCAGTCTTGGCTCTAGGTCACATCACTGTACCTCTCTGTGCTTCATTTAGCCTAATCTGTGAACTCGTGCACTAGTATAAACTAGTGCATGGCAAGTGCGAAAGGTAACCTCTGGCACAGTGTTCGATAAATATTGGTTAAAGCTTACCATCTATTCATTTCCTGGAGGAAGAGGATGACAAAGCTAGGGGTCTAGATGGCTTAAGAAGAGCAAGAATTAATTCTTCCTCGCAGCCATGCAGGTAGAAGATGGGAGGGCCTCTCCTATATTTGTTCTCTGCATAACCCTGTAGGACCTTAGGGCTCCAACTCGCAGCCCTTATTCCCCAAGGGCGCGTCTTTCCTCCAGGCTTCCGATGTACTACTGACGCTGCGCAGGCGCAGACTCCGCTGTGGCAATGCTTTCTTGCACATGCGTACTCAGGTGCGTTGCTGAGAGGCTCTACGGCAGAGCAAGTATGGCGGCAGCAATGAGGGTGGCAGCGGCTGCAGCAAGGCTCAGCGTTGTAGCTAGTAGTCTCCGCACTGCGATCCGTAGCCTCTGCAGCCAGCCTGTCTCCGTTAACGAGCGCATTGAAAACAAGCGCCGCGCCGCGCTGTTGGGAGGAGGCCAGCGTCGCGTCGACGCGCAGCATAAGCGAGTGAGTCAAGACAGCTGAGCGATCCCGCCCCTTGGCGGGCGGCCTATCACGGTGCGCTTGGCTCGCAGCGCCCGAGGCCTCCCAGCCAATCCGCGCCGCGCCGGGAGGGGGCGGTGAGAACTTTCACCTGGAGAACCCAGGTTTTTTTCACCAGGCGGCGGGTAAAACTAGAAGGAGCGCCTGCGTGCTTTGTCACACGCTGCAGTCCCCTTGGAATTTTAGACCTACGTGGATGGGTTCCAGCCAGCTCACCACTTAACTATAAAGTTTTGGGCAAGTTAATCTGTAGGAATCAATTTACCTTAAACAGGAGATGGTGATAATTCCCCCCTCACAATCTTTTTAGTATAGAGATAGGGAAGCGACTATAGTCACTCTATTAAAAAGATCTGGTTATTCGGTTCGTGCCCCAGGAAGAGTGGTGGCAGGTTCTTTCTTCATGGTAGAAACAGGAAAATCGAGGCATGTGGTAGGGGAAGTAACTTGGTCACATTAGCCTGGGGTGGAGTATTTGCGTGCTCCGGGAACTTGTGGCACTGCTGCCTGCAGAAGGTCAGGTCAACATCTTGAGGGTCGCAGCATTGGTAGGGAGCAGGCGGCCTACTCTGCTGTTTGGCTGGAGAGCTGAGGCATTGGCACCCGCTGCCCACGTTTTGAGGCGGGGATCACAGTTGGCTTTCAGAAATCAACTGGATGGATCATTTAGCAAAAGGAACAGGCTGGGAGAGGTGAGCCCAGATTTGGAACCGGGCTGGCTCAGTGCATTTCTGTTTCATGGGTGAATGTGGGCCAAAATGCTGTATGAGTTAAGTCATCAACAAGAAGGTGTGGAAGTGAAACTACTATAGATGAAGGACACTCAGGCACTGCTCACAGCTTAGGGGAGGTGCCTGCTTGGAGGGTTGAGGTCCTTCAGGAGGTTTGAACAGCCCTATCATTTAAGTCTAAAGTGTTGCTTCAGATGACATAAATTCCTATTTGATGAAGTCCTGAAAGTAACAGTCTTTCATTGCTAAAGCACTTGACAGTTCTTTTTGACACAACACATGGGTGTGAACTGTAAATTTGGTTGATGATTTGTAGTGCTTTCCCTTTCTCCCTTGAGGCAGCTCTGTGGGGTGAGCCAATGCTAGTTCATGCTCTGGAGAGGCCTGTCAGTGTTCCTGTACCCCTTTCTGTTAGCCCCATTGCACAATTCCTTCCTGGAACATTTCTCCACCCCTTCCCAGGTAGATCCTGCTGTTGGTTTACACGCAGCCTCCAGAGCTGTTTTTCTTTTGCCCCATTTAAACTATTTTTGGATTATTTCCATAGGATAGATTTCCTAGAAATGGAATCAGTGAGTCAGAGGGTCTGTATATTTAAAAAATTCTGCGTATGTATATATTGCCAAATTGTTATCCCCCAAACTTCTGTTTTACACAACAATGTAAAGGATTGCCTGTTTTAATACACCCTCACTGGCTTCGGCTTCTTTCCTAAGGGGGAAAAATAGCCAGTTTGAGATTTATTTATTTATATATTTTTTATTTTTTACAGTGGGCCAGGGTTATTTGGCTTCTATTGAGATTTTGGGAGACCAAGTCGTGGAGGCCCTTTGTAGAGTAATGACTTTAACCTCAACTCTAAGAAGCATTTTATTTTTTTAAACTTCTCTTATGAGCTCTTTAACATTCTTTGCCCCATTCCCATTTTACTCAGCAGCTCCCGACTGTGGGGTCCCTAAGTAGGATAGTCAGAGGAAAAGGAAAAGCCCATCTTGGAGGCTGGAGGTGAACCAGGAAGTTGTGTGCCCTTGAGTGGAAGCCTGAGGGCAGGAGGGAGGAGTTGGGCCTGGTGTAGTTACTTCTGTAGGCTTCCCTAAGAAGGAGCCTGTAAACCTGAGGGTATGGACTCTGACCTTCACCAAGCCTGCTTTGGTCTTCTATCTTCTGCTTTTGCATTCTTCTTAAGGCCCCTTAGATCTCCAGTATTAGTGGAATTAGTTATCTTGTTCCTGGGTCAGGTTCTCCCTACTCCTGCTTCTCTTCACCTTTTCCTTCTCCTTCCTTATTTACCTTCTGCAGTCAAGTGGCTCCTGCGGCACTCTGTCTACCTCTACCCTGCTTTCCTCATGGTTTGAAATGAAGACTATTAATAACACCTGTCTACCTTGGCTACTTCAGACACAATCGTGGCTTTTGCATCAACAGGAAGGGGCAAAACCTGTCCTGGCTTTCCCATGAATATTCCTTACTTTGCTTACTGTTATGGTTTAGATGTGAGCTTTTGGGGGCAAAAAGCTCATGTGTGAGACAAAACAAAGTTTTACAAGTGAAATGATTGGGTTATGATTATTATGATTAGTTATGATTAGGTTAACCTAATCAGTACATTAATCCCCTGATTGGGATTAACTGAGTGGTAACTAGGCAGGTAGGCTGTGGTTGGAGGGGATGTGCCTTTGGTATATATATTTTATCCCTGGAGAGGAGAGCTTGCGTGCATGTGCACACACTCACTCTGCATCCTGGTTCCATGTTCTGGGCTGTATTCCTCCAGCACACTCTTTGCCGTGATGTTCTGCCTCATCTTGAGTTCAGAGCAATGGTGTTGGCCATCTATGGACTGAGACCTCTGAAACCGTGATCCTCAAATGAACTTTTCCTCTAAAGTTCTTTTCAGGTCTTTTGATCACAGCAGCAAAAAACCTGACTAAAACACTAAGTCTGCGATGACATCACTGAGTGATCTTTTTTGTGTTTTAGGGAAAGCTAACTGCCAGGGAGCGGATCAGTCTCTTGCTGGACCCTGGCAGCTTTGTTGAGAGCGATATGTTTGTGGAACACAGATGTGCAGATTTTGGAATGGCGGCTGATAAAAATAAGGTATCTGTTCAAGTAGTGGTATGAATACATGCCTTTCCCATTATAGTAATCAGTCTGCAAAGCTTTTCTTGGAAGTGCTATGGAGAAGTACTGCTGGAGACTCCAGATTCTTCATCACCCTTACTCTTGCAGATGGAATTAAGGTGGGCTGCTAGTAAGTGGACTCAAGCCCATTTCCTAGGGGATTCAGTTCTTGCTAGTATATGTAAGGAGGGTCATGAGAATGTCTTTTAGTTGTGTTATGGTCTGAGAACCAAGCAGCAGGAACCCCTAAATACTGCCCAGTTGCCTCTTTTGTCATGCTTTATGCCTCTGAATGTTTGAGGTTAGTAAAAACAGTACCTGCCAGGTGTGATGGCACACGCCTCTAATCCCAATGGCTCTGGAGGCTGAGGCAGGAGGATTGTGAGTTCAAAGCCAGCCTCAGCAAAAGCGAGGCACTAAGTAACTCAGCGAGACCCTGTCTCTAAACAAAATACAAAACTGAATACCTTTCATGGATGTAAAGAGTCATTTGGACTTAATTTTGATCCAGTTTTCTGCATATGTATTATATGTGGCCAAAGATTTGTAAACTTGGCACCAAACCAGCTGGCTCTATTTGAGCCATGTGGGCCACACTAATTACTGAGTTTCCATGCAAAATTGTGGGTTTGCTTTTTTTAAGGTTTGGGGTAGGAGTGTTTGGTTTGGAGAAGTTGCCATGTTTCTTTATATGTCCTTGTTCTTTCTATGAGTATCTGGCAGTGGTGGCTCTTGGGAGTCTTGATTATTTTGCCTTTTTTTAGGGTGGAGTGGGGGATGATGTTGGGGATAGAACCCAGGCCTTGTGCATGCTAGGCAAGCGCTCCACTACTGCAGCCCAATTTTTTTGCTTTTAGGAGGGAAGTTGAGGCCTAGGACTACAGTACCCTTTGCTCCTGTTGATGTAGCTGTAGTCTGGTACTTGCTGTTGCAGAGCCAAGGAAGAGGAGTGGGATTTCCTCATGTTCTTTGTTTAAATTGAATTTTTAAGGAATTTGTTTGTCTTTCAATAAGGCATAGTTGCCAAATTCGTTTAAAAGAAGTGTTTGGATTTTTTTTTTAACTTTCATTTTTCCATTTCTTTGGTAGTTTCCTGGAGACAGCGTGGTCACTGGCCGGGGCCGAATCAATGGAAGATTGGTTTATATCTTCAGTCAGGTATTTTATAAGTCTTACAGGCTGAGCATTCCTGGGCGGCAGAGCCAGAAACAAAATACGTGAAAGAAAGTAATCTTGGGGAATGAAGTGCTCACAGTTTGGGGATTCTGTTTTTCATTTCACATGTCTTTGTTCTTAGGAAGAGTCCTGTATCTATTTTGGGAAGGGGAATCACAGGGCAGTAGGCTTGTATGAAGTTGTTCAAGGAACCAGGAGTTTATTCAACACGTGAAATTCCTCTTGGCAGTGTTGGGTGTGCGCTTGGAGGGCATCTGTGTCCTGGACAATGTGTATGGATCTGACAGTGCTCCAGATGCAACCTGGGCAAAGGAGACTTGACTCTCAACCTAGGGGACCCTGAGATTTGGGCTTTCATTGAAGTGCTCAAAGAAGTTTTGTCAGATGGCGTAAAGGACAGATATACTTTGGGCACATTGAGACTGTAGGAGAATGTCATAGGCAGAATAATGCCCCTGCCCAAGTTGTCCTAATCTTGGGAACCTGGGTGTCACCTTACATGACAAACAGGAATTAAGGTTGCTAATCAGCTGACTTTACAAGTTGGCCCAGGTTATCCAGGTGGGCCCAATATAATCACAAGAGTGCTTGTAAATGGAAGAGTGAGGTCACGGAAGAGGTCGATGTGATGTGAGGATGTGTCCTGCTGTAGCTGGCTTTGAAGGTAAAGGGGAAAGAGTCCATAAGTGAAGAAATGGGGACTTTCTCTACAAGCTAGAGAAGGTAAGAAAACAGATTTCCCTCTGGAGCCTCCCAAGGGCTTGATCTTAGTCCAGCAAGGCCTGTATAGGACTTCTAAACTACAGAACTATGAGATGATAAACTTGTCTTGTTTTGAGCTTAATTTGTTGCAGCAGCAATAGAAACTAACAGTATATAGTATACTATTTTGGATTTGTTTCCCCTCCACACATGAAAATGTGTGTGTAATTCTAAGTGTTTAGTTTCTTTCATAGACTTAGTTATGTAGCTTATCTAGGAACCTAAAATGTTTTCTGGGTTTGATATTAAAATGGGTATTCTTGGCTAATTTTAAATTTATTCGATTTAATGGTACTTACTAATTACTTTTTTCTTGCAATGTGTACAAGCTGAGCAAAAACTCATATGGAAGGAACCATTGAAAAAATAGAACAAAGCCGGGCGCGGTGGCTCACGCTTGTAATCCCAGCACTTAGGGAGGCTGAGACAGGAGAATCCTGAGTTCAAAGCCAGCCTCAGCAATGGCGAGGTGCTAAGCAACTCAGTGAGACCCTGTCTCTACATAAAACACAAAATAGGGCTGGGGATGTGGCTCAGTGGTCGAGTGCCCCTGAGTTCAATCCCTGGTACCAAAAAAAAAAGATACTCTTGAGCCCATGGGTAAGTGGGAATGAGGAGGAGGTAGAGATACCTGAGACAGGGTCCTTTCCCTGAAGAAGCAAATCACTTTGTAGGTAGAATGGTGAGAGCAGGGTGAGAGAGGTCAGGCAAATGCTGTGGACTCAAGAAAAGAGAAGATCATATCCAGGGTTATGGAAAGCCTCAGGGAAAATAGGGAATTTGAAATAGGCCCTGAAGGATAGGGAGGGAGGGATGAGGTCTCTAAGATGTTACTATATGTAGGTGGGTTTTCTGGGGCGTTTGTTTTCCTAGAGAAGTAGTCAGTCGCTTGCCTGATAATTAGCTTTTGGTGTGTTCTTGGGGAAAGGCCTGGGGGTAGCGGGGGTGGGGGTGGGGGGGTGGCGGTGTTGGTACTTGCTCATTCAGTATGCAGGTTCCTAATCTCGCCCATGGTTGTGAGTCCAAATTTCTTTAGAGAAATAAGCCTTCCTCCTTTCAGGGTGAAGGGGACTGTCTCACATAGACTTTCTATTAAGCTCTGCTTTCAGCCCCATCCTCACCCACCCCCACTTTCCTTGGTCACTCCCTCTGCAGATAGGTAGGCTTCCCTTTCCTCCCTTTAAGTCAGGTATTTTTGTGCTTTCAGTCCCCCTCAGGTTTGCTCAGTCTCTGCTGTTGCCTCCTCATCTTTTCTTGTCCTCCTGGGCTGATTCTCTTTTTAGTTCCCCTTGACCATGGGGTTTTGGGAGGGAGGCCATGTTCCCAAGTGGCCCTTTACATGTGAAGGTGATGAAAATCCATAAGCCCAGGAGGCAGCGAAGGCTCTGATTCACTATTTCCCCTCCTGACTTGTCAAAGCAGCACGTTTCCTAGAAATGGATATGCTTGACATCCATGGAATCCAATCTTAGGGTTAATTCTGCGTAAGTTATTTTCTCAGAACTGCAAGTCATTTTTCCTAAAGTGAAGATGAAGTCTTTTGCTCTTGACAATACGTGAATTCCCTTTAAGATATTTTATTTGCTCATCGATGGAATATTCTATAAATTGAACTTCTCTGCCCCTTCTGAAATTCCTTTGAAAATACTTTTCTAGCTGGGGAGTGTGCTGCATGCCTGTAATCCCAGTGTCTGGAGAGGCTGAGGCAGGATGATTGCAAATTCCAGGCCAGCCAGGATAACTTAGAACTTGTATCAAAATAAAGCATAAAATGGGCTGGGGATGTAGCTCAGTGGTTAAGTGCCCCTGGGTGCCATCCCCAGTACCTCAAACACACACACACATTTTCTGTGAGTTTTCTGTTTCTTCCTCTGCGTCTTTATCTCTGGTCTGTTATGTTTTACTTGTTGATTTGATTGTGCTTTCTTTTTAGGATTTTACAGTTTTTGGAGGCAGTCTGTCAGGAGCACACGCTCAAAAGATCTGCAAAGTAAGTTTTTAATATTGAAAATAAATCTAATACTTATATCAGTTTATAGTGCATATTGAATATTTGGGGGGTATTAGAGTACTGAGCTGGGTACTTGGCTTGGGGCAGAATTGTCAAGATGGGATATTGACCTGAAGGGTTTCTTTCTTTCTTTTGGTATTGGGGATTGAACCCAGGGACACTTTACCACCGAGCTGCATTCCCAGCCCTTTTCAATTTTTAATTTTGAGACACAGTCTTGCTAAGTTGCTTAGGGTCTTGCTAAGTTAGTAAGGCTGGCCTCGAACATGTGATCCTTCTGCTTTAGCTCCTGAGTCACTAGGATTACAGGCTTGCACCACTGTGTGCAACCTGAATGGATTCTTGATATTATTTTGTACCATGTATCTCTTTGATGGTCTGGCAAAGCCTAGACTCTCATTTTTTTAATTTAAAATATGTAAGATTACAAAGGATTAAAAGTATTTAAAACCACATTTGTAGTATGTGCTTTCTTATTAATGCATTAAATGAGATGATTCAGCAGTGGATCTAATAATTGGTATAATTTCATGGTAGGCTTGAATGAAATGATATTTTAGTTTATCTACAACTTCAACATAAAATGTCTGACTTCTATTGATGACAAAGTGACATGTTTCTAAAACTACTGTGATTTGTTGCCTATATTCATAATTGAAGGAAATACTGAAGATCAGCAGGGTTAGTAAAGACAAAGATTAAATTGCTTTTTCTATCTACTTTCACATACCACTGAGATATGTTCACCTGCTGAGGTTCTGAGGGCCCTTTGGTAAAGAACCTCAGGTCTAGGTGGGAGTCCAGGTGCTAAGAGTACAGAACAGTGTAAGAGCTGGGCCTGATGGCTCTTGACTGTAATACAAGCCTACTCAGTAGGCTGCAGGAGGGTTGCAGGTTTGAGGCCAGCATCAGCAATTTGGCAAGATCCTGCCTCAGAAAGGATTGGGATGTAGCTCTGTGTAAAATGCCCTGAGTTCAATCCCTTGTATCTCCTCCTCCCCCCGCAAAAAAAAAAAAAAGGCATGAAGAGGACATGATGCCCTTGAGTTTGATCCCTAGTACTAGAGGGTACAAAGAAAAACCTGTTGGAATTTAGATGCTTTGAGGAGGAATAAAAGTGTGGCTCATATTTGGAGAATTTTGGTATTAAAAGTTGAACTAGGGCTGGAATTGTGGCTCAGTGGTAGAGCACTTGCCTCGCATGCGTGAGGCACTGGGTTCGATCCTCAGCACCACATAAAAATAAATAAAATAAAGATATTGTATCCATCTACAACTAAAAAAATAAAATTTAAAAAAAAAAGTTGAACTAAGGGCTGGGGTTGTGGCTCAGTAGTAGAGCGCTTGCTTTGCATGTGTGAGGTACTGGGTTCGATCCTCAGCACCCCATAAAATAAATAAAAATAAATAAATAAATAAAAAGAAAGAAAGGAAGTTATAAAAAATACAGTAACATTTAAAAAAAAATGGGCTGGGGATAAAGCTCAGTAGAGTTCTTACCTTGCATGCACAAGGCCTTGGGTTCAATTCCTAGTACCACCAAAAAAAAAAAAAGTTGCACAGGCTGTAACCGAGCAGAGAGAGCTTCCTTCTTTAATGGAACATTTGAGTTCTAGACATTGTCCTATTCTGAGAACTTGGGGCAATCATTTAAATTTTAATCCTCCCTAACTTTCCTGTTTCTAGTGCCTGTGTTATAATGGTTAAGATAATGGTTATAATGGTTAATGAGATAATGAAAGGGCATGAGCTTGGTAAACCTGTCTAGGGATGTAGGAATGTTGCTTGTTATGCTGTCAGAGCTACTGACCCATGAGGAAAATCTGTCACATTGGAAGTAAAAGCAGGCTTGATCCTGGCCTCAGGTTAATAGATGGATCAGCATCTGCTTTCATGAAAATACTGCTTTACCGTTCTGTTCTGTCTACTATCAGTTCTTTCATGGTGTTTCTGGAAACAAAACTGCTGGAAATTTATAGCTTGAGCCTCTTGTTCTAGAAGTAGCTGCCATGAGCAGTCTTAGCCCTGCTAATTGGAAGTGCTTTGGCTCTTGAGTGTTTGGGGACTGTAATCGGCCTTTTAAATATCTGATCCTTTGTCTTTCATGAAGGTACCCATTCATCATGAGCAATGAAACCAGAGTTACTGCCTCCTGTCAGGAAAAGTACACTCAGAACATTTTCAGAAAATGCTAGCCGGGCGCGGTGGCACAAGCCTGTAATCCCAGCACTTAGGGAGGCTGAGACAGGAGAATCACGAGTTCAAAGCCAGCCTCAGCAAGGGCGAGGCGCTAAGCAACTCAGTGAGACCCTGTCTCTACATAAAACACAAAATAGGGCTGGGGATGTGGCTCAGTGGTCGAGTACCCCTGAGTTCAATCCCCAGTACCAAAAAAAAAAAAAAAAAAAAGAAAATGCTGAATGCTGATTTTGATAATAAGAGTAACTGTCTCACAAGATCTCTCTCTGCTGTCTCAGATCATGGACCAGGCCATAACAGTGGGAGCTCCAGTGATTGGGCTGAATGATTCTGGGGGAGCCCGGATCCAAGAGGGAGTGGAGTCCTTGGCTGGTTATGCAGATATCTTCCTGGTGAGAAAATACAGGGTTTAGTTCTATAAGACAGGTCCTGGTTAGAACTTCCCTATCTCTTCCCATTATTCTCTGCCCCGTTGTGTCTGTTCTGTGGCTCCTTCCTGTGTCACTGGGGTTGGGAAGAAGGGTGGACAAAAAGCAAGAGGGGCTGGAGGAGTTTACTTTTTCTTGATAGTGGGCTATTTAAAGGGGGAAACAATTAGTTAAAAGTCATTTATAAAAGAAAAGCACTTGAGCCGGGCGCGGTGGCTCACGCTTGTAATCCCAGCACTTAGGGAGGCTGAGACAGGAGAATCGTGAGTTCAAAGCCAGCCTCAGCAATGGCGAGGCACTAAGCAACTCAGTGAGACCCTGTCTCTACATAAAACACAAAATAGGGCTGGGGATGTGGCTCAGTGGTCGAGTGCCCCTGAGTTCAATCCCCAGTACCA
>CM053409.1:17227336-17252706 GCA_028644305.1 Xerus rutilus | reverse complement strand
GCACTTGAGCTAGGTGTGATGGCACACACCTCTAATACCATTAGCTTGGGAGGCTGAGGCAGGAGGATCATAAGTTTTTGAGGCCAGCTTGAGCAACTTGGCAAGTCTCTGCCTCAGAATAAAAAGGGCTGGGCATATAACTCAGTAATAGAGCACCTGAGTTCAATCCCCAATACTACAAAAAGATAAAATTTTTTAAAAAAAACAGTGCTTTATCATTCTCTCTTTCTATATACATATTTTCATATTATATATTTTGAAACATTTGAGGGTAAATTGGAGGTATTGTGCCTCTTTACCTTTAAGTGCTTCGTTGGGTATTTCTGAAGAAAAGGACATTCTCTGAAGTAATCAGAATACAATAATAAGGGGTTGCAGTTGTAGCTCAGTCGTAGAGTGCTTGCATCACATGAGTGAGGCACTCATTTCGATCCTCAGCACCACATAAAAATAAAATAAAGGTATTGTATTCACCTACAACTAAAAAAAAATATTAAAAAAGAATACAATAATAAAATCAGGAAATTTAACATTGGTGCATCAATTTTACTATTGTCCATAATCCTTATTCAGATTTCATCAAAAAGCCTAATAAAGTCCTTTATAGCTTTTTTTTTTCCTGGCCACAATGCAGTCCAGATTTTAGAATTGCCTTTAGTTGTCCTATCTTTTAGTCTTTAATCTGGGGCAGTTTCTTTAGTCTTAATTTGTCCACCATGACGTAGATATTTTTAAAAACCGGCCTCATGGGAGTGGTGGCGCATGCCTGTAATCCCAGCTGCTTGGGAGGCTGAGGCAGGAGGATTGTGAGTTCAAAGCCAGCCTCAGCAATGGCGAGGTGCTAAGCAACTCAGTGAGACCCTGTCTCTAAATAAAAATACAAAATAGGGCTGGGGATGTGGCTCAGTGGTCGAGTGCCCCTGAGTTCAATCCCCGGCACCCTTCCCAAAACAAAAAAACAAACCGGCTTCAGCTTCCTTAAGGTATCATTTAAAAGCCAAAATATCTACCCAATGTAATCCTAGAATTCAATGTTTTTTTTTTTTTTTTTTTTGGTAGCGGGGATTGAACTCAGGGATGCTCGACCACTGAGCCACATCCCCAGCCCTATTTTGTGTTTTATGTAGAGACAGGGTCTCACTGAGTTGCTTAGTGCCTCACTGTTGCTGAGGCTGGCTTTGAACTTGCGATTCTCCTGTCTCAGCCTCCCTAAGCGCTAGGATTACAAGTGTGAGCCACCGAGAATTCAATGTTTTTTAAAAAAATTGCCTAGAGTTGTGCAGCTATTACTATAATCTGGTTTTAGAATCTTTCTCTCACTTCAAAATTATCTGCCTGTGTGTTTACATCAGCCCCACCTGGGCCTACAGAGCTACTGGTCATGTTTCTGTTTCTACAGTTTCCTCATCTGACCCCTTTCATTTAAGAGGCTTATTGATATTGTGCATGAATTCATTGCTTTCTATTGCTGAGTTGTATTCTATTGAATATTTTCCACATTGTTTATCTCTACCCCACTTGATGGACGTGGGCTTTTGTACTTTTTGGCTCTCATGAATAATGCTGCTGTGAACATTTGTGTATAACTCTTTGAACTGTGTTCATACCATTTCAGTGTGGGAAATATTTATAAGTGGGATTGTTGTATTTTATGAGTTTATATATAACTTTTTAAGAAACTGCCCAATTGTTTTTCAGAACGAAAGTACTATTTTACATTGCCATGAGCAGTGTATTAAAGGTTGCAGATTCTCCATATCCTCACCAACACTTGGTAATGTTGATTTTAGCCAATTAAAGGGTGTGCAGTGGTGTCTCATTGTAGTTCTAATTTGCATTTCCCTGCTGACTAATCGTGTTCAGTATCTTTTAATGCACATATTAGTCATTTGGGAGTCGTCTTATATCCATTTTGTAATTGGAATTTTTGGTACTGGGGATTGAACCCAGGGGTGCTTAACCACTGAGCCACATTCCCAGCCCTTTTTATACTTTAGAGACAGGATCTCAATGAGTTGTTTAGGGCTTTGCTAAGTTGCTGAGGCTGGCTTTGAACTCATAGTCCTTCTGCCTCAGCCTCCTGAGCCACTGGGATTATAGGTGTGTCTCACTCTACCTGACTTGTAATTGGAATTTTGATTTATTAGAGTTCTTCACGTGTTATGGAACAAGTCCTTTATCAGATATGATTTGTGTTTTCTCCTGGTCTGTGGCTTGCCTGTTTATTTTGAGATAGTGTCTTGCTAAGTTGCCCAGGATGGCCTCAGACTTTCTATTCTCCTCCTCAGCCTTCCAAGTGCCTTTTAGTGTCTTAAAGGTGGCTTTTAAAGTGCAAATTTGAAGTCCAAATTATCAATATTTTCTTTTTTTAAATTTTTTTATATATATATTTTTTTAGTTGTTGATGGACCTTTATTTTTTATTTATTTATATGTGGTGCTGAGGATCAAACCCAGTGCCTCATGCATGCTAGACATGCGCTCTACCACTGAGCCACCACCCCAGCCCCTCAATATTTTCTTTTGTGAATTGTGAGAATGTTTCTTAGAGAAAAGTCAGGAAGATTTTGCCCAATGTTTTCTTCATGGCTTTTATAGGTTTGGCTTTTTTTAGGTGTGTGATCGTTTTCTGTTTTTATAGATGATGTGACATAAGGGTCTCAATTCACCCTCAGGTACCATTTTCATGAACTGTTCTTCCCTCATTTGATTGCCCGACACTGGTCAAAAATCAGTTCATCATAAATGTAAAGATTAGTTTCTGAATTGATTTGTTCATCTATATGCTCCTCCTTACTTGAGAACTGCATTGTCTTAATTACTATTACTTGATAATAGTTTTGAAGTTGGGTAAAGTCTTATAACTTTGTTCCTTTTTTTTTTTTTTTTTTTGTACTGGGGATTGAACTCAGGGGTACTTGACCACTGAGCCACATCTCCAGCCTTATTTTGTGTTTTATGTAGAGACAGGGTCTCACTGAGTTGCTCAGCGCCTCGCTGTTGTTGAGGCTGGCTTTGAACTCGCAATTCTCCTGTGTCAGCTTCCCAGTGCTGGGATTACAGATGTGCACCACAGCACCCAGCTATAACTTTGTTGTTCTTAAAAATTGTTCTGGCTGGGGGGCTGGGGCTGTAGCTCAGTGGTAGAGCGCTTGCCTTGCATGCGTGAGGCCCTGGGTTCAATCCTCAGCACCACGTACAAAGCAATAAAATAAAGACATTATGTCCATCTACAGCTAAAAAAATATTTAAAAAAAATTGTTCTGCTTGTTCTAGAAATGGTCTTTCTATTTCCATGTGAATTTTTAGATCCCTTTTAACTCTACAAAAATTCCTTCTGACGTTTGATAGGAATTGCACTGAGTCTAGATCAATTTGGTGAGAATTTACATCTTTATATATTGACTGGCCCACTCCATGTAGACAGAATGTTCTTCCATTTTTGTAGGTGGTCTTTGATTTTTCTCAGCAATATTTTGTAATGTGTAATATTCATATCTTGCAGTTCTTTTATTACTTAAGTGTTTTACCCTTTTTCCCCCCTGCAGTACTAGGGATTGAACCTAGGACCTCACTTACGCTTGGCAAGCACTCTACAATTGAGCTATATCTCCAGTCTTTCTTTTCAGTATTTTATTTAGTGACAAGATGTCGCCAAGTTGCTCAGGCTGGCTTGAGCATCTTGTCTCAACCTCTCGTATGTACCACCTGGCTGGTGGTGGTGTTGGTGTTGTTTTTTTTTAATGCTATTATGAATGGAGTTATTTCATTTTGGATTATTTTTTGCAAGTGTGTAGAGAAAATATTGGTTTTTATATATTGATCTTACATCCTGCAGCCTGGCTAAACTTGTTTATTAGCTTTTTCATTTTTGGTGCTAAGGATTAAACCCCAGGCCTTGCATGCTAAGCATGCACTCCACCACTGATCTATGCCCCCATCACCTTAGCTCTAATAGGTTTCGTTTTTTCTTTTTTGGTACTGGGTATAGAACTCAGGGGTATTCACCACTGAGCCACATCCCCAGCCCTATGTTTGTATTTTGTATAGAGATGAGGTGTCACTGAGTTGCTTAGTGCCTTGCCGTTGCTGAGGCTGGCTTTGAACTCATAGTTCTCCTATCTCAGTCTCCCAAAGTGCTGTGTGCCACCGTGCCTGGCTCCTAATAGATTTCTAATAGGTGTTGTATGTGTGTATTTCTTAGGCTTTCCTATATACATGATTATGTCTTTTGCAAATAGAGATAGTTTTATTTTTTTCTAATCTGAACGTCTTTTATTTCTTGCTCATTGTTTTGTCTAGAACGTGCAGTACATTGTTGAGTTGTAAGAATGGACATTCTTGTTCCTTTTTTTTTTTTTTTGGTACTGGGGTTGAACTCAGGGTCACTCGACCACTGAGCCACATCCCCAGCCCTATTTTGTGTTTTATGTAGAGACAGGGTCTCACTGAGTTGCTTGCTTAGCGCCTCGCCATTGCTGAGGCTGGCTTTGAACTCGCGATTCTCCTGTCTCAGCCTCCCTAAGTGCTGGGATTACAGGCTTGAGCCACCACGCCCGGCTTCTTGTTCCTAATCTTAGGGGAAAGCATTCATTTTTTCACCCTTAAATATGATGTTAAGCCGGGTGTGGTGGCACATGCCTGTAATCCCAGCAGTTTGGGAGGCTGAGGCAGGAGGATTGCAAGTTCAAAGCCAGCCTCAGCAAAGGCGAGATGCTAAGCCACTCGGTGAGACACTCTAAACAAAACACAAAATAGGGCCGGGATGTAGATCAGTGGTCGAGTGCCCTTGAGTTCAATCCCTGGTACTGCCTCCAAATATATAGAGAGAGTTAATTATTGGGTTTTTTTTCTATATTTTTTTTTGTAGTTGAAGATGGACAATACGCCTTTATTTTTATGTGGTTCTGAGGATCGAACCCAGTGCCTCACGTGTGCTAGGCAAGCGCTCTGCCCCTGAGCTACAACCCAGCCCTTGGTTTTGTGTTTTGTTGTAGATGCCCTTCCTTAGGTTGAGGAAGTTCCTTTCTACTTCTAATTTGTTGAGTATTTTATCATTAAGGGGTGTTTAATTTTGTGAGATGCTTTTTCTGCATCTGCAAGATAACTTTGTTTTGTGCTATATTCAAATGATATTGTTTATTATTACATTAATTGAGATTTGAATGTTAAGCTAATAACCTTTTATTCCTG
Organism: Xerus rutilus; assembly: GCA_028644305.1. NCBI lineage: Eukaryota > Metazoa > Chordata > Mammalia > Rodentia > Sciuridae > Xerus > Xerus rutilus. The sequence continues at coordinate 17,247,514 of CM053409.1, read as the reverse complement.
TGATCAATCCCACTTGGTCATGGTGTGTAATCAATTTTGTAAGGTGCTAGATTCTGTTTGCTAGCATTTTGATAAGCACTTTTGAATCGATATTAATAGAAGATACTGGTCTACAGTTATGACATTTTCTTTTCATTTTGGAATTTGATTATTTCTCACTTCATCAAAAGAGAAGTGCTGCCTCTGTACGGTAGATTCACTGTACACTGATTACAAACTTGTCTGAGTCTGGAAAGACAAAACAGCCATCATCAAGTGGATTACTTACAGATAGGCAGCAGAAGCCTGGGATTCATTGAGACCCAGTCTCCAAGGAACAGGAGAGCCGTGTGGGCGGGATGGAGTCTTGACTGCATGTGCTCCCCTTGCACCCCAGCTAATAGTCCCTGGGAAGTGACCCACCTGGGTTGTATACTCTGGGACTATGTGATATGTTTGGCTGAAGTGTTTAGAAAATCCTGTTTCTAGGGACTAGAACATAGCCTGGATGTTCTGGCTAGTCCTTCCTTGTCCCAGGATGTTGCATTCCCAGGACCTTCACGAGTTATTCCTGAGCATTACAGGTGAGAAAGTGGGGGAGAGCCGGGCGCGGTGGTGCACACCTGTAATCCCAGCACTTAGGGAGGCTGAGACAGGAGAATCGCGAGTTCAAAGCCAGCCTCAGCAACAGCGAGGCACTAAGCAACTCAGTGAGACCCTGTCTCTACATTAAAACACAAAATAAAGCTGAGGATGTGGCTCAGTGGTCGAGTATCCCTGAGTTCAATCCCCGGTACCAAAAAAAAGAAAGTGGGGGAGAACTGGGTTGATCTGAGACTATGCTTAAACTGCCCTGCTGCCTCTTCTTCGTCTTCTTCTTTTTTAAAAAAAAATATTTATTTTTTAGTTGTAGGTGGACAGAATATCTTTATTTTATTTTTATGTGGTGCTGAGGATCGAACCCAGTTCCCCACGCGTGCTAGGCGAGCACGCTACCACTGCGCCATAACCTCAGCCCCCTGCCTCTTCTTCTGTTTGCTTAGAAGAACTTGTGAAGTTTTTTTTTGTTTTTGTTTTTTTAGTTTGGTACAGGGGCCATATGCATGCTAAGCACACACTCTACCACTAAGCTATACCACCAACCTCTAATTCTTTAAATGTTTAGTCAAATTCACCAGAAAAGCCATCTGGTCTTTGACATTTCTTTGTAGGTAGTTTTTTTGTTTATTACTTTAATCTCTTTGTTACAGGTTTACCAGATTTCCTACTTTTTCACTCAGCTTTAGTGGTTTTTGTCTTTCTAGGAATTAGTCCATTTCATCTCAGTGATCTCATGTGTTGCCATACGATGGTTGATATATTTTCTTGTGATTTTATTTCTGTAGTGATGTGTCCTCTCATTCCTAGCTTTAGTAACAGGTTTTCTTTTCCCTCCTTTCTTTTTGTCTATTTAAAGATTTATCAATTTTGGTGATATTTTCAGTGAATCAATCTTTTTAATCTTTTTTCTATGTTCTCAGTTTTATATCTGCACTGATTATTTCCTTCTTCCGCTTGCTTTGAGTTCAGTTTGTTTTACTTTGTGTAGATTCTTTTTTTTTAATATTTTTTTTTTAGTTGTAGGTGGACAGAATATTTTATTTTATGTGGTGCTGAGGATTGAGCCCCGTGCCTCATGCATGCTAGGCGAGCACACTACCACTGTGCCATAACCCCAGCCCCTTTGTGTAGATTCTTAAGGTAGAAGGCTAGGATATTGATTTGAGAACTTTGCCTAATATGTGTATTTACAGCTATTTCCCTATTAATCTTTTTGTTCATTATTAGAACTGGAGTGTTAGGTCTCCAACTATTATTATACATCTATTGTCCCTTCAGTTCTGTCAACTTTTGCTTCATATATTTTGGGGCTCTGTTGGGTACATATACACATATATATTTTGAACATTTTTTGCAACATCTGAACATAATGGGGAGGACTAAGTGCTAATATTTAAGACAAAGGGTGCATATATTTTTGGAATTGTATTTTCTAGGCATATTGAACCTTTGTCAATATGTAATAGCTTTTTTTAAATATATTTTTGAGTTGGACACCATACCTTTATTTTTATGTATTTTTATGTGGTGCTGAAGATCGAACCCAGTGCCTCATGCATGCTAGGAGAGCACTCTTACCACTGAGCCACAACCTCAGTCCCAATATGTAATATCTTTGTAAGTTTTTTGATTTAGAGTCTGCTTTGTCTGGCAATAATATAGCCACCATGGCTCTATTTTTGTTACCCTTTGCTTAGGACATATATTTTTTTCTTGTTATTTTAATCTTTTTGTTTATTTGTATTTGAACTGGAGCTTTTTTTTTTAGTATGTCAGGCTTACATTAATGTCTAGTGTACTTTATTAAAGCTAGACTTAATTTTGTGAAAATCTTTTAAAGGAATTTGAAGTTGAATTTTTAAAAATTTTAAATTCTTTTTAGTTATACTTGACAGTAGAATATAGTTTCACATATCAAACATACATGGAGTATAACTTCCCATTTTTGTGGTTTTACATGATGTGGAGTTACACTGGTCGTGTATTCAGATATGAACATAGGAAAGTTATGTTGGATTCATTCCACTGTCTTTCCCATTCCCATCCTCCCACTCTTCCCTTCATTCCCCTTTGTCTAATTCAGTGAGCTGTGTGTGTGTGTGTACGCACGTGCGCGCATGCCTCTGGCTTATTGTGAGGTAGCATCTGCATATCAGAGAATATTCTGCCTTTGTTTCTTGGGGACTGGTTTATTTCACGTAGCAGGATAGTCTCCAGTTCCCTCCATTTACAGGCAAGTGCCCCATTTACAGGCAAGTGCCATAATTTTATTCTTCCTTATCACCAAGTAATATTCCATTGTATAAATGTATCACATTTTCTTTATCCATTTATCTGTTGAAAGGCACATAGGTTAGTTTCATAGTTTAGCTATTGTGAATTGGGCTGCTATAAACATTGATGTGGCCAAGTCACTCTAGTGTACTGATTTTAAGTCCTTTGGGTATATGCAGAGGAGTGGGACAACTGGGTCAAATGGTGGTTCCGTTCTAAGTGTTCTGAGGAATCCTGAACTGGAACTCTTGTAAATAACACATAGGTTGTTTTTTGAAATCCAATCTGCCAAACTTTATATATATATATAAAATTTATTTTATTTCCATATTTTTATTGGTGCATTATAGTTGTATACAATGATGGGATTTGTTTTTACATATTTGTACATGCACACAACAGAACAATGTAATTTGGCCTATATCATTCCCAGCACTTCCCCCTTCCTTTCTGCTCCCCACCTTATGGTTCCTTTCCTCTACTGATTCTCCTTTTGATTTTTATTTTTTTAGTTTGAATATCCATATATATTTTTGCATATATTCCTATATATGTTTATATACATTCGTACCCTAACAGCAACCAAATTCCTGCTCGTTTTCATATATATTCAATTTCATTATTGTAAACTATAACCAAAACAAATTGTAAACATCATCTCAGAAGAAAAATAATTATATACATATTTATATCCATTTAAATATTTTCTTTTCTTTTTTTTTTTTTGGTACTGGGGATTGAACTCAGGGGCACTCGACCACTGAGCCACATCCCCAGCCCTATTTTGTGTTTTATGTAGAGACAGGGTCTCACTGAGTTGCTTAGCGCCTCGCCGTTGCTGAGGCTGGCTTTGAACTCGCGATTCTCCTGTCTCAGCTTCCCTAAGTGCTGGGATTACAGGCTTGAGCCACCGCGCCCGGCTCATTTAAATATTTTCACGTATGTTTTTACATATACATATTTGTATTTCTGTATATGGATAAATATGTTCAATCCCTAAACTAAGCCTATTTTTCTACATTAGTCTTATATCTACCAAGACACCTCAGAGAAACCTCTATACATATAAACCGTAACGTTTTACATGAATGTACCCATGTATTTAGGGATATAAGTACATACATTCACATAAAAACCCATAGATATTTTATATATACACTTATTTTCATAGGTATAACCCAGATTTCATATGTAATATAACAATATTGCTTACCTTAAAAATATCCATAGGTAAAAGTATATATATATATAAATTTTGATGTATAGTATTACCTCTATATTTATGTTTATATTTATATATAATGATATATATGTTCCAAGGTAACCTATCCCCTAAACCAAAGCCATAACTCAGAACTAAACCTAACCCTACCCATAATCATGGGCCTTTTAAACAAAAATTATAAATATTACTGAATATCCATACATATTTTCACATATATATTCTGTATGTGTTTGTTTACATTCATATATATATATAATATAATGGCAACCCAAATCCTACCCATAAATTTTCATATATGTTTAGTTATATAATCATATACTATATCTTACCCAAACTGTAAACATCCATCTCAAAAGAAAAGTAACTATATACAAATGCTTATGCATTTAAGTATTTTCATTTATATTTTTTGCATATATATTCACATTTACATTCATATATATGGATAAAAATGGTCAGATCCAGTATTGTGTTGTGGTCTATTTGATTTTTTTGTTTGTTTGTTTGTTTTTGGTACCAGGGATTGAACTCAGGGGTACTCGACCACTGAGCCACATTCCCAGCCCTGTTTTGTGTTTTATGTAGAGATAGGGTCTCACTGAGTTGCTTAGCATCTCACCATTGCTGAGGCTGGCTTTGAACTTGTGATTCTCCTATCTCAGCCTCCCAAAGTGCTGGGGTGACAGGTATGTGCCACCATCTATTTGATTCTTGAAGTTGAGAAGGGTTTGTTTGATGTACATAGATGCTCCGTTGATTGGGGCATAAATATTTACAGTTGTTATGTCTTGTTGATGTATAATTCCCTTAAGCAGTATGAAATGTCTTTCTTTGTCCTTCTGATTAACTTTGAAGTCCTCTATCTGATATGAGGATAGAAACTCCTGCTTGTTTATGCAGTCCATGTGAATAATGTTTTTTCTCATCCTTTCACCTTCAGTCTGTGGATCTCTGCCTGTGAGGTGAGTCTCTTGGAGACTCACGTATTGTTGGGTCTTGTTTTTTTTTTTTTTTTCTTTTATTTAGAAACAGGATCTCACTGAGTTGCTTAGTGCCTCACCTTTGCTGAGGCTGACTTGGAACTCACGATTCTCCTGTCTCAGCCTCTGGGTCTTGTTTTTAATCCAATCTGCTAGTCTATGTCTGATTGATGAGTTTAGGCCATTAATGTTCAAGATTATTATTGAGATATGATTTGTGTTCCCATTTATTTTGGTTTATTTATAGTTTTTATTTGAATTAGTTTCTCATTGACTATTTCTTTTTCTTTTTTTTTTTTTTTAATATTTTTTAGTTGTAGATGGACACAATGTCTTTATTTTATTGCTTTGTATGTGGTGCTGAGGATCGAACCCAGGGCCTCACGCATGCGAGGCAAGCGCTCTACCACTGAGCTACAGCCCCAGCCCCTTTGACTATTTCTTTACTGTAATTTGTCTCTTCACTGGTTTTCACTTTTTTCATTTCATCTTCATGGAGTATTTTGTTGAGAATATTCTGAAGTTCAGGCTTTCTGGCTATGAATTCTTTAATTTTTGTTTATCATGGAAAGTTTTTATTTTATCTTCAAATCTAAAGTGTAATTTCGTAGGACATAGGATTCTTGTTTGGGATCCATTTTCTTTCAGAGCTTGATATATGTTATTCCAGGACCTCCTAGTTTTGAGGGTCTGGGTTGAAAAATCAGCTGAGATCCAAATGGGTTTCCCCCTATATGTAATCTGATGTTTTTCTCTCACAGCCTTTAAAATTCTATCCTTATTGTATATGTCAGGCAATTTCACTATAATGTGCCTTGATGTGGGTCTGTTGTAATTTTGCATATTTGGGGTTCTATAAGCCTCTTGTACTTGATTTTTCCATTTCATTCTTTAGATTTGGGAGATCTTCTGGTATTATTTCATTGAAAGATTGTGCGTTCTTTTGGTTTGTATCTCCATGCCTTCATGTATCAATCCCGATAAATCTTAAATTTGGTCTTTTCATGTTATCCCATTTTTCTTGGAATTTCTGTTTGTGGTTTCTTAACATCCTTTCTCCGTGGTCAACTCTGTTTTCAAGATTATGTTTTGTCTTTATTGCCTGAGGTTCTGTCTTCCAAATGGTTTAGTCTGTTGGTGATGCTTTCTGTTGAATTTTTTATTTGATTTATTGTTTCCTTCATTTCAAGGATTTCTGTCTGTTTTAAGAATTTCTCTCTCTTTATTGAAGTGATCTTTTGCTACCTGTATTTGCTCTCTTATATCATCCTTTACTTTGCAGATCAGCTTAACTTCTAAACTTTGCAGATCAGTTTAACTATTCTAAATACCTCTGACATTTCTTCCACTGTGATGTCAATGGATTCTGTTATTGGGGTATCTTGATTTGCTTGGGGTGATTTGTTTCCTTGCTTTTTCATGTTGTTTGTTTGTCTACCCATCTAACAGTATGGATCTGAGGCAGGAGAGTTTCTACCCTGTGGACTTACAGTGTCCCTCAAGGTTTCCAGTACTTCACTGTTTAGGGGGAGACAAATAATAATATCGACCAATGCAAACGATTTACAGCATTAAATCAAATAGTTCTTACTATGATATCTACAATGTTAATTATCACAATAAACAGAAATGATATGATCAGTTATTGCATCTGATAAAAACTAAGTTTGTAAAAGGTTTACATTTTCAGATGGTGGACAGGGAGAAAATAGAAGTGATATAGGATGTAAGGGAGGAGAAGACAGAAGTGAAAGATTAAAGGAAGAATGAGAGAGCAATAGAGATTGGGTGTTAGCAGAAGAAAAGAGAATCAAGGGAAATAGGAGAAAAAATATAAAGCAAAAATGTAAAAAATTAAAAATAAAAGCATACAAAACAAAACTAAAATATAGTAATCAAACATCCTAGTTCACAAAAAACTAATTCATGTAAAATAACTGGCTTCAAAAATGCTAGATATAAGAAAAAGGAAACTGTATAAATGTTTATATATCATTAAGGTCACAATTAAATAGTGAAAAAGAACTAAAAAGAAAAAAAATCTTAATGAAAATTTAAAGAATTCTTTTTATTGGAGTTCAAAATATTCTCAACTTCTCTTCTCAGCAGCCTTAGGTGGGGTCTTCTGGAATGTGATGCTCTACCCTCTGGATTGGTGGAGAGAAAGGTAATCCCGCAGGCGGAATTCCTGGAGGCAAGGTTTAGGCGTAGACTGGCTTCAGGCTTTGGCTGAATATTAATTTGTCTGGAGATTTTAAATCAGTTCACTATCAGCACTGATATTTGCTGGTCCACACTGGAAGACTGTCCCCTGTATCACCTGCAGACCCCATGTTTCCTGGTCTTGGGTTCAGTCTCCACACAATCTCTCCTGCCCCATCCTTACAAGTTCCCAGCCAGATATGTGTCTCCCAGCTGGTCCTGCAAGCAGTCGGATTGGAGGGGGAGGAGTAGAGTCAGGTGGGTTCCTGCGACCAGTTGTCCCCTGTGTAAACCTCTCTCCATATTTGATTTTCTTCTGCTCACTTAAGCACACACTGTGTCATACAACATGTGTTTATTGGGCCTGTTTTATGGACTGAACTCGGGTTTGCCAGGGATTAGCTTTCTCCTTTTCCTGCCCCTGAGTCAAAGCTGCAAAATGGTTCCTTCCTTTGTCCTCTGCATGCTGCCTGGAGAGATGGTGGCTTCTTTCCCCACACACAGATATCGTGCAGCGAGTCCTTCGGGTTTGTTGGGCAATGTCCTTGGTCTCTAAATGCCCCATACCCAGGTAGGCCTCAGACCTCAGGCCTCCCAAAAATGTGGGTTCCTTTAATTCCCTTATCCCTCTACTATGTTCACAGAGGGTCCTCTCTGGCTGGAGCTTTTGGCCTGCCTGTGGCAGTGGCTGTGCCTTGGGGATTTTCCCCTTATTTTATTATATCCAACCTCTTGTGTCCCTGGTCTGTTTTGAATATCCAGTTTTAAGTTCCAGTAAAGTCTCCCCCAGCTTTTTTTTTTTTGTTCACCCACCTTGCAAAGAAGTTGCCTGCCTGCTTTCTTGGTTTCACATGATAGAGCAGCCAGGATCTGCCATCTTGGATCTCTGCCAATCTGGTTTTTTATTTTTTAGTAGACGGACACAATACCTTTATTTATCTTTATGTGGTGCTAAGGACCAAACCCAGTGCCTCACACATGCTAGTTGAGTGCTCTACCACTGAGCCATAACCCCAGCCTCCTAATCTGTTTTATAATCCATTCACATTTACTGTGATTACCGATACAAAAGGATTTGCTGCCATTCAGCTCTTTGTTTTATGTATGTATGATGGCTTTTCTTTTTGCCTTAGTTCCACTATGGTGGCCTTTCAAAAGTTTAGTTTGGTTGTGCCATTTTAATTCATTTCTATCATATTTTAAAGTTTCTTTAATGGTTACCTTGGTGATTACTATTAAACTAGTTGGAATGAAACCAGGTTACTTTCAGTAGTATGGGAGCATACTGCTTATGTACATCTGCATCCTCTTAAGTTGTCATTATCTAGATTATACTATCTTTATGCATGATGAATTTTTAACAGATTTATAACTGTTTCATGAATTTGTCTCTTAGATTATGTAGGAAAAATAAAGATGTTATAGACTAAAGTACAGCCCTACTGTCTTCTATATTTACCTAGGAAGTTATATTTACTAGTGTGTTTTCTCTCATGGTTTCATATTACTGTAGTGTTCTTTTATTCTTTTTTTTTTGGTCCCAGGGATTGAACTTGGGGGCACTCTACCACTGAGCCACATCCCCAGCCCTGTTTTGTATTTTATGTAGAGATAGGGTCTCACTGGGTTGCTTAGTGCCTCGCCATTGCTGAGGCTGGCTTTGAACTTGCGATTCTCCTGTCTCAGCCTCCCAAAGTGCTAGGATTACAGGTGTGCACCACCATGCCCAGCATGTGTTCTTTTATTTCTGAGTAAAGAATTTCCTGTAGTATTTCTTGTATGACATGTCAACTACAAATGAACTCCCTCCGCTTTTGTTTATCTGGACATGTCTTATTTTCTCTTTTATTCTTGAAGGTTAGCTTTTCTGTATACAGAATTCTTAGTTGACAGTTTTTTCTTCCAGTACTCTAAATATGTCTTAACTGCCTTCTGGCCTACCTGGTTAGTCTTATTGAAGATCCCCTGTATGTGATAAGTTGCTCCTCTCTCACTGCTTTCAAAATTTTCTCCTTGTGTTTGGGTTTGACAGTTTGACTATAATATGTCTCAGTATGAGTGTCTTTGAATTCATCCTACTTGGAGTTATTAAGCTTCTTAGATGGGTGTATTCATGTCTTTCATCAAATTTGGTAAGTTTTTGGCTTTTTTCAACTATTTTATCGGACTTATTCTCTTTTTTGGGATTCCTAAAATGTACATGTTGGTATGTCTCTATTCATTCTTTTTTTTCCTTTTTCCCAGACTAGATAATTTCCGTAGTGTAATCTTGAAGTCCTATGATCCCTTTCTTCAGGCAGCTTGTATCTGCTGTTGAAAAGTCTAGTGAATTTTTCATTTCATTGACACTCTAGAATTGCTGGTTTCTTTTTATAATTTCTTTTTATGGTATTTGGTATTCTCATATTGTTCAGACATTGTTTTCCTGATTTCCTTGAGTTCTTTTTCCTTGGTTTCCTTTAGCTCATTGAACATATTTAAGATAGTTACTCTAGTGTCTATGACAATGACTCCAGTGTCTGTGGTTCCTCAGGGATGGTTCTGTTTTTTCCTTGTTGAATATGGTCACTGAAATTTTAGTTGTCTCTGTGGCCAACTTGTGATCAGTTGAAGATGTCCCTAAATGTCTCCCTCAGAAAGGCACACCAGGTTGGAACAAACTGTCTTTTTCCCCATCCAGCAGAGTTGAAACAATGACTGTGCTGGCCCCTAGGCCATCAAGAGCCGTGATCAGCAATCAAAATACACAACCCTTGGGTGGGGATATGGCTTAGTGGTAGAGCACTTGCCTAGCTTGTATGAGGCCCTGGGTTCCATCCCCAGCACCTCAAAACAAAAACAAAAACAAAAACTGAAACAAACCCCCTAAAACCCAAAAGCCCCCAAAACACAACAATCCTAATTTTTATTTTTTAGTTGTAGGTGGACACAATATCTTTTTTTTTTTTGGTACTGGGGATTGAACTCAGGGACACTCGACCACCGAGCCACATCCCCAGCCCTATTTTGTGTTTTATGTAGAGACAGGGTCTCACTGAGTTGCTTAGTGCCTCGCCGTTGCTGAGGCTGGCTTTGAACTCGCGATTCTCCTGTCTCAGCCTCCCTAAGTGCTGGGATTACAAGCGTGAGCCACCGCGCCCGGCTCCCTGAGGTTTTCATTCCTCTTCCAGCTGCTGTGTGTGGACACGGCTGTGTGTGGACCCAGGTACTGGGGCTGAGGTGTGTTTGGAATTGGAGTGAGGGTGGGATAATTCTCTGTAGCTCATATCCTGCTGAGGTTTTGGAGAGCAGCAGCTGCCAAGGAGTGGAGAGGAAAAAAGATCTTGGCCCCCAAAAGTAACCATGCTAACTGTCCCACAAATTAGAGGAGGAAATTGCACCATAATTCTGGAATAGTTTTATTGAGCAGGTCTCGCCTCCTGCATCGACTCTGTGCACGTGAAACAAAATGCTGCTGCTTCCTGTATCTTCCCACAGGTAGGACCTCCACATCTCTGTAAGCAGATGCTTTTGTCTTTCTCTTTTGACAGAGGAATGTCACGGCATCCGGAGTCATCCCTCAGATTTCTCTGATCATGGGCCCATGTGCTGGTGGGGCCGTCTACTCCCCGGCCCTAACAGATTTCACATTCATGGTGAAGGTAAGAAAGAAGGGCCTGTTTCTGGTGCCCTTTGAGAGTCCTGCAGCCCCTTATCTGCAATAAAAATAATTCCTGACTCAAATCTAGGTTGCTACCTGCATTCTCGTTAGCATTCAGTGGAGTGATGATAAGGTCTTAGTGGAGAGAAAGTTTTGGCACGAAGTCTGTAGCCCGTGGTGTTCACTGGCAGGAGGTACTCTGTGCTTCTATGGTGGGTGATTTTTTTTTTTTGTTAATCTGAATTGAAAGGGTTTTTAGGTAATTAAAGGATCTATCCTCTTCCCAGACAGGTGACCGTCTCATAACTCCTATTCAAAAGGTTTCTCACGAGAGGCATTTCTGTTTTATTAGGAAATTGTTTCTGGTGTCCCACATTTATTTCTTCAACTCTTTGCCATTTTATTTTGTTTTTTGTAATGTTTTGAATAAATTGATCTCTAACTTCATTTTGAGAGGTGCATATTTTTATTACATGACTTTAATGGAATGACATTTAAAATTATTTGTAAATGAAGCTTTCTTAGACTTAACATGTGGGCAATTACCCTTAAACTGTTACTTCAAAATCAGCCTTTTGCTCTTAAAATATTAACAAAAATGAGTGATAAATACTAAGACGGGAAGGTTGGGGGGTGCAAAGTAACAGTAGTCACTCGACTATTGAGAGGACAGTTCTGAGGGAGTTTAATTGGGAAACGCTTCTTTTCTCAAGGGCAGTAGGAATTCAGAAGTTTCTAAAGTGCTATCCTCTGACCCAGCTATTCTGTTCCTAGGGTCAGACTGAAAGCAACGTAAGTGTTGAACAAAAGGGGTGGGTTTAAAAATGAAGATGACCAGATCTCTTGCTTGTTGCACGTGCAGAATCCCCTGCACTCTGCCCACTAACCAGGGGCACACCTCGCTGCTGCTATCGCACTTCCCCTTCCTGCCACAGGCACAGATGGAGGAGCGGCTCCTCTGATGGAGGCCACCTTCCCCACACCTTTGTGCACGTTGCTGAACACAGCTCTCCACGCCTGTCCAGCGGCCTCACGCCGACCCTTCTCTCTACTGCTTTACTACTTTTTTTTTTAAATGGTGGCAAGGATATGGGAAAGGGAAACTTTGCTTTTTCAGTACTAGGAATTGAACCTGGGGCCTTGCGCATTCTAGACAAGTGATCTACCACTGGGCTCATCCCCAGCCCTCCTTTACTACTTTCATTTTTCCCTGGTGTTGTGTCCTTCTATTAGAACTTAATCACGTTCAGATCTTTTCTGTCAAAAACAAAAGCTGTCCCCTTTAAGTAGTTCTATCCCCCCTTTCCCCCCACTTTTTGCAGTGCTGGGGATTGAACTCGGGGACTTGCACATGCTAGGCAAATGCTCTACCAATGAGCGGCACTCCTGGCCTCTTTTAATTTGAGACAGGGTCTTGTTGAGTTTCCCAGGCTGGCCTTGGACTTGCTGTCCTCCTGCCTCAGCCTCCTGAGTTGCTGGGGTGATAGATGTGCATACTGCGCCTGCCCTCCTTTCCTTCCCATGTCAATTTAGCTTTGTCCTCCCAGTCCACTAAACTGTTTGCTAATGTCATTAGTGACTTCTGTGTCACTGTGAATGCTGGTAACTGCTCATTTCTTCAATTTTTCAGCAACATTGTTTTCTCATGCCTCTCGTGATGCCTCTGTGACATCTCCTGTCATCTCTGGCCATACCTTCTTGGTTTCCATTGACGGTTTATATTATCCTGCTCAGCCTCTAGCTGCTGGGTTTCAATCCAAACTACTTTTTGTTCTCTGCTTTTTCTTTTTTTTTGTACTGGTGCTTAACCACTGAGCAACATCCCCAGGCCTTTTTTGTATTTTATTTAGAGACAGGGTCTCCCTGAGTTACTTAGGGCCTTGCTAAGTTGCTGAGGCTGGCTTTGAACTCTCAATCCTCCTGCCTTAGCCTCCTGAGCCAATGAGATTACAGGTGTGTGCCACCGTGCCTGGCTTCTGCCTTTTTTTAAATCCTAGACTGTTCCATCCTCCACTCACAAAACTTGAGTTAATAATGGTGTTCTTGTCCTGCAACTAATTGTTAGACCTTAGTTGTCTGATATCTTAAATATTCCATGTGTTTAATAAAGTGCAACAAAAATACAGCATCTTTTTAAAGGAATATGAAAGGTAGTTATGAAATTCATGTGGGGTAAAGAAACATCATGCCAGAGTAAACACTTCAGAAGAAGTGTGGTGAGGGGCTAGCCTGCCCGTGCCAGTAGATGATAAAGCTACAGTACCCAAATGGGCTTAATTAACTTGTAATGAGTGGATAGATCAAGGGACAGAACAGAATTGAGAAACGGCTCTAAATATATTGGATATTTAGTGTATGATGAGAGATTGTTCTACTTAGGGCCACTGATAATACCAGTTTTTATGTTGAGGCAGCCATCTGACTCCACACATGAAGGTTTATTTCTGGGCTCCTCTGTCCCACTGATGTGCTCTATCTTCATTATGGAGGCCACTTAGTAAGTTTGGAAATGAAGACATGAGATCTCCACCTTCATTCTTCTTTTTCAAGATTGTTTTGACTATATGTAGTCCTGTGAAGTCTCATATCAATTTTAGGCTGGGTTTTCCTTTTTCTACTTAAAAACTTCATGGAATTTTGATAGAGTTTGCCTTGGATCTGTAGGTGACTTTGGGTGATGATGACATTTTAATATCTAGGTGAAGATTTGTTAATTTTATTGACTCTTTCAAAGAACTGATTCTTGGTTTTGTTAGCTTTTCCTATTTTTCTATTTATCTTCTACTAGCCCATAAGTTTATTTTTTTTCTGGTTCTTCAAGGTGTAAAGTTGGGTTGTTTTGAGATCTTTCTTTGTTTTTAATGTGTTTACAGCTATAAGTTTCTCTTTTGTCATTGCTTTTACTATGTTCTGGGTTTTTGTATGATTTCTCTCTTTTTTTTTTTAAGATTTTTTTTAGCTGGGCGCAGTGGTGCACGCCTATAATTCCAGCAGCTCAGGAGGCTGAGGCAGGAGGATTGAGAATTCAAAGCCAGCCTCCACGAAAGTGAGGCACTGAGCAACTCAGTGAGACCCTGTCTCTACAGAATAGGGCTGGGGATGTGGCTCGGTGGTCAAGTATCCCTGAGTTCAATCCCTGATACCAAAAAAAATTTTTTTTTAGTTGTACATGACACAATACCTTTAATTTATTTTTTTTATATGGTGCTGAGGATCGAACCTAGTGCCTCACATGTGCTAGGCAAGTGCTCCACCACTGAGCCACAACCCCAGCCCTTGTATATTTTTAATTTTCATTTGTCTATATATAATTTTTAAATTTCCTTGTGATTTCTTCTTTGACTCATTGATTATTTAAAATTATTTGCTTTTCACATGTTATGAATTTTCTAGTTTTCCTTCTGTTTTTAGTTGCATCCCATTGTGATTGACTTCATGCCTGTGTTGTGGCCAAACACATGGCCCACCTTGGCATTGCATATCCCAAGGTGTCATATCTTGTTGGTCTCCTTTAAGCTGAAACAATTCCTTGGACTTTTTGTCATGATGTTGACAGTTTTGAAGGATACAAGATACATTATTTTGTTCTCCAGAATGGGTTTATCTGATGTTACCTGAGGATTAGATTCAGATTTGGTATCCGGGTTTGCCTGCCATGTAAGGGGTGTCGTGTTGTCTTCAGATTTTTCCATCTAGAGTCAAGAGATGCCCATATTCCCCATATGAGTGATGCTACTTTGATAACCACTTCAGGGTGGTGTCCATTTCTCCCCTGTGGGAGTTCTTGGTTTTATCTTTGTAACTTAATTGTACTCTTGGGAGAGATGCTTTGAGAACTTGAGAATATTCTACTCTGCATAACACTTTTTCTCCTTGATTGGTTTCTTTTCTAAACTAATCCATACTTTGATGTTTAATAAAATGGTTATCCAGTTCCATAATTTGCTTCCTATCAGTTGCATTTAAAAAAAAATTTTTAATTTTTATTTAATTTTTTTAGTTGTAGATGAATATGATGCCAGTATTTTATTTATTTTTATGGGGTGCTGAGGATCAGACCCAGTGCCTCATGCATACTAGGAAAGCACTGTACTGTGGAGCTATAACCCTAGCCCTCAACTGGCATTTTACTCTAAGGAAAAGTACTGGGGATTGAGCTCAGGGGCACTCAACCACTGAGCCATATCCCCAGCCTTGTATATATATATATATATATATATATACATATATATATTTTTTTTTTTTTAAATATTTTTTAATTGTCAATGGACCTTTTTATTGTTTTTTTTTTTTTTTTTTTTTTTTTGGTACCAGGGATTGAACTCAGGGGCACTGGACCACTGAGCCACATCCCCAGCCCTATTTTGTGTTTTATGTAGAGACAGGGTCTCACTGAGTTGCTTAGTGCCTTGCCATTGCTGAAGCTGGCTTTGAACTCGCGATTCTCCTGTCTCAGCCTCCCAAAGTGCAGGGATTACAGACGTGTGCCACCACGCCCGGCCTTTTTATTTATTTGTATGTGGTGTTGAGAATCGAACCCAGTGTCTCACGCATGCTAGGCAAGCACTTTACCACTGAGCCACACCCCAGTCCCCCCAGTCCTATTTTGTGTTTTATTTAGAGACAGGGTCTCACTGAGTTGCTTAGTGCCTCACTGATTTGCTGAGGCTGGCTTTGAACTTGTGATCCTCCTGCCTCAGGCGCCCAAGCCTCTGGGATTGCAGGTGTGTGCCATCGTGCCTGGTGAGCCTACTTTCTTAAAGATGTGTTTATTTCTTCTACAATTAATGTGGATTCAAGAATTCCTGTTGTGTCCAATGGTTTATAATCCATTACTGTTGTTTGTTTTGATGCTGGTATTGTCCTTAACCAAGCCCAGGGGAGCTCCTTAAGGTGGCTCCCATCCTGCTTTGATATGTGAATCAAGTTCACTTGTGCACATTCCTGTAATAGTTTTAGTTCTTGAAGGTGTTTTTCTTACCTCAAGGTCATGAAGGTAGTTTCCATTTTCTAAAAGCTTTATTGTTTTGCCTTTTTCACCTACCTACATCCACCTGGAATTTACACATGGTTTGAAGAATTTATACATGGTTTGAAGACATATCCTCCCCCCCCTTTTCTTCTTCAGTGTATTGTAGAACCTTTTATGGAAATGAACACCCATTCCTGCTTTGTGTTGCCCCATGTTCCATGAGTTCAGCTCTGGTGGTCTATGTGCCTGTTTCTGTGCCAGTGCCACACTGCCTCAGTCAGGGTGGCTGTAGGAGATGTGGTTAACTAGTAGAGCAGGTGGCAGGTTGGCCTACCTTGTTCTCAGGTGAAATGGGCTGTTCTTGGCCCTTTGTGTTTATGCAGGGTGGTGGTGTGTTGCCTGGGCTGGTGGTCTCAAATTCCTGGACTCAAGAGATCCTCCTGCCTCAGCTTCCTGAGAAGCTGGGGCTATGGACACATGTCACCACATCTGGCTTTATGCTGTTTTTTTTTTTTCAACTTTATTGATATGTAAGATAAACTGTACATACTTGAAGTGTACAACTTGGTGTTTGTATACAGCTGTAAGGCAGTTACCACATGATTCAAGGTAACAACATCCTTCACCCCTAAGTTTCTTTGTAATTCATTCTTCCCTGTTTAACAACCCGATCTTGTAGCCATAGACTTATCTTCTGTCACCAGATAAATTTGCAACCTTCTGTCACTACAAATAAATTTTCATTTTCTAGGATTTTGTATCAACGGAATCATACAAAATATTTTATGTATATGAAAATCATATGGAAAAGTATGTACTCATTTGTGGGAGAGTGTTTACTTCTTTTATTTAGGATAATTATTTTAGAGATTCATCTTTTGATGAACATCTTGGGTTGGTTGTTTTTTTCAATAAACCTTATTTTTTTTAGAGACGTTTAATGTTCACAGCAAAATTGAGCAGAAGGCACAGAGATTTCCTGTGTACACCCAGCTCTCACAATTATGCATGGCTTTGCCTGCTGTCACCGTTCCCTACCAGAGTGGTCCATTTGTTACAGCTGACACGTCATTACTCAAAGTCCATGGTTCATTTTAGGGTTCACTCTTCATGTTGTTCATTCTGTGTGTTTTGACAAATATAGAATGACATTTTTCATACGAATAGTTTGACTACCCTAAAAACCCTCTGTGCTCTGCCTGTTCCTACCCTCCCTCACCCTTTGACAGCTGCTGTTTTCCTGCCTATGTAGCTTTGCCTTTTCCAGAATGTCACGTAATTGGAATCATTCAGTTGGTAGCCTTTCCAGATTGGCTCCTGTCACTTAGTAATGGATGTTTAAATTTCCACCATGCCTTTTAATGGCTTAGTAGCTCATTTCTTTTTAGCACTGAGTAACATTCATTATCTGGATGCTGGGGGTGTCGTTACCCATCCACCTGCCAGAGGACATCATGGTTCCTCCCTTGTTTTGGCATTATAGAAAAGCTGCTGTAAATACCGTGTGTAGGTTTTGTTTGGACATAACTTTTCAACTAATTTGGGTAAATACCAAGGAGTGCAGTTGCTGAATTGTATGTTGAAAGTGTATTTAGTTTTGTAAGAAGCTGCCAAACTGTCTTCCAGAGTGGCCATAACCATTTTACATTCCCCCCAGGAATGACTGGTAATTCCTGTTGTTCCACACTGATAATTTCAACTGTGGCTCCTGTTGTTCTGGGCTTCAGCCATTCTGGTGGGTGTGCACTGATATCTTATTTAAGATGAACAATCATCATCCCTGATCATGGACGACGTGTGGCATCTTCTTGTGCTTATTTGGCAACTGTATATTTTCATTGGTGAGCGAGCTGTTCAGGTCTCTGGCCTGTTTGTTTAAATAGATTGTGTTCTTGTTGAGTTTTATGTGTTCTTTTCTGTATTCTGGGTAATAGTTCTTTTTTTTTAAAATATTTTTTCAGTTGTAGATGGACACAATATCTTTATTTATTTTTATGTGGTGCTGAGGATCGAACCCAGTGCCTCATGCATGCAAGGCAAGCGCTCTACCACTGAGCCACAATCCCAGCCCCAGGGTAATAGTTCTTTAGTTGATGTTTCTTTTGCAAATACTTTGTTGCTGTCAGCGGTTTGTCTTTTCATGGTTTTGATAGTCTTTTTCTCAGAATGGAAAATTTTGATTTAAACAAATATAACTTTTTTATTTCTTTCATGATTATGTCTTCAGTGTTCTTTTAAAAAGTCACTACCCAAACCAAGATTATCTAGATATTCTCCTATATTCTGTTCTAGAAGGTGTGTACTTTCCTTACTGTTTTTATTTAAGTCTGTGGTCCATTTTGAGTTGATTTTTGTGAAGGGTGTTGAATCTTTTAGACTATTTCCCTCTAATTTGGATATCCAGTTGCTCCAGACCATAATTTGAAAAGTCCCTCTTTCCTCCAATATATTGCCTTTGTTTCTTTGCTGAAGGTTAATAGTCTGTGTGTGTTTCTGGATTCTCTGTTCTGTTTATTCTTTAGCCAGTACTACACTGTCCTGGTAACTAGATTGACAGTGTGTCGTGAAATAGTGTCATTCTTCTAGCATGGTTTCTCCTTCAGCGTTATGTTGGTCCTCTGGGTGTTTTGCCTCACCATATAAACTTCTAGAATGTTTTTTTTTAAAAATATTTTTAGTTGTCAATGGACCTTTTTTATTTATTTATATGTGGTGCTGAGAATCGAACCCAGGCCTCATGCATGCTAGGCAAGCGCTCTACCACTGAGCCACACCCCAGCCCTCTAGAATGATTTTTTGATAGTGACAAAATAACTTGAGTTTTTTTTTTAATTGAGATTGTATTGGATGTGTTGATGAAATTTGGAAGATATGAAATCTTGATAGCCTTTCTACCTCTGAATGTGGAGTGTCTCCATTTAGTTTTTTGATTTCTCTCAGTTTTGTGGTTTTCCTCATATAGATTTGAATACACATTTTGTTAGATGAATCCCTAAGTATTTTTTTTTTTGGTACTGGGGATTGAACTCAGGGGCACTCGACCACTGAGCCACATCCCCAGCCCTATTTTGTGTTTTATGTAGAGACAGGGTCTCACTGAGTTGCTTAGTGCCTCGCTGTTGTTGAGGCTGGCTTTGAACTCGCGATTCTCCTGTCTCAGCCTCCCTAAATGCTGGGATTACAAGCGTGAGCCACCGCACCCGGCTAATCCCTAAGTATTTTAATTTTGGTGGTGCTAATGTAAATGGTATTGTTTTATTATTTTTTTTTCATTTTTTTTTTTTTTAATGTGGTGCTGAGGATCGAACCCAGTGCCCCACGCGTGCTAGGCGAGCACGCTACCACTGCGCCACAACCCCAGTCCCCTAAATGGTATTGTTTTAAATTTCTAATTCCACTTATTCATTCCTGGTATAAGAAAATGACTTTTGTGTAATAACCTTGTACCTTGAATCTCTGCTTTAATCACTTATTAGTTCCAGATTTTTATTTTATTTTATTTTTTAATAGTACTGGGGATTGAACCCAGGGGCACTGCACCACTGAGCTCTTTTGATTTTTTTTTTTTTTTAATTTTGAGGTAGGTATAATTTGCCCACCTGGTACCCAGGACTTGTAATCCTCCTTTTTTAGCTTCCCGAGTTGCTAGAATTACAGGTGTGCACCACTGTGCCTGGCCCTTTTTGTGGTTAATTGAGCATTTTATATGATTGCATTTTCTCTCCTTTATTTTAGTACATTTGTTACATTTTTTTTCAGCCTTCCTGGTTGTCTGTAGGCTTTGCAGTATACATTTGCAACTAACCCAAGTTTCATTTCAAATCACACATACTACTTCCGGGTAGCAGTAGGATGACAGTGATTCTCTTTCCTCCGGACTCTTGGATCATTGCTGTCATTCATTTTCTCTGTACGCACGTGTGTGTGTGTGTGTGTGTGTGTGTGTGTGTGTGTGTGTGTGTGTGCGCTTATGTAATTGGATATATTGTTGCTATTGTTTCCAACAAATCATGTTAAACCAACTAAAAATAAAACATAAAATTTTATCTTCCATTTACTCCTTGTCTAATATTCTTCCTTTATATGGATCCAAGTTTCTAACCTTTATTTTTTTTTTTTTTTTTTTTTTTTTTTTGGTACTAGGGATTGAACTCAGGGGCACTCGACCACTGAGCCACATCCCCAGCCCTATTTTTTGTGTTTTTTATGTAGAGACAGGGTCTCACTGAGTTGCTTAGTGCCTCGCCGTTGCTGAGGCTGGCTTTGAACTCGCGATTCTCCTGTCTCAGCCTCCCTAAGTGCTGGG